>JABTTQ020003505.1:0-322419 GCA_016081115.2 Rehmannia glutinosa | reverse complement strand
AGAATTTCCACTGGAGTATTTGTTAATTGGGAAATTGATATATGTAAACTACTTCAATAATTATATACGTAATTTCCTCCAATCTTGGTATGTCCAGCTGGTGATCATTTTTACTGTGAATTAAAGGTGGTTGTTTGCTAGCTATTTGAGCTGGCATTAGGAAAAATTAAAGGCGCCGTCCTTGTGAGGTCCCCTGTCCACTCTCCATTTTTCCCATCTTTAGGACTCACTTCCTTTACGCTGTACTGAGATTTGATATCCATTTACAAACATGGAGAATCCAATGTTTCTATTACCTAATTAACGTAGAAGTGAATTACATATATCCTTCAATATATACTAATAAAACGAGCAACCGCAAATATTTATTTTTGAATTAGCAGGGTTGGCAATCGGTCATCAGGCCGGTTCGCGTTTGGTTTTGGGTTGATATCGGGTTACGCTTAAATTACATTAAAATTAATTAAAATATAAAATAACTACGTTTTAGACAAATAGTTAATATTGTGTCAAATTAAGTCGATCGTGTTCGTATCGGGTTATTGGGTTGTGATGGGATTGCCACCCTTATTTTAGTGTCTTTATGAAATGACGGTTTTAGCACTTTTGATCATTATTAATTGTGTTACTCCAAATTCACAGTATTCACTGTGCTAAATATTTTCAACATTGACAAAAAAGGTATATGACATTTGGTACTTCAAATTACTCAATTTTTTTCGGATTAACTTGTTCAGATTTGCATTAATTTAAAAGCCTAAAATGATTAACAGAAGTACCTTTATGAACTAATAGATCACACGTGAGAAATAATTGAGCATTTGTTCCTTCCAAAAAAAAAAAAATGCAGCAATTGTTCCTTCCAAAAAAAAATATGCAGCAATTGTTCCTTCACATGTACTTCTAAATTCTAATTTTCAAGCTTGAAATCAATTCATCACAAGTGGTACTCGGCTAAGACATATAGATCATTGACCTGATCCACTCGAAGTGCCATATATATAGTGCATTTTGATAGTCAAATCCGAAATTATTATTTGGATTATGTTCTACTTATTAGATTTTTATTGATTCCTCAATGAGCAAAAAGGTTTATCTTTTCCCAATTTTTTTTGAAAATATGTACTGCACCTACTAAGCACTGATGAGTACGGGACATGTGTACAATACAATATGGGTACGGAAATACATTATATTTACGTAGACAAACAAAAAATATGCTAAAAATATCAGCAAATGAAATAATACATTTTATCTATTTCCATATTTAGATATATAAGAACTACTATATATAGATGTGACTTTGTTTCTTTGAAATTGAGATATTTCGTCCGAGTTTTTATCCATAGAATATCCATGGAGGATCGGATAAAATATCATATTTGATACGTATCTGCGTCACGTCATCCTCACGGAGGTGACTTGTGTTTCTAGTATATGGTTGATTAATTAAGGATTAGTTCCTAAGGCCCATTTGGATTGATCGATCTGAAGTTAAAGATTTCAAATTCATAATAACAAATCCGTTGAGTTTTTAGATGAAGTCATCATATAATGGATTTTAAATGAAATCCTTAAACTATTATTATGGAGTCATTTTCAAGATTTCAAATTTATTTTAATATAGTTATTTGAAATCATTCCCCCAAATCCAAATCCTCTCATTCAAACGCAACTTACTATCTTTCACGTGACTCGAACTCATAATCAATTAACTCATAAATACAAAAATGTTAATTATATAAGAATAGACTATCTTGTTTCATTTTTAACAAACTAGAATATGGGTCCAATTTTTGTATTCGGGGAATCCCGAAAAAACTATGTTCTAAAGTTATATCAATGGTTTTGGTTTTTGTTCAATAAAAGTGAATTCCTATATCTCAAATCATGAACCCACTTGGTGAAACAACTTGCAAACTTGCTGTGCTATATTCATGGCGCACTTGATTATTTTTACCTGGGCAAGACCCAAAGTCTAAAAGCGATTATTTTTTAAGTTGGTACTTTTATTCATGAATTTTTTTCACTTAATTAAAAAGCCATCCGTGACAATGATTTCATGACGGTGACATATTGGACAATGATTATGATCTAATTTTTCCTTTAGCTAATCATTTATTGGTTGCAAATGGGAGAAAAGAGAGAGTTTCAATTGGTTTATGAAATGCACGAGATATTTGTTAAAGACTATTCATTGGAGTCAAGTAACTTTTTCCTCCGATCCTATTCGACTAACAATTATGATAAGGCAAAAATTTGTTTAAGACAATCGCACGGTGCGATAATTGATCTTTTTAACGTAAAAAGTGATACATTGTCAAAATACGGTAAAAATTAAGCTATGTATTGATAAAGATCGGTTTTTCACTAAAAATATCACATTTCACAATAAAAGTCTCATTTTTCATCCTCGAAAGTCGTAATCCGTCGTCTTTGTGCGACTTTCTTACAAGAAACCTACTCTTGTGATAATGGTAGAGAATTCACATCAAATTTATGTAAATCTGAGATGGATTTTTAGTCTCTTGTCGTTATCGTATTAAAATATTTGACACGAATTAAAATGTTGGAAAAAAATTAGTGGGAAAATGTTTCTTGACTCCAATGAATAGTCTTTCACAAATATCTCGTGCATTTCATAAATCTGACATTGATTTTTTTTCTCTCGTCGTTATTGTATTGAAGTACAGACAGCGTCCTTTTAATTCGAGGCAAATATTCTAATATGGATATTTTATTTCTTGCATTTTATACATGTGTTAGATTTATAAATTACTTGTCAAAATATACAATTAGTATTAATTATTGAAATGTGGCCAAAATACGTGATATTAAAAAAAAATAACTACGGATATTTTAATACCATCAATTTACATAAATTTCACACCCAGTGTCACCAATTGATGAACAGAATACTTAGGTTGCGTTTACTTATGGAAACAAAAAAAAATCATTATTGTTCCATTAGGTGCATTTTTTTGTAATCAAAACGTGATTGCTTTTAAAATTTTCAAAAAATATACTATTTTCTTACTTCTATTTTTTTCTTTCACCAATCAATATAATTCTACTTATTTTTCAAAAACAAACTCACCAAATCACCAATCATTATTACTCATTTGATATTTCCTGCTTAATTTTACTATTGATCCACTCACATATATTTTTAACTATTAATTAATTATATTCAATCATTATTTTATTATTTCTATATTAAATCAATTTTATCATTCATTTTCATCTCATATTCAATCACATTATCAAAGATTCAAAATTCACATTTTTTTCTTTTAAAAATATTCATCGCTATTTTCAAGTAGAAAGAAAAAATTTAAAATGAAAGGATATCTCGTCGCGCCCAATTGTACCCTCATATACTAATAATCATTGATAAGAAGCATAAAACAAATAATATTCATCAGCCAAACATGATATGATGTATTTATTATCCACGGACAACAAAACCAAAACCAAACATTATTTCTAGAAACCCCTCGGGTAGTACCGCAATCGAACCGAACCGTAGAAACTGAGTGTTTGAGTTTGGCTCGTTTATTATCGAGTCGAACTTCGAGCTCAATTTATCGAGCATGTTGATGCTCACGAACTTTTTCGAGCCTAAACGAGCTTAGTAAATATTAATTAAAAATTAAAATATTCTTCAATTTATTTACAAAAAATAAAATTATTTATATTTAAAATTCATAATATATTTATTAAAACTTATAATTTTATTCAAAAAATAATTTTATTGAAATATTTTTATATTATCTTAAGTAAAAATATGAAAAATTAAAATTAAAATCAAATTATTAGTTTAATTTATACGAGCTTACTATCGAGCCTATTCACGAGCTTGTTCATGAGCTAACGAATCGAATATCTCTAAGTTTGAGTTTGGTTCGTTTATTTTAACGAACCTCATTAAACGAACTCGAACGAAACTTTATCAAATCGAAACAGAATACCTACGAATATGGTTTGATTCATTTTATTTTCTGCCTCGGGCGTGGCTAAAAATCTAGAAAATTTAAGTGGGCACCCAGCTATATAGCCCAGATTTCATACTTTGGTTGTCCACCACTCATTCTTCGTAATTTTCGGACACACATTAATCACAAAAGAATCCTAAGATTTTAACATATCTGCTGCTATGGCCCTACATCCAGCCATAGTGCTTACACATGCAAAACGATACATTTCAAATTCAATAGTGGTACATTACATCCGGAATATTCAACTTCAGGTCACAAGTATTATCATTCTCATATATGAAAATTAATTTTATGACACAATAATACAAAAATTATATTATATTAGTAGGACAGAAAAAGTATGAATTGGATATGTCTTTGTTTCCAATATTTTGACCAAAATTTAAAAATAAACAGAAAGTTTTAAATTATGTCAAAAAAATTATAACTAAAAAGTTAATCAAAGGCCTCAACTTATTAGAAAAAAAAAAAACCATGGGTAAAAAACGAAATATCCTAATAAAAAATGTACAGGCATGAATTGTTACAGGAAAGAAAAACATTTTTATCAATTATAATCATTGTTAGGATTTTGGCCTCACTATACAATGTTGTCGTGGCATGAAAAGTCTATGCATGATCGATGATTTCATTAATCGTCTTCGCAATCGAGAAATCATTTCAGACAAAGCCAATAGATTATCTTTTGGGCTGTAGCCCATGCATATGGCAGTGTAGTACTCTTCTGTATTACGTGGCTCCAGCTGTAAAGAAGTTGTACCAATTATTTTTCTGCCATTTTTTTGGCCTATCCTCTCAACCTACCACCATCCTCGAAGCTCGGAGGCCCAATACATTATTGGAGAAATTGGCCTGTAGGTTTTTTTTTTTTTTAAAGTTATGTTTCTGGTTTTGGGTTTGGAATTTATGGGAGAGAAAATAAAGCATATTTCATATTTGCATGAGCATTTCGTGACGTTGATTATGTTTTAATCTTTATCAATATAGGTGTGGATCGAAAATATATTGTTGTTTATGGTTTGCATTTGTCTGGGCATTCATAAATGTCTATCTCAAAACAGAGTAGCAGCGAAGATGACGAAGAGTCTTTTTTTGAAAGATGTGAAAGTAGGAATTTAAAAGATAGTGGGAAACACCAATTGCAGCCATCTGCACAAGGAGTAGGTATAAATGAGGAATTACTTTTGGGCCCAGGGGGAGAATTGCGCAAAACCAAATTTTGGGCCTGATTTTCTTGAAGGAAAAGAAGCCCAAAGCGAAGGAAGAAGTAACCTGAAGTTTGATAAAGAGGTTAGTGACCAATTTGTAATGGAAAGCCCACTATTTAAAAAAGACACTAAGGATAGCTGGAGCATGGAAATGGAATTAATGTTAAACGATCCAATGGTAATTGAAGCCCATATTGAGAAAGATGAAATGAGGGAGAAGTTGGGGGAAGACCCAGTTCTGAGTACTAAAGGAAGCTCCAATAGTGATCCATTTCAGTTGGAACCATTACTTAATAGAGGTCGAAAAAAAGCCAGAAGGAAAAAAAGAGAGAAATGAAGCAAAAGAGACTCAGGAAAAGGAGTCAAAACAAAGGAAAAATCAAAAAATAAACAGAAAATTCTGTCGGAAGACGAGGTAAATGAAAGAAGGGAAGAAGGGAAAGATGAACAGAACAAAGCAGATGGGAAATCAAGGAAACGAGGGAGACCAAGAAAGAAAAAAAGATATGGAAGCGGAAGCGAGCTCTCCCCAACATCTGAAAAATTCCCTGTCAGACAGTGATATTGTCAACTGCAACAGAAAGTTCTGCAAAGAATTCTTCAGAGAAGAGGCGAATCAGATATGGGAGTTGGGCAAGTGTCTTGGATTAGAAGCGTCAGGTAACACTCATCAAATTATTGAAAAGATAGAGGAAATTGAAAGAAGAGATTTGGAGGCATATAAGAAGTAGATAAGATATGAGGTGAGGTTAGGGAGAAAAAGGATTATGATGAGAATTTTATCTTTTAATGTGAGGGGTTTGGGAGGGAGTTTCAAGAAAAGGGAAATTAGAGATATTATTAAGAGGAAGAGGTGAATTTTGCTTGCATACAAGAAACAAAAATGGAGAGCATTGAGAGAGGGTTATGCACAAAATTGTGGCCTAGTGATGATTTGGGATGGAGTTTTTGAGCTCTCAAGGGGCGTCAGGTGGAGTTCTTAGCATCTGGAATAACAAAGTCTTTGAACTCTTAGATGTTTGGCAAATTGAAGGATGTCTGGCTACAACAGGAAAATGGGGAAATCAAGGGGAGTTGATTACAATTTTCAATATTTATGCACCGTGTAATATTTCTGGAAAACGAATTCTTTGGGAGGAGATTCTAGCAAGAATCCAATCAGTTCACCATCAAAAGTGGTGCTTGGTTGGGGACTTCAATGCTATCAGATTTCAGTGGGAAAGAAAAGGAAGCACGAGTAAGGTTAACAATGGGGAAATGAAGGAATTCGATGGATTCATCAGAGAATGTGGAGCTTACGATCTCCCACTGCTACGAAGAAAATATACCTGGTTTAAAAGTGATGGCAGTTGTGCGAGTAGGCTTGATAGAATTATGATTTCTGACGGATGGATCGAAAGATGGCGAATTGCATTCTTATGGGATTGGATCGAAGTGTCTCAGATCATTGTGCAATAATTTTGAAAGAAAAATTGATAATTGGGGACCGAAACCTTTTCGAGTCCTAGATTGTTGGATGTTGCACTCAGAATTTAAGAAATTTGTGGAAGATGAATGGCAAAAAATTGACGTCCATGGATGGGGATCTTTTGTACTAAAGGAAAAGTTCAAAGTGCTCAAGGAAAGACTCAAAGTGTGGAACAAACAAGTTTTTGGGGAAATAGACAAGAAGATCGAGATGGGAAAAGAAAGATTGAGACAAATGGAGGATAAATTTGAAAGAGGAAGTTTAATGGAGTTAGACGGGAGGAAATGGAAAGAAACATGGATAGAATTGCAAGAACAATACAGAAGAAAAGATGTCTTATTGCTCCAGAAAGCTAGAATTAAATGGCTTAATGAAGGAGATTGTAACACCAGATTCTTTCACATTTGTATCAACAAGAACAGGAAGAAGAATGCCATTTATGGGCTGAGGATTAATGGGGAATGGACTGAAGAATTTGGTAAAATCAGAGAAGAAGTCAGAAGTCACTTTAAGAAGCAATTTTCTGCTACCTTATGGAAAAGACCAAAGTTTAAAGAAATACAACACGAAAGGTTGAACGATGAAGAGAATGAAGTCTTGTTGGCAGAATTTTCGTCTGATGAAATCAAGGAAGTAGTGTGGGATTGTGAAGGAACAAAAAGCCCAGGGCCGGATGGATTTAATTTTAAATTTATTCGTAAGTTCTGGAACGTGGTTCAAAAAGACTTTGAGAGATTCATGAGAGAGTTTCATCTCAATGGAAGATTGTCAAGGGGCTGCAACCCATCTTTCATCACTCTTATTCCTAAGAAAGAATGCCCCAAAACAATTAATGATTACAGACCAATTTCATTAATTGGTTGTTTATATAAAACTTTGGCTAAAACTTTGGCAAAAAGACTTAACAAGGTGTTGGATAGGATTATTTCAGAGAACCAATCAGCCTTTATCAAAGGAAGACAAATCCTTGACAGTGTGATTATTGCAAATGAGATTGTGGATGAAGCACTAAGAGAGAGAAACAATTGTTTGCACTCAAAATTGACTTGAAAAAGCGTATGATTCTGTTGATTGGGATTACCTGTTAAATATGATGAATCATCTTGGTTTTGAGAATAAGTGGTGCAAATGGATCAAGGAGTGTCTTAAAACTGCCACGACTTCAGTTCTTGTGAATGGTTCCCGACTGAGGAGTTCTCGTTGCATAAAGGACTCGGCAAGGTGACCCGCTATCTCCATTTCTTTTTCTGATCGCAGCAGAGGGATTAAATATCCTTATTAAAAGAGCAGTTGAGTTGGGTGTCTTCGAGGATTCAAAGTGGGCAAGAATAAAGTGGAAATCACCCATCTTCAATTTGCAGACGACACAATAATTTTCGGGAAAGCAGACCTCAAGAATGTTTGGGCAGTAAAAGCTATTCTAAGAAATTTTGAATTAATTTCTGGATTGAAAATAAACTTCAACAAAAGCAGTATTTTTACAGTCAATCAGGGTAGAGAAATAACAGAAGAAATGGCAAAAGTCTTGAATTGCAAAATTGGAGAATTACCCTTCAATTATTTGGGACTTCCTGTTGGTGCGAATCCTAGAAGATGCATGACGTGGCAGCCTGCTTTAGAATCATATAAAAGGCGTTTACACCGTTGGGAGAATACACATATATCGTTTGGTGGAAGAATCATCCTGACCAAAGCTGTTCTTTCTTCTTTACCATTGTATTATCTCTCCTTTCTTCGTGCTCCAAAAAAGATTTTGTATGACTTTGAAAGAATCCAGAGAAACTTTTTATGGGGAGGAAGAGGGGTGGGGGAAAGGAGAATTGCCTGGGTTAGTTGGGAGAGAGTGTGTAAACCAAAAAATGAGGGAGGACTTGGGGTTAGGAAGATTGATTTTTTCAACAGAGCATTACTGGGTAAGTGGGGGTGGCGGATTGTAAATGAAAAAAACCAACTTTGGGTCAGGGTGTTGTTATCTAAATACGGGGCAAGGGATGTTGATAGGAAGGATGTCTTGGGATTTAAAAAAGATAGAAAAGGGTCAGTGTGGTGGAGAGACCTACAGAAATGGGTGCTGAATGAGGAATGGTTTTTCAGTAATTTGAAGAGGGGTATAGGGAATGGTAGAGAATGTCGGTTCTGGGAAGATCGATGGGGAGAAAATGATAAATTGGAAAATAGATTCCCAAGGCTTTATAATATTACAACTGATAAGGGAATTAAAGTAGTGGACAAGATGATTAGGGTAGAGGATAAATGGCTGTGTAAGTGGAATTGGAGGAGAAAGTTATTTGAGTGGGAAAAATCTCTTGTGGATGAACTCAAAAAGGAATTGGAAAACTTTGATTTTAAACATGATACTAATGATTTTTGGATTTGGTGTGCAGGCCATAAAGGAACGTATAACACTAAAATTGCTTACAATCTTATCCGGTCTACTGAAGATGGAAATGTTGAAGTTGCAAATATCCTGAACATGATTTGGGGCAAGTTAATCCCAAATAAAGCGGCTGCATTTGGGTGGAAATTGTTACAAAAAGATTGCCAGTGAAGGAATTGCTTCAGCAACGTGGAGTGATATCAAATCAAATCTCTACTCTTTGTGTGTTATGCCTAGGGGAAAAAGAAACAGTTCAACATTTGTTTTTCGAGTGCTCGAGGAGTTATAATATGTGGGCGCAATGCTATGATTGGTTCGGGTTATCGTATGTTGGACACAATGACCCAATTAATCACTTCAGACAACATTTGGGCCTATCTAATTCCAAAAGAGAGATTGAAGTGTGGAAAGCGCTTTGGGTATGTACTATTTGGAACATTTGGTTGATGAGAAATGAAATCATATTCAAAGAAAGACAAGTGGATCGGTCAAACATTAGCAGAATTAAAATGAATATGTGGAACTGGATTCAAGCAAAACTCCCAGACACTCGTGGGGATATGATACAGGCTTGGATTTCTAGACCAAAAGAATTTTGTAATTTTGGATTTTTTGAGCAGAATTAGGTGTCAAGGAATGGTGTGGGTTTTTTCTGGCCCACGTTGCTATGTGAACGGAGCTCTACAATGATCAATTTGTAATGGGCGAGCACCCCTTGTGCTCTGTTTAATGAATTTTGTCTTATCAAAAAAAAAAAAAAAAAAAAAAAAAAAAAAAACAGAGTAGCGTATGCAGCAAACAAAGTATGATAACGATAATGAATCAACTACGCTTTTAAACCCATCTTATCTTTTATTACACCACTCCACTAACGTCCAAATATAGAAAACTATTATCTAGGATAATTTTGAAATTAGTCTTTAATGATCAATCAAATCATGATCAAACTGGAAGATTTAATGAATAAGCCGAATGTACATTTGGTTAAATCTGTTACGCTCATCAGTAACAAAATTAAATTCTAACTGAAAAAGGAAATAAAAGAATAAATGCCGGTTTGAAGTTTTGAACCACCCACTAATTTCTTTTTCTGCAAAAAAAAAAAAAAATTGGAAATCAGAGAATTCTTGTAATTTACCTCAACTCATAATTTTGTTCCGAAAGAAAATGGAAAATTTTACTTCAACTCATTATACACTATATTTACAAAATGATTTCCGTTTTAATTTCCCCAAAAAAAACCCTACTCAGGTATCGAACTCAACCGCGCCGTGATTTTTCCTCTCCGCCCGGCGCCACCACTCCTCCTCCTTCCAGATCCAGTTTCCCCAACATTCCCGCCGGATCTCGATTGCTTCAAACCATTATCCCCTGGAAAAACCAGAATATTCCGGCGACAA
This sequence comes from Rehmannia glutinosa, assembly GCA_016081115.2. Classification (NCBI taxonomy): domain Eukaryota; kingdom Viridiplantae; phylum Streptophyta; class Magnoliopsida; order Lamiales; family Orobanchaceae; genus Rehmannia; species Rehmannia glutinosa. The sequence continues at coordinate 311,968 of JABTTQ020003505.1, read as the reverse complement.
CCGCATTTCTCGCCGCAATTACCGCCGCTCTTAGTTAAAGCCGAGCTGGCTTTAACGGCCAATGCCGCCATCGTTTCAGCCTGAAGCCGGTGCTTCAACTGACTCAACGGCAGCGCGAAATAAAGCTGACCTGGCTGGAGCTCCTCGTCATCGCTCACCGCCGATACGACGTCGTCGAAATCCATCTCATCGGAGTTGCATATGAAATAGGCCGGATTCTTCTGCAAAACGTAAGAAACCTTTACCGGGTAAGGATACTCCTGTAATCTTCCATCGTCTAATATTAATTTAGCCGTAGCTACAGAAGTTGACTCACAGGAACTGCATATACCCATTTTTCGTTCAAATCCTCTGTTTTTTTCTTCTTCCTTTTTACCTTTTCCCTTTTCTGTTGAATAAAGGGTATGATGAAGAAGATGGATTGCGTGAGTGCATATATATATGTATATGCGTGAGAATGGAGGGGTGATATGGGGAATTGAACCAGGAGGACACGTCAGCAAGGAAATTGAATAAAGAAAAGGGAAGGAGAAAGGGAAATGGCGTTTTTATGTATTTTTGGATCAGGGCACGGATGCCAACCTGTAAACTTGTGGGTGACAGGTTGTACGCTGGGAGTGCTAAAATGACCCACGATTTTCGATGAAATTACGGAAACAGGTACTGGGGCCTGGGGGCACCTTTGATTTGTCCTTTTTCTTGGCTCTTTTTCCATTGTTCTTTTTTGGCGTTTCTGATGATTTTCTAATTGTGGTTTTTTGTTTTCACTGGGCAGTAATATTGGTTTGTTGGGGCTTATGTGATACCTTTTCTATACATAGATAAGTTATTACGTGGTGAAATTTTATAACTTATAAGCAGTATTTTTGGGGAATAATTCTATATCACGTAGATATGTTTATGGAAACATGCTTTTCTTGTTATGACTTTGTGGTTGAACTTTATGATTCAATAATTAGTTACTGTTTGTAGAGTTTGGTATAGCTGGCAAATTTTATTTAGATCAATTAGTTAGATCAAAGTATATTTAGTCAGCGATGAATTGATTGCAGAAGAAAGGGAAAAGATGGGTTAAAATGCATTCAAGGTTAAAAGAATATGACATGGACTCAAAATTTGAGAAAATAGAATATGACCAGAATTAGGCTGCAATCAAACCAAATCAGGACGGTTTTTGAGAGCTTGAACTTGGCTCGTTCATTATCGAATTGAATTCGAGCTGGAATTTATCGTGTATTTTGATAGTTCACGAATTTTTTCGAACTTAATTGAGTCTAAACGAGTTTAGTAAATATATCTATTAAAAGCTATGATTATATAAAATAAAATTTTATATTTCTAAAACACTTAATATATCTATTAAAAGTTATGATTTTATTCAAACAAATATGTTTACTTAAATATGTTTATATTTATCATAAATAAACATATAAAAATTAAAATTAAAGTCAAACTATTAATTTAATATTCACAAGCTTACCACGAGCTAACGAGTCGAATATCTTTAAGCTTGAGTTTGATTCATTTATTTAAATTATCCACATGAAACAAATTCAAACGAATTTTTATTGAGTCGAGCTCCGAATAGTCCAGTAATGACTCGATTCATTTGCAGCTCTAACTGGAACAAGAAAAGTAACGAATTAATATTGACCTAAATAAAAGGCGATGATGCGTATGGATTGAAGTGAGCATTCTGATTTCCTTTTTTCTATATTAACTATGTACTAATTGAAGTGTAGAAGCGAGATGTTTGTTAAAAAGAATTATATATATAATCTAAAATATCAATTAAAAATATAAAATTTGTAAAAACTGAAGAGGCTGGAAGTATAAAGGTAGAAAAGAGATATATTGATTCACGTGAGATAAATTAATGGTGGGTGTGCAGTACCTAACAACCACCAATTCTCATCAACAGTGTTTCTTTTCCTTTTTGGCCAAAAATATCAAAGAAAACATTATAGCGATTTCCATTAGCAATTCCCATTGGTGGCCCGTGGGTTCATATTTCACCAGGGAACAAAATCTTTTACGTCCATTTGGAAATCAGTCTAAGCATCTTTATATTATGTCTGGATGTTCAATTTTAGTAGGAAAAAAATTACAAAGAACAATAATTTCATCCCTTGAATACAAAATTCAAGTATAGAACTTTAAACTAGAGATGCAAATTATTAATTGGCGGTTGGACTGTGAGATAAGATTATAGGCTGGTGTATTGGACCACACGGAATTATGCCCTCAACTAATCCATTGCTCGACGGCTAGACGTAAGTAGGAGTAAATTGTATAGAAACTAAATGATAATTTGTTGATATAGCAATTAATTTGGACCACTTTATTTACTACTATTACATTCATGTTATAATTGAAGTCGATTTAAGAATGATACAAGGTGTAAAAATTGATGTATATATGATTTGAGTGTGTCACCCAATAAATCTAACGAGATATCAAACAACATTCATGTGAACTACGAGTTTATAGATGAAGTGATATCGTTCACTCTTTGTAAGGGTGTTAACCGGGGTTCGAACCCTGTATCTTTCAATTTCTTTAAAATTTATCCTCTCCTTCCAACCAACTAAGATTTCTCAACTTATTAAAAACAAACAACATTCACGTGAAAGTAAATGAGATTATATTGCGAATGTCGACCGTATATGCACACTGTTGGGTTAAAATTGATTTTTATCTATTTTATTTATTTTAAATACATCTTAGCCCATAAAATTATCAATTGGGTCAAGTCCACAAAAAAGGTCTACGAGGCCTAGTTCATCGCATGAGATTAGATTCATGTTCCATTTCTTATTCCACTTAATTAGATGTTTGACACATGCATTACATCTAAAAAATTAACAATCATGATTCTTTTATTGATACATGTCCACCATCCAATGTAATAGAACATGAAGTGGAATACAAATAGTGGAACATGAAATATGTTTCCCATCGCATAAAGTTGTGAGGCTCAACCAATAATACCAGACCCAATTCGGTATATTAATATTCAAATGCGGTCACGTTCTATGTATAAATAGTTTATCCTCATTATTTTTCATTAAGTACAATTTTACCGCTACTTTCTGGCTCGGATTTTTCTCCTACAAATGGACTGGACTTAGACTGAAATCAAATACCTTAATTTGGATTATCTTAGCTCATAATAAACTGCCCCAATTTCAGCAGCATCACAAACTGAGTAAAATATATTTGTAAAAGAAATGTTACGCTACAAAAATTATCTCAACTTATTATTATTAAAACTAATTTGACTGGGTGTTTGATTTTAGCTTTTTGTCAACGGTAATGTGTTCGTAAGTCTGATGAGGATTTGCGCCTGTACGAAGAAACCAAGGCAGTATTGTAGTTTAAGTGAAATGAGAAGGGCAGTGGTGAAAGAAGGAGTTGGGAAACGTGGCAAGTGGTAGAGCCTTTGAAGCTGAGCTGGAAAACATGCATAAAGACACGTAGAAAATGGTTGGGTTTTTTAATTTTCCGCAGAAAATGGGTAGAAGGTTAAAGACAAGCAAGTGGTGGGTCTTTAGAACCGGCATTCCCAACAACCCGACAACTACTTACCTTCATGATCTGTACTGTTGGGCCCTTAGGGTTCTATATATTGTTTTTCTTTTCATTGGCCACATACAATATAGACCCGGACATAACTTAACTGGTTAAGGATGCGAGTAACGTGTTATTTGTTTGTTGGTACATACAGTGTGGAGGTTCGAATCCCCTAATAACAAAGTGAATAATAATTTCTTGTGTGATGACTTAGTTTATAACAAAGATGCTAAATCCTTACTTGTTGGCGTATATCGCGATTCACCTCCACAAAACTCTAATAGAGTAAGGGCAGTGAAAGCCCATATTAATGGGGTTTATCCTTCTTTTTTTATATATATGTCATACGAATTGAAGTGGTGTAGTAAATAGACACATTTAATTTGCTAGTAATTAAAATATTCGAGATATTAAATTCCATTATCTTAGATTTACAAAAAATATAATTTGTTATATAATGTGGTCATTATATATTTGTATTTGGGATAAATTACAAAAATTATCACATGGATTTAAATCTAATTACACAAAAGTTCAGCTATCTTCCAAAAGTACAAATACCCATTACATATTTCTAAAACACCTTTGTTGTTGTTCTAAAAAAACACCATTTGTGATTTGTATTAACATAATAAATATCAAACCTTACAATAAAATTTCAATTTACCGACTTACCGACATAAATGATTTTATCACAAACTTTACAGTTACCTACATGACAATATATATTGTTTTCCCCAATATTACCGATAAATTGACTATAGATCACCGATAATTTTTAAATTTACCGACAAAAATACTATAGGTATTTACCAACAGATTTAGATTTCGTTGTAAATATTTATCTACAATAATCTTTCATACTCTTTACAGTTACCTTAATACTTACCTACAGATTTTTTTCGTAGGTAAACCGAATATTTCTAGTAGTGTCATTTTGAGGTTTTATATGTAAAATGGGAAAATATCAGGGAGCATTTGTACAATTTTAAAAGATAGATGATTTTTTTGACAATTGAATTAAATCTTAAGAGTATTTCTTTTAATAATCAACCCATGTATTAATTCCAAATATTGGATTCTGTTCTCTTTATTAATCACAATATTACCAGAAAGAAGAAAGGAACCTTGAGAAAACATAATCTCAGTTCAAGGGCTGGGCTAAATCTCATGTAACCTACCAAGAAAGCAAATTGGGATTAGATTAAAACAATTATTAGGGTTTGCTTTGGTCGAATGAAATGGCCTCTCTCCGAATCTTAGACATCATTAGCTGTGATGCTACCCTTTTTGGATATTATTTTTGAATAAAGATTGGGTAAATAATTGTGCGTCGGCTTCTTCTTGGACGGTTGGACCAAATACGCACTTGGGGACATGAATTAACTTTAAATTCAAATAAAGTGATTGCTTCCAATGATCATCAATGTAATTAGTTGGCCCATGCCTTCCTCGAAGCTTCTTTCACAAAAAATTAAAATGGGTTGATTAAATCACGTTTTTAATTAATATCTATAATTGTATTTGTCTATATTCATTCCCCTCTAAGGGTCTTTTCGTCCCACTAAACAAGAGAATAACAAAATAATTTTCCTGCATCTTAATATTTCCCTAACTCATCGAAGGGTAATAATATAATTTTGAAATTATTAATAAAAATATAATTTTTTTATTGTCCAAAAAAAATGTGAATATCAAAGCTACTCAAACTAGATCAAATTAAATATTCAACCCTGTTTTGTTTTTTTATTCCAGATTCTAGTCTTGCGCCAACTAGTTCTAGATCTTTTTGTGCCAGATGTTTGGCCTTTTAAGTGACAATGTCTTATGAGAGAGAGCCAACATGATACACTTCCCAGAATAGGCCATCCACAATATATATTTCAGCTAGAACTTGTTCCACAAGAGATTCGAACCTGTGTCGCTGGTGGAATTGTACCTCACGTCACCTCTGCCCTTATCAACTCGTCTATGCGTCTGGGGGCTTAAAACAGGCCTTCTTGTCGCTATGTTTGTTTTATTTTTGTTCTTGCATTTTTAAATGTTTTAATTACTACTGCCATTTAATTTTCTGATAGTTGAACTTTATTCGCTCAAAATACTAATTTATTACCATATTTAAATAATTATATATTACTCTATCTCAAGTAATTAATTACAACCAAACAACATTGATAAATAACTATTGTTGAATATTGATCAGTTAACCACAATAAAATAATATTTACGACTAATAATATCCAGTTATATAATATTATTTTCACAACAAAATTCTAATATAACTTTTTTTAGTAATTGAGTAATTATGTACATGAATTCAAACGACTACTTAATTAAATTCTCTTAAAATACTCCTTTAAAATGATTAAGTATGCAACCAAACATCTTCCAAAAAGATATATACAAAACCAAATATAACAAATATTTCTTACATTTCAAATTTGTAAAGCCATTTCTTGTAGTTCTAACGTCGTATCTTGAACCTCTTTTAGCTGTGGCATATTCATTTCATCATTTGTTCTTGTCATTGAAGATGTCATATGAAAAGCATGTTTAATTCTGCTTTCCTATTTGAATATTGAACAGCAATTAAACGGATTATTTGTGTATGATCGATATAAACCATATTGTAACATAGTATTAGTTAATTGGGGTTCAGGATAGAAATTAAATGTAACTCCCAAATTATAATTGTTTAGTCTACGTACAATACCAATATTCAAATGTTGAACTTGTCCTACACATAGACATGGATATATACTACTGTAGAATAATAGATCACGAAAAATAAAAACTGATACTATTAAGTATCAATTCATAGAAAACCCCTATATTCCTTAAATATACAATTCGTAAAGAACAAACATTTATCTAGGTATGCAATTGATTATGTCTGTAGAATTTATTCAGGTGGGTGGTCGTTGGTTCATTCGTTTTTTTTATCCTTTAATAAAACATGTAAAACTTTATTCACTTTAGGGATATTATCCAATTACACGAAACTAGTATATAATTTCTTAACAAGTGTTCATGAATTTTTTTGCCTTTTCTCCATAGCAAAAATACTTTTAGCCATGTTTTTCAAAAATATGTTTTCTTTAGCCATTTTTGAGTTTAAATGTCTATTTTACCCTTTTTTCATTTCTGGAAAATACATGAAGTGTATGATCGTCAACTTTTTTGTTAAAATAACTAAAAAACAGGTTTTTGAAAACACATTGTTGTTTTTCATTTTCACAAAACATAAATTGTACCACTTTCTAACAATTCAATTTCCTTTTTAGGGCGTCTCCAACAATTGATCCAAAATGGCGTCAGGCATTAAAGTGGAGAGAAAATCATCTCCATCAATGCGCTATAATCCTGCGCTAGTTTAGGATATGTAGCGCCAGATAATTACTTTCTTTTTTTTTTTTTGCTTTAATTTGTTATTAGTTAATATGTATTTCTTTTATGTGAATATTGCAAGTAATTTCATATTCTAATTAATTTAATATAAAATAATATTAATACTAATATTATTTAATTATATATGATAATTTATTTTAAATAATATAAGGTGTAATTTTCATAATACTATGATATTTAAAATACTACACAAAAAATTAAAAACCTTACATAAAATTTCATTAAAAAATACTAAAACATAAAATTAGAACAATAAAAAATAAATTTTAATTTTAATTATGTTTCTGTATTATTATGAATTTTAATTTTAATTTTTTGCATTAATTTCTTAAATTTTACATTTTTTTGAATTTGATTATTTTGAAGATAAAAAATTTAATAAATATTCTATTATATAAAATTATTTAAATAATATTTTTATCAATTATAAAGTAATAAAAGTCAATATTAAGTTAATAAAAAAATGAATCTTATGGAATATTCTTTTTTAGTGTAACAAATAAGACAAACTATTTCTTTGGAGATGGAAAGATGATTTTTTTGCACTGAAAAGTAGTCTGAAACTACCTGGATATGATCTTAGGTGATGCAATAAATTTTTTTTTTAATTATTTAGCTAGCCTCGATGCGAATTGCCTGTCTTAATTAGGTCGCACCTTGAAATCAAATTAATTGAGGTACATTCAAAAATTAATTTGTATAGCCCTTTTAGATTTGATGATGGGGGCGACACATTTTTAATAAATTGATATTTTTTTAATTTGCTACATTATTTTTCCAATAACACAAAAAGACAAGATCTACAGTGATCAGTGGCTCCACCGAATGCATGCACGTGTGTTGATTTGAGCTGTCAATTCAAGAAATTAAAGAGTGTACACGATTGGTTGGGACATTTATTCATGAAGGTGCATTTATAGTACGAGATTAATAATATATTTATTCTCCTATTCGACCACCACAAAAAAAAATAAAAAATAAACAACAAAATTGTTTAAATTTCGACTTTAAGCCGGCGTATCTGAATTTGGAGTATCTAAAACCGGCGTATCTCCCTGGGTCTACAAATTATTTGCTAAATTGAAAGCATTTTGGTGATAATGAAATTATGAATGTATTTTCAGGGTCAACAACCGGCAAGATCACGTCGGAATATAAATGCTTGGGACCTCAACTCCTACACAAATTTGATTCATGTTAGATTAAATCTCTTTTTCTTTCGTACATAGTATATAGTGGTAATAGACTAAATTGGTCACTTCTGTTTTTTGAAAAAGAAATATGATCGTATTTTTCAAAAACATGTTTTTCAGTCATTTTGACTAAAAATTGGCGGTCATACCAATTGTATATTCTCTGGTGAGGTATTTGGCCATTTTTCAAAAAATATTATGTGGTACATAACTCCGTACCGAGTTATGTTTCTTGGTACCGAGAAATGGACTGGTCCTAGAAATGAAAAAAAAAAAAAGAAAAAAATGGACATTTGAACTCAAAAATGGCTAAAAAAAATTATTTTAAAAAACATGGTTAAACAATAATTTTTGTTTGGAGAAAATGCCAAAAATTCAACGGACTCTAGTATTATCTATTATATGAAAATATGTGTGTGTGTGTGTGTGTGATTTTAGTTTAGGGGGTCTGAATCTTGAACCATTCTTTTTAGAATTAAATGATTTTATTTATTTATAAGAAGAAATTTACAATTGACTATAACTAATGAAAACATATTAGTTAAGACTTAAAGAGTATGTATAATAATAACCGGTGAAATATAATCAGGTGCAATCCCCTTGAATTAATTAAATGCATGCTCTAGTCAGTGGCGGACAGAGGGGGGACAAGGGGGCTGCTGCCCCAAAATTTTTCAAAATTATTTTTTTCCCCCAAAAGTTTTTTTTAAATTATTTTTTATAGCTAAAATAGGAGAATTTTTTTACAATTGCCCCCCAAAACTTTGATAAAAACTTCAAATACTTGTGTTTTACAATTGTCCTCCAAATTTTTTTTTCTCATAGTTTAAATATATGAACTCCCTGGGCCATTTTTCGCCCCCAAAGCCTCTGGGACCCCGACTTTGCTTTCTAGTTGAATCGTTGATTGGATCGACTTGAAAATGGTTGTAGACCAGTTGGGATTCGGCCCAGGCCCAATTTGAACAGTTAAAACAAAATACGAAGCCCCATTTCTGTCTCTACATTATTATATATAACAATTCAAGATCCAAATGTAAAAGTGGGCACAAACCACAATTGAGAGTTGGATATGGGCCGAAACGTGTCAACAATAATTTATATTTTTTTTAATTGGTATTTGGGGTAACTCTAAAAACTACCTTCAAAATTTAGTCTAATTATAAGAAAATTCCAATTATCTTTCGAAATTACAAATATCCATTTAACATTTGTTGCTCTTTCACAAATTACACCTATTGAGAGAAGTGTTTGTAAAACAAAAACAAATTTTAAACAAATATTTGTATTAACTAAACGAGTAGGGGTGAAAATGAGCCAAGCCAAGCGGGTGGGCTTTGAGTTGGAAGGTCTGAGTCTGCTTTATTGGGTTTGGGCCCGAGCCTGACCTATTATCTGTAATAGGTTTTTTTCATAGGCTCGGCCTACTTAAAAAGACCAAGTTTGGGCTTATTTAAAACCTGTTTAAGTCTATCAAAGTCCATTCAAAAATAAAAATAAAAAATTGTAAACAACAAAAAACACACGACAATTTCATGATAGTCAATACAATATTCGTAATGAAACAAACAAAAAATTCATAATGAAAAAAACCAAAATGCACATGACAATACAATTTATTACGCTACATCTCCAAAGTACATAAATATGATCATACAATATCCGATAAGTCCATAACAATAACAAATCCAATAAGTATCTAATTAGTGTTGTTATATTAAATATATATAATATATGTAATTTTTTTATACAATTTATATCTTCATTATGTATATATAATATAATACATACATATATTATATATATAATATTATTTATTTATATATATATTATATATGTAGGCTTTATATAAACCGACCTGTTGAGCTTAAAAGGTTTTTCTAAAGGCTCGAGTCTGATTCAACTATTTAAATAGGCTTTTACCCAATTGTTAAATAGACCAAGTCAAGCAAAACCCTTAATAGGCCGGACCATAGACTCCTGTTGGGTAGCATGACCTATTTCCAATTTTCCACCCCTATCAACGAGTTATTAACAATTTTAAAAGAGAATTGGGTTTTTTTATATATATGAATAGAGATGAAGTTGAATACCGATGCACTCTGCATATTTTTCTTAGCAAATTATCAAAGTCCATCTGGATTACAAAAGCTGTAATCTTGCCCTACTTTATTACAAATTTCACAACTCCATATAACTGTACACTTGCAACTCTAGATAGAACAATAGTATAACTGGAGACATTTTTAAACAACAAAATCTTATTGGGATTTCCCATTTAATTTCTACATATACACCAAAAGGCAGGAATTGGACACAGATGAACTACACAGAAGGTAGAAGCCAGAGATTGAAGAGGGAGGAGGATAACGATAGAAACCACGACAAGAACGCCATAGCAGCAGACAGTTGATATCTCGTGCATAACTTTGCGTCACAAAATCCTTCAGAAGCTAGCAAAAGACTAGTCACACTGGCCGTCCGAACAAGACGCAGCTAGTGAAAGAAACGAGAGGACCTCACGGAATAAATATGTCATCTATAGTTATAGTTCTGTAAGGGATTACAAATATCAAGGACAAATTTTAAATGAAATATGATACGATGTTTACCCAATCTCCTATAACGACAATTGAAAGTATTCCACGTTGACGAGCTGGGCGTTTTATAAAAACCGAGAACACATCCACCACTGCCAAAGTCAAGCTCCATGGAATTACCAAGCCCATAATTGTTACCAAGAAGCTGCAAGTAGAAAGAGTTGAAGCCAATAATTATAAAAAGACCTTATTTTAATGAAGATGGTTCGGTTTCTTTCATGCAAAGCAACTTTGCAACGGACAATAGCTATTCTTAAAAGAACAAATCAAAAGTGCTGAAAAACTCGAGCTTCGACAATAACTAGCAGTTAACAAATTCAAAAACAATCTTGAATATACAGAAAAATTCAGTTGCTAATGCATCTAATGAGTTGCATCAAGTTTATTCTTATACAGTCAGCTTCAGAGCACCCATTGCAACAAATCAGTGGCGAAGAGCTCACCAGTTATCTTGGCAAAGAGTTAGAAACCCACACAAAGACTGCTGCATATTGCAAAAACACACTCTTTTCAGACAATATAGACACAACATTTAATATATTCCTCAGCTAATTCTGCAGCCTTGTATACTAATTGTTTAGTCATGTTGATGGCAGCTTAATTTCCAAGTAAAAAACATGTGATGTATTCAAACACTTGACGTGATGTATTTGAAAATGTTTATATTATTAGTAGAGAATATATTGAAAAATGTAATGTATGTTTGTTGTGATCGAAGGATGGTAAACAGAATCTTGCGACGTTTTACTTGACACAAATATAAGTTACAAAGATTAAAACAAAATATTTCTGTCCTTGCAAACTGTTATCATAATAAAACTTGGGGATAATTGTAGAAACACACCTAAGGTTTGGGCTAATTACAGAGAAAACCAGAAATGTTTCAAAATTAGAAAAAAAGACCTCCAGGTTTGATTCTGTCTTAAATTTAAGGGGTAACTATAATATTTCTATAAATATCAGGGGATTTTGAAATATTTTTTTTTTTTTGCTTATGAGGGGACAGATCAAACATCAAGGTTTTTTTGCAATTTTCCATAAAAAAACTGTTTTTTATAACTAGCCCGAATCTAGGGGTTTTTGTAATTATCCGTAAAACTTATTTCAAAAACGAATTTCGGGAATTTGCTAAAATGACTGCAGAAACTTCAACCCGTTTTCCCCTCAGTAAGTAGCATAGTCACAGTCACTGAGGCGCAGGCATAATTGAAGTGCACCACCTTATTGACCTTTCTCATTTTTCGTATTTGTCCTATCGTCCCCATTCGATTCTATATTCTTAAAAATACCCCTCAAGAAAATGTCAAACGATAGCTGTCAACCAGTTATTCTCCACCGACAAAAACCCAAAAAAAAATTAGAGCAGGAAATTTGTTGTAAATTAGTGATCATCAAAAGCTATTTGCCTATTCTTATTGCATAAATCCTGTAATCAGCCAAGAGCCAACCCCAAGCGAAAAATTGTAAAACAAACTTCAAATACAAAACAGAAGAACCCAATTGGTAATTAATCACTACCAACAATCAACCAGAACACAAGATAATAAACATGAAAACAGAGTGAACAACAAAAAGGCCTCCAAAAATCAAAACAAATAGAAAAATAAAAATAAAAGAACAAACAGAATTCAAAATTACCAGAAGGCAGTGTAACTGTAGAATTCAACATCCAAACACATGAAGAGCAATGAAGCAACAGCAAAAATGGCCTGTCCCAATCTCAAAGCCAAGCTCGCACTTGTCCCCAAAGCCCCCGGCAATTCTTCCATATCATCCACACATATGGCTCTGTTTTTTCCTGAATTCGTTCTATAGATGCAATTCGTGTATGTCTGCGTCGGTGATCAAACAGCTTCTTCATATCCATTTAATTATCTCCCCAGCCCATGTCACGTTTCTCATCAAAATAATGAAAAGGGGGAAAAGGGGAAAATAGAAGCAAGTTTTATTTAGGGATTTGGATGGATAATTATTTAGCAGTGGTTTATCGTTGTGGTTGTGCAAATGGTGTGGAAAGTTAGTTTGTGGAAAGGGAAAAAAGGAAACGGTGCAGATTGGTTACGGAGGAAATGAGGTGGTGGGAAAGATGACTTTTCCCCTGTATTCTTTCCTTTTAATTAATGCTGATAATGAGAATTAGATTTAGTCTATTTTTTAATTTTGAAAATTTTAAATTGTTATAAATTAATTTTGTTACCCAAATTTTTTAATTATTATGCTCAAAATTTGAATAATATGCAACCTGAAATATTTGACTCGAAATTACTTTAGTTCTAATAAGTCATGTCTTTCTATCTAGAATATAAAAAGGGATAATCACACACACACAAAAACTCATGTTACTAATTACAAAAAAAAAAAAAAAAAAATTAAAGATTTTTGAAAATCACAAAAATTCTTTTCAAGTTTGATTTTATCTTTTTTTTTTTCTTCATAAAAAAAGTTATTTCAAAAATGTCATTGACATTTATAGAAACGTTACAGTTGCATTCTTAAATTTAAGAAAAAAATCAAACTTAAGGTTTTTTTTTAATTATAAAAATCATGAGTCTTTTTTTTTTTTTGAAATTAGGTTGTTTCGTAATTATCCCTATAAAGGGACTTTTTTGCAAAAACTTCGCTTTTAGAAGAAGTGATTTATTATAAAGGGAGTAAAAGTAGAAGTAGTTAAAACTCGAGAAGTTGGTAGTGTTTGAAAATAGAATTAAAAGTTGAGAATAAGGAGTTGAGAGTGTTTGGTGAAAAAATAGTAAAAGTATTTATTTATTTGTAAAATTCAAACTGAGAAAGGTTACGAAATCCAAAGACCCTCTCCTCTTTTGGGATTCCCGATTATATGGCGAGAAATTGTTATATCTGCAAACACTAAAAACTATTTTTTTAAAGAAAAAAAAAAAACACTTATTTTTAGTGTTTGCAAAAACACTCCCAAAATATATTGTTTTGTGGAAGCTGATTCCAACGCGTGGAAAATCAACCTATGAATGTTTTATGCTCAGTTTAGCATTATGATTTACATAGTATGTTATTGGTACATTTTGATGTAGACTAATATTCCAATAAATTCCAGTCAAGCTAGTAATAGTTTTATATACTTATCAACAATGAAGTCAATAATTACTATAGATTATGATAATATGTGTGTATATGTTCTGCAGTCTTATTTATTGAGGAATATTCTGCTATTATATGTCAAAGATTATCGCAAGCAATTTAAGACTATAATAGTATGTTTGAATATTGAATTCTGGTGAATGAAGAAAAGAAATGGAATATAATCAAAGAATAAAATACAATACTATTAATAACGTGGAGATATATATTTTTTCGATAGATAAATTATTATTTAGTATTTGTTTCTTATTAAAATTTGAAGGACTAAATATTAATCATCATATATGGGGAAGAAACAATTACTTGACCATTATAAAATTTATTATTTACACAATCAACATGTGATTTTATTTGAAAATGTCTTTTTATGTTAATTTTGACATTCCATAAGTTTTACTTTTCTATAACAAAATGGTTTGATTTTTCTTGTATTTTTTTTCATTTTAAGGAAAAATTAGCCTTATTGAATGGTGAATACTTAAAATGAAACATACAACATGAGCTTCAAATATGCTGATGATATTTAGGCATAAGGCTGAGAAAACAAACCAAATTAGTAAATTACTCAATATTCGACTAAATCGATCTTTAATAGCTTGTTTGAACTCGGTTTGTTAACATAATAAACTATGTTTGAACACATTTTTTTCACTGATAAGATATAAATCACGAGCGTGATTAGTAAAAAACATTAAAAGTATGTTTAAGTTACTCGAGATTGTTTTTCAAAACAAGAAAAAAAGTTACTCGAGATTGAATTGTGTTCGACTCAACTAAAAATTAATTAAGCTTGATTCGATAGTAATCAACCAAACTAAATTTATAAAGCTCAATAAAAAATCAAACAAATTTAAGCGTTCACAACTATGTAATTCGTTTACACATCTATTTTGCGAATAGTTTATCTAAACTAAGTGGTGTTTGGGATCAATCTTATGTTTTAGTGGTTGAGACATGTGATGTAAGGGTTAATGATGCGGGTTCGATCCCAGTGCGTGTATTAACCCCAAGTTAAGTTCAGTAAAAAAAAAAAACTGAGTGGTGTTTCTTCTTTCTATGTTTCTTATGGAAGTACAATTAGACATTATAAAAAGTATATACATACTAATGTCAATAATCCGTGTAATAAAATATTTGATTGTAGTTTTACTGGACTCTAATGCAAGAAAGAATCCATGCATTTCATATTTATGAATCTTTTCAAAAACACTTTTAGAATAAATGCCACAAAAAGATCTTTTAGTTGGAAAGTGGGTAAATAAATAGTGAAGCATAATAAAATGATGGGGAATCTTTGTGATCCTACATCGAGCGGTTGAAATTTCATGGGAGCACACTTTTTATCTCCACCACAGCTTTTTTTTTTTTTTGACATTCATTTTCAACGTATATAATTATATATCCGGTGGTGCACAAATATGTTCTTCTCTTTATTATTGCCAGATCCCTTTATAGACATAGACAATATTATAACCATTGTTCTAAGACAACAACTTACTTGAGATGATTGACGACGATCGACGAAATGATTCTTTTAGGATAAAAAATAATTTCTTTAGTATAAATGTGATACATTGTTTGAATATACTAAAATTAAGTATATTCGGACAAAGCAATCGATTTTCACTAAAAATATTACTTTTTACACTAAAAAAGTGCAACCATCGCACCATCGCGATGCGGAGTTGCGACGTCTTACAACTACAAAAGACCTGCTCTTGTTCTAAAAAGCGCTAGATGTTGTGCGGACGTCAAACGAGGCCTAGTGCCCAGCGGAGGTTGGGCGAGGATTAAATGGGACCTAATTTAAAAAATAACTTAGGCGATCGGGGAATCTAAATACTGCCTGGCAAGTGGAATGTCGGATAGGTGAGAGTTTTAGAAGAGTGATAATGACTCATGTCAATTAGAAATTGATGGGGATTTTAATTGAATTCCAAGTGGTTGGCTTGGCCCCCACTTCACAAAGCAATGCAAATTTAACTCATAGAAAAGATGTTTAAAATGGGGAAATTACAATATAACTTTTATATTTTCTAAAATTAGAATTTGTTCCAGCAGAATAATTTATTTGACCATATGATTTTGTCTCGTAATATTTGTATCAACATTTTGTCATGAGATACTCAAAGTGACAGCTTCATTAATTTAATGTACTTTTGTCATGTTATATGATTTTTATTTTTTTAATAAGTTGAATCTTGTTGGAAATGAAGGAGATAATTTCAAAGAAATCGAAAGATACGAGGGTTGAACCCGATTAACATCCTTATAAAAGCGCGAGCAATACCACATGAGCTACAAACTCGTTGATTCGCGGGTCATAATCTACCACGAGACCCAACTTGTAACATGTTTACTTATTCGTGTTAGGATTTGAACCCAAACGAACTCGACCTATTTATTCACATATAACTAGAACCCGATTTCTCCCGAAAAAAAGACTAAAACCCGACTTGTTTAACCCATTTAATAACATTATTTTTGTGTACATTTAATAATTTCAACCGAATAAATTTGAATTTTTAAAAGTCAATCTCCATGACACACTATCCAATCAATAAAAAATATCATAATTGAGAACATACAAAAACAAACAATATAATTACATAAATAACATTAAATTGAGATTTTGAGCCTTTCAAACAACGTGAATACATAATTAATGAGATTTTAGCATTTAAGGACGTGTCTTGCTTTTTATTATTTTTTAATTATTCACTTAATTTTATTTTAAATCTACAAATATATTATATGAGTTAAATAAGTCATAACATGTTGATCCAAATTCCAAACCCGATCTGTATAATTGTTGGGTTATTCGAGTGTGACCCCAATTAACCCGCGTCTTTATCAAGAATCAACTCAAATCATTTATATCGTGTTTAGGACCCAAATTGTCACCCTTAATTTTAAGCATTATTTGTTACACTATCAATGGAAAATGCAACATAATACAACTTTTTATGTTATTTATAGAGTTGTCAAAACTAGCTCGGTCCAGGTGGTCGATCCGATTGGTCTAGTGATAGGACCAGTGACTGGTCGGGTTGTTATATTACAAGTATGGGTGAAAATAGATCAGAAGCTTTCCCAACAGGGGCCTATACTCCGGTCGCCTACTAAAAAGCTTGGCTTAGCTTGGCCTATCTAACAATCGAGTCACACTTATGTCTTTTATAAAGCTATTTAAATAGTTGAGTGAGGCCTAAGCCTTTAGAAAAGCTTTCTAAGCTCAACATACCGGCTTATTTAAAACCTACATAATAAATAGGAAAATTACAAAAATACCCACTTTCCGATACAAATACCACAAAATACGCTCCTATCATTTTTGTACTCATTTTTTTCCCTTTTACGCTCCCGCATATTATTTTGGTTTTTTTCCCTTTTATTTATTTATTTTTGTTCTGTATTATTTTATATGTTATATATTTGCTTCGATGTTGTTTAAATTTATTTTTTTGTTGTTTCCATGTTGTTTCTTTGTTGCTTTGATGTTTCAAAATAACTTTTACCTATTTTTTATTTTTTTTGTTCATGTATTGTTTTGTACATTGTTTCTATTTTTTTTCCGAGAAAATACAATCGTTTCTATTGTTTACGTGTTATTCTATAATATTTTTAATATTGTTCTAATATTTTTCTTGTTGTTTCCATGTAGTTTTCATTGTGTAAATACAATTTTTATCTATATTAAGCTCTTTTTATTCATGTGGTATTTTTAATATCTTTTACGTTGTTTTTGGGTGTTTCCATGATGTTTCTTTGTTGTTTCCATGTAGTTTTTCGATGTTTAAATATAATTTACCTATTTTTAAGCTCTTTTTGCTCATATGATGTTTTCTATATTGTTTCTTGATTGTTTATTCTATGTTCTTTTTTATGTTTTCATGCATCGATCAAAATTTGAATTGTGTTTTTTATTCATGTTGTTTCTATAATATTTTTAATTTGTTTGGTTTTAATATGTGTTTTTTTATGTGTATGTTTCTTGATTTTGTTATAAGATTTTGAATATAAAATGGATTATTTAACTAGGGGTAAAAAATTTTCACTTTGAAAATTTATTAGAAAAAACATGTTTGGAACAATCTTGAAAAACAACAACGTAAAAAAAGTCCAAAAATTTGGTGGGAGCGTAAATTTGTCCAAAAAGGACGGAAACGTAAAAAGCTACCACTATTTTTGGAAGGTGGGACAATTGTGTACATTTTCCTAATATATACATAATATCTATAAATAAATAATATTTATATAATAAATGTATGTATTATATTATATATATTGAATATATAAGTTGTTTAAAAAAATCATATATCTTATATATAAATATAATATAACAACACTAATCACCACTTATTTATATTTGGATTTATTATTGTAATGGACTTATTGGAGATTGTATCATCATATTTATGTACTTTGGAGATGTAGCGTAATGGATTCTATTATCATGTGTATTTTGTTTTTTCATTATGAATCTTGTATTGACTATTATGAGATTATCGTGTGATTTTTGTAGTTTACATTTTGTTTTTAAAATTGACTTTGTTAGGCTTAAACAATTTTTAAATGGGCCCAGGCTTGGTTTTCTTACTTAAAAAGGCCAGTCGAGCTGCAATGAAAAAGCCTATTACATATATATATGTTAGACTTGGGCCTAAACTTAATAAATCATGCCTAAGCCTTCCAACTCAAAGCCCAACTTGACTTGGCCCATTTCCACCCCTAATTATAAGCCAAAAAGAATCGAGTCTAATAGCTGAAATCCTTCCTAAACCGGTTGACCGATTTTTCATGGGTTGGACGAGGTTTGAGCCTCCAAAATGGCGGCTGATGGAATTTTTAGTCCGAACCGATTTTCTTGTTGGCCTAATGGGCTAGCACGGTCCTGGCACGACCTAAATCGACCCATTTGGTAGCTCTAGTTGTTTATAATGGTGACGAAGATTTTTTTATATAGCGTTAATCCTATTATATATTCTATTATATATCAATGACTATTAGTTATATCACTTATATGCATTATATCACAAACCGATTTTAGGATGAAACCACCTGGACTTGGGCCTTCCTCTTGTATTGAATACGCTCTACGTGTGTGAGACCTTATATTGGGTGCGGTTCGTATGCGGGATCGTATCTCAAATTTCCCAAATTTAACATTTTTTTAACGCATTCGTAAGTGATCGAACCCAATTCAATCGCACTAATAATACAAATGTCAACTAATCAAAGCACAAAGTTGACTCCAAATTTAATATTTTTCAATATGGATTATATTGGTAAAAGGATCTGTTCAGAATATGTTTCAAAATAATATAAAGTCATAAATCAAATAGTTAAGGTCATTTAAAAAACAACAAATCTCGAAAATGGAATGGATGATGGGCCGTCATTTTCAAATATCCAGGCGCCAGACCCCTCCTCCATATAACTCTGTTTTCTTCTTATCCCCACCTAAACAGTCTAAATTATTTAATAGAGTAATAAATTACTCCAAATCAGTTTCATGGGGCCATCAATTATTTTCTTGTTTTACTTTAAAATGTAGGTTTATACGTCGGTACCGTTAAACTGTCAATCCATCGGTTATGACTTATGATTCAACGCTTTGTTTGGCTTATGAGTAAATTTGAATTTCTACTTTCCACTTTATTTTCTCAGCTTACCAAAAGGGTTCTAATTGTCTGCATGAATCGCTTATTTATAGTTGAATACTGACGGTCAGATGCTTTCAAGGGTGCCCACTAATCTCCCACCTCATTTGATTATCAATTTCATCAAGAAGTATTTGAATTCGGGAGATTTAGCTCGCGCCCGCCAACTGTTCGATGGAATCTCTTACCCAGATGTGCAGTCATGGACATTGTTGATTTCAGCTTATACCAAGAATGGTCGATGTAAAGAGGCTATAAAACTTTACACTGAAGTTAAAAACAGCAGAAAGATAGCTCCAGATAAGTTCGCTATTTTAGCAGTTGCCAAGGCTTGTGCAGCTTCAGGGGATTTAGTAAACGCGAAAGAAATTCATTCTGATGCTCTGAAATACAGGTTTGGTTCGGACTTGATTCTTGGGAATGCTTTGATTGACATGTATGGGAAATGTAAGTACCATGAGGGTGCAGAAAGAGTTTTTGGTGATTTGAGGATGAAGGATGTGATTACTTGGACGTCGTTTTGTTCTTGTTATGTTAATTGTGGGCTTCCAAGTGAGGCTCTTTTGGCTTTTCGGGAGATGGGTTTGAGTGGAATTAAGCCTAATGCGATGTCATTGTCGTCTATACTTCCTGCTTGCTCCGATTTGAAGTGTTTAAATATGGGTAGAGAGATTCATGGTTTTGGTATTAAGAATGGAATGGGGGAAAATGTATTCGTCAATAGTGCTCTTGTGGATATGTATTCGAGTTGCTCAAGCATTAAGCATGCTGAAATGGTGTTTCATAACATGCCACGGCCTGATGTTGTGTCATGGAATGTGATTATATCAGCATATTTTTCGAATGGCAATTGCGAGAAGGCACTTAAGAAATTCCAACAAATGAGAAATCAAGGAGTCAAGTTACATATTGTTTCCTGGAATTCTGTCATTTCCGGGTGTGCTGATAATGGAAAAGCTCAAGAAGCACTGGAGTTACTTAGAAACATGCAGGAGCTCGGATGCAAACCAAATCAAATCACTATTACGAGTGTGTTAACTGCTTGCACTTCTTTAGAAGTTTGGAGGGGAGGAAAGGAAATTCATGCATATGTAGTCCGACATTGTTTTATGGGGGATTTGGCAGCCAATACTGCTCTTGTGTTGATATATGCCAAGAGTGGTGACTTAGAAATGTCCAACCGACTTTTTGGTATGATGCCATTGAAAGATACTGTTGCATGGAACACAATTATTATTGCTAACTCGATGCATGGGAGAGGAGAGAAAGCTTTATCGCTCTTCAATCAAATGGTGGGCTCAGGGGTGAAACCAAACTCTGTTACTTTTACAGGTGTCCTATCTGGTTGTAGCCACTCACAGATGGTAGACGAGGGGCTCTCGATTTTTCATTTAATGATTAAGGATCATAAAGTTGAGCCTGATGCAGAGCATTATTCCTGCATGGTTGATGTTCTTGGTCGTGGTGGTCGCTTAACAGAGGCATATAATTTCATTCAACAAATGCCCATGGAACCAAGTGCAGCTGCATGGGGAGCTTTGCTTGGAGCATGTCGGGTATATAAGAATACAGATTTAGGACGAATTGCTGCAAACCGCCTGTTTGAGATCGAACCTGACAACCCTGGTAATTATGTTTTGCTCTTTAACATCCTTGTTAGTGCCAAACTGTGGGAAGAAGCCTCTTTGACTAGGAAAATGATGAGAGACAGAGGAATTAGGAAAGTTCCTGGTTGCAGTTGGGTTCGTGTGGGGAATAGAGTGTATACATTTGTTGTTGGCGATAAGAATAATAACATGAACAATGATATATATAAATTTTTGGATGAAATACGCATGAAGATGAAATTAGCCGGATGCTACCCTGATACAGAATTTGTTTTACAAGATTTGGATGGAGAGGAGCAGGAGGATAGCTTGTGCAATCATAGTGAGAAGCT
This sequence comes from Rehmannia glutinosa, assembly GCA_016081115.2. Lineage (NCBI taxonomy): Eukaryota > Viridiplantae > Streptophyta > Magnoliopsida > Lamiales > Orobanchaceae > Rehmannia > Rehmannia glutinosa. Next base: position 290,478 of record JABTTQ020003505.1, on the reverse strand, counting down.
GGCTGTTGCTTTTGGGATACTCAATTTGAGAGGCGAATCATCGATTAGGGTCTTCAAGAACTTGAGGATATGTGGTGATTGTCATAATACCATCAAGTTCATAGCAAAATTTGTAGGAGTGCAGATCATTGTTAGAGATTCTTTGAGGTTTCACCATTTTACAAAAGGGTTATGTTCCTGTGGAGATTTTTGGTGACATCAAGATTCACTCCAATGATGAAGTCAGAAACTGATATTTGGAATTTCATTCCTTCTGGATCGAATGACGTGATGATACCTGCGGTAGCGATTTGCATTGTAAACGATAGTCGACCCGTTTTAAGTTAAATGTGCTGTGAAACATTTTTCAGTTGCTTTCATTGAATATCATTAAAACAACATATAATAAACAACCACACTAATATACAAGCATGATAGTGATCTCAGTACTTTGTTCAATGATCCTTTTCACTTACAGCAAAACTCAAACCAAGAATCAGTACAACGACGTTAAAGCCACTCTATGAGTCAAGCTGGGCATACCAGACACCCTGGATTTTCACATCTTTCGGAGCCTTAGACCCCAAATCAGTGTCAGATGGCTGAATGCTCTCAAACACTCCAATCACCTCTCCAGTCTCAGGTTTGCTCTTAGTAACACTCAATGTGATCTTTCCAGTCGAAGATGCAACATTCTTGTTATTCTCCTTCGCAAGCTCCTCCTCGTCTCCCCTTCCTCCAGCTGGCAAAGCAACTGCATTGTCATAACCAGTGGATCCACCTCTGCCCTTTGGGTCAAGGAAAGATGAACCTCTGTATGACGGGACGAGAAATTCTCCTCCAAAGCTGTCTGGTTTGCCAGACGCCACAAGCTGCTTGATCGTGAAAAGGAACGGCACACGTTCACCTCCAGGAGCTGTACAGTAACAGCGGCGTAGTCGATTCCATCCTTCTCCTCAAACTTGACTGTGCCATCTGGAGATACTTGAATGGGCCTCGATCTCATCCAGGGTGTAGGTTAAACGGGTCATGAGTTTTGTCTTTTGGAACTCGGGTGGTGCGTTCTTGCTTACGCCCTCTGCTTTGACGGTGAATGATGTTGGCTCCAGGCAGAATTTCTTGGCGTTGTATTTGCCTGGCTTGAAAGCAAAGGTGTCCACTCCACCATCAATGGTGGGGCACTGGTTAGCTGTTCCTGTTCCTTTCACTTCTAAGTAGGTCTTGCTCTGAATTTCGTCGTAGGTTAGCCGTTTTGTTTCAGCACTGGCTCCCTATAAAAACAAATTAGTGTGATTAAATTTGTTTCACTGGAATTATGTCTGTACATTTAGGAGAATTACAAAACACACATGTGGATTACAAAAAAAAAAAAAAAAAAAAAAAACCATAGATGTTTCAAAATTACAAAAAAAAAAAAAAAAAACCTTAGGCTTGATTATGCTTAAATTTAAGGGGGTAACTACAATATTTTATAAATATTAAGGGGGTTTTTGAAATGTTTTCTTCTTACAAAGGGGAAAATGTAAGACGAAATCAAAACAATTTTCAAAAATCTCTGTTTTTTTTTTTTTTTTTAATTAGCCGGAACCTCAAGAGGATTTTTGTAATTATCCCTTTAGAATATCTACAAAGTTCTGCATTTCTAGTGACAGGCATGAAAAGTTTTCGGTTCAGATAATGAAATTCTTGATCTAGATTCATCGTAGATTTTCTACAAATCATAAAATGATAGAAGTATGACGTTGTTGACCAGCAGAATAATGTTCTTAAGGACTCATCTGTCAACTCAGGTTATCTCACTATGTCAGAATTGTTCAATGTTGCAGATCATAAGTAGTCTGTAAAGCTAAAATGCTTAAAATGATGAGCCATCAATTCTCATACCATTCTTTGCCAATCCACAGTAATCATTTCAAATCACTATGGATTCATGCTAATGTACACTGAAACTTTTTATTTCTTTCCTGGTTAAAATTTGTTCTGAGAATAAAATAATATTGTGATCTTGCAATTCAGCCATGAATGTATAGATGAGATAGACCAATTTAATAGAGACAAACTAGATTAAGACACTTGGTGAGTGTTTGCAAACTTAAAAAAAAAAAAAAGTGATTCTCAGCTTCTACCTGGAAAATTCAACTTTTATTTCTAAGTAGAAGCCGAGAATCATTCTTTGTAGAATTGCAAACATTCCCTTAAGATCTAAGCTACTGGACTACATATAACTATTCTTGACCATATCAGGATATGAAATTAATACGAAAAAGCTGCAAAAAGCTGAGCAAGGCATCATACCGAGACGACAAGAGCAGAAGTGGCAAGAGCAAATCCAGCAATCTTGGCAGCATCAGTGCATTTCTGGGCCAAGTCCTTGAGATCAGCATGAAGGGAGCAAGTCAGCCTAGCACCGGCCGGTTCAACTCCGAAGGACTTGCCGACGCTTTGTACCGATCGGAGCTGCAGGCTGCTTCTGGCTGAGACACCGATCTTGGTCGGCTGCATGAGGGTGGCAGCTGCTTGTAGTGAGCTTGCCATTTTTGTGTTTTCTTTTTTCTTGATTACTCTCTTGTTCTCCTTATTACAAAGTATAGTGGTGGTTTGTGTGGGGGAGGGAGGACAAATTATGTTGGTGGTTTTGGTGTGAGTAAGATAAGAGATAGGATAAGGTGTTCTTCCATTGGTTGGATTCAGATGGTCTCATTGGTTTTGTTGGTCGCCACGTGGAAATATTGGTGGTTTAGGATAAAGATATGAGAAAGTAAGTTGATGCACAGCTACCTTTACAGTATCATAAATTGATCGAAATATCCATAGAAAAATGGAGTAAAAGGGAAATTTGAGTAATGCTGCGGGTAAAAATTGCGTTTTTAGTTCTTCAGTTTAGGTCATTTATGTTGCATTTGGTAACTTGAAGAAGTGTAAATATTTTATTAAAAATTGTATGGCCGTTAAATCTGTTATTGTAGATTTTGGACCATCTTGTACGCATTGAAGCATTGAATATATGGTCTCGAGTCCATCTTTTGGCCATCCTTGCTCTGGTATCAGTGTTTAATAAGTGAAAACGCTGAAACTTTGATGTGTTTTTTTTAGATATTAAGTCATTACCCCATTCATGCTTAGAGTCCGATGTTCTTGAGAGATTAAAGCTACCATTTACCCCAAAATCACGAATCACAATTCACGAGGGTAATTGTCCACTACTACCATAACTAATCCATATAGTACAAAATTTGATTCTAAACCACATAATATGTAATGCCTATTCTGAATTTGGATTACTGAAATTCATCTCAAGAAAAAATGAAGGGTTCATTTGGATTTGGATTGATGAATATGAAATTAGGAATTTCAAATCTATAATAACAAATAGGTTAATTAGATGAGTTCATTTTACAAAAGATTTCAAATCCTTAAATAAGTTATCTTATACGATAACATTTGGGATTCTTCCCACAAATATACACTATGTTATGCCCGAGGTAATTACAATAAAAATCATACTATGAGAATTACAAAAAACAATCAGCAAATGTTGTTTCTTTAAACACTGAAATACCAAAAAAAAAAAAAAGGTTTTCCGTACATTCGGTGAAGCTTTATCCTCAGACAAATAAAATATAAATTGACTGTCATATTGTTACTTTCATAAAATAACCTGAAATTTCATATTCTCTTATCATTTATCCTATTTTGGGCCTGACCCAGCATTTCTAAAACCCTGAACTATTAATGAATTTCTCCAATTTTGGGCCTGACCCAGCATTTCGGTAGCTGGTCAATGGTTCATATCACACCAAAAAATTATTAAATTTTCTACCTAATTGCCTGCGAGCTTGCAATTAGTCATTGATTTTCAGCGCGATAATTGCGGTTTTGCATTTGTTTCGAGGCAATGGTTCAACTAAATACCACCCTTTGTTATGATTGGTCAAAAGAACCATTCTTGGCCTCCAAGAATAATTAATTTAAACCAGCACTCTCACTTTCAAATTGAACGGGCTTTATGGGCCTAATTTGCAATTTGTGCGAAATAAGACACTAAATATAAGAAAACGAAATTCCTTATGATACACCAGATAACATTGATAATCAATATTACAATACCACTTGTGCGACTGAAAAAAGAAAAGAAAAGAAATCAAAGTGGCTCAAAAGTGCTTGAAAAACAAATCATAGTTCCCTCTCAAATGAATGATTGAGAGAGCACCTCATTCCAAAAAAGAGAGATTTGAGTTTCTCATCATTGCCACATAATACAATAAACTCTAAAACAATTCCTTTTCCTTGCACTTTGGAATGATAAAAAATCTCTAAAATTTGAGTATTAAACAATACCAGCATGGCCTAAAGACTTTAAACTTAAGACAACTTTTCAACATTTAAATAGTAACAGAAATAATGGGGCATGATGATGCCTGTAGTAGAGTGTAACACAAGCTATAATGGGCCATGCCTAAAGTTGATTATAACACAAATTAAGCATTGTGCTTGTATGCATTTGTCATAATCTATATTGATTATATTCATGTCATTCAAAAACAATTTCTAAATTATGAACTTGAGGTGAGTTGGAAATTAAGGAGCTTTCTCTATATTTTGAAGACAATAAGAACTTCTTAAAACCAATAAAACAATAAATCTCCAATGGAATCTGCAAAAACTTAATTAAGCTTTAATAAGTACCTAATTGATGAAGATTGAAGGGGCATTCAGAATGAGTAGGAGGTTGAATATTCAATCAACAAAAGTTCAGACCAATTTGATTCCTCATTATGCCCCAAAAGTACTAACATTAGCAAAGAGATATTCAGACAAGCAATTAATCATTTTTTCAAAAATAAACCCAAAAAAAAGGAAATCAAGCGCAGTGTAAATGTAGTTCCTCTCAGACAAATGCCTCGTTTTGTCGTCACGATTTTATAACGAATGGATTTCGATCGGACTCGTCATCATAATTTGTTCATCACCGAGAAACATAAAACACAAATTACCACCCAAAATTTCCTTGCTTACATAAAAAAAACTCGAACAAATAAAAAAATAATACGAAATAAAATAGATAAATAAGAAGAGGAAGATGATGGAATGATGGCGAAAAATTATTGAAAAACGATGAGAAAAATGATTTGGGGCACCATTAGAGAGAGAGAAACGAGGAGCTTTAGGTACCTGAAATTCGAAAATCAATAGATGTAGCGATGATTGAATCGCAGAGGTAAATGGCCAATTGAGAGAAGGGAGTGGCAGCGATACTTGCACAGGTTGTACTTATAATAGTTTCAGGGACTTGTGCCATTTATCTTTTAGGGTTTTGGGTTAGGGTTAGCGCCTACACAATGGAAATCGATAAATGGGCCCTTGGTCTATACTTTCGCTGGACTGGATTGCTTCACAGCTGACCCGGCCCAATTTGTTTAGCTACTCCATAATTATTAATCAACGACCCTCATGTCAATATACAGTTACATGAATGATAATATATAGTTTAATTAGGGATAACAAAAAAGTTATGAGTTACCTGCTTTCTCAAAAAAAAAAAAAAAAAAAAAAAAAAGTTATGAGTCACTTAACCCTAGCTCATTTTCTCTTGACCCTCTTTTACTTTTTTGTTATCATTCATAATTAATGGTTGATTTTTGGCCTGAAATTGTCGTCATTTACATCTTTTTGATCAATTTTTTATTTTTAAATAAGTTGTTTTACCACATATATCTAGGTTATTTTATTCTCATTCTTGTTTGTAATTTTGCCGTCTTGGTGTGGTATTTTTTTTATGCTAACGATTCAATCAGACAAGTTTCCAATCCAACGGAAATAACAAATCAGATTGCAGTATTCAACATATTACAGAACTGGAATCATCAGTATTCTAGTCATTATATATTTTTCAAAATAGTAGGTTTAAGTCGATTTTGTTATTGATGGAGATAAGATTTGAAGATATCTTGATATCTATTAAGATTAGTTTTAATAGTTTATTTTATTATATTTTAAGAGTTTTCAACAGTTAGGAGTTTTACTGTTGTAGGAGTTTAATCTTATAAATATTTCTTTGTTATTATTTTTAGGGAGGTTAAATATTTTTAGGCTTTGAGATTGTTCTCTCCAAAGCATCGTTTTTGCACAACGTATACGACTTTGTGTGTTTCTCTTCATCTTTGTGAGCTTCTGCCTGCATTAGTTGGTAACCTAGGTTCTATGAATTATTTTATAGTTACATCTTCTATGATTTTTAACAGATTTATTTATATGTTTCTATCGATATATTTTCTAGTTTGACTTAATAAAATTAATTTTGTTATAGAAAAAATAGGGATAACAATAAGTGGTTCAAACTCAAACTCGTACAAACTAAAACAAATCAGACTTGGTTAAATAAATCTTAAGCTTCATTTGGATGGAAGAATTGGAAGTTAAAGGAGTGGAGTGCTTGCTTGTGAATTATTTTTCGCTCCTTCCACTTTTTGGACAAAAATTGCATAAATATGTGATTGCTTGTGAAAAATTTCAAAAAATACACTATTCACTTTTCCCATTTTCCAATAATCATCACATCCATTTATAATTTAAACAAAAAAGTATCACATCAACTATAATTATTATATAATCATATCACAAATACACTATTCACTCTCTTTTTATTTTTCAAATACCTATCAAATCTTGTCACTATTATACTAAAAAAACTATCACATCAATTATCACCATCATATTTTAATTTTGTATCCAATCATACTCTCAAAATTCATTCTCATTTTTCAAAATAATTTTTTCTATCTATTCCCTCTAAAAGTAAAAAAAAAAAAACGAAACGAAATATCAAGCAATCACTCCCTAAAGATTTCAAATATATAATATCGAGCTTATTTAGATAGACACAATGGATTTTAAAATCCTTAGCTCATATTTTGAACCAATTCTCAATCTTAGTAGAGTTAATTTTCAAAATTTAATTTCAAGACAGAATTCTAACGCAGTTCATGCATGGTCTCAAAATACTCTAGCTATTAAAGTGTAAGCTCCACATCTAAACCCCACATACAGGGGCGGAGCCAAGACCTTTTGTAAGGGGGCCAAAAAAGAGAATCGTACCAGTGATCAAATCGGCCAAGCCACCAGTAAGCGGTTCAGCCAATCGGATCAGTTCAACCGCTGATTTTACCGGTTTTAATAAAAATTATTTATATATTAAATTATATTATATAATATATGTATGTAATTTATTAATGTAAAAGGAAAAGTTGTATATATTTAGTGAAAAGGAAAATATGTATATATTTAGTTCAAAATTCAAAAATGACATAAATATATTAAATATTAAGTTTAAGAATTCTATTTTTATAAAAAAAGTGGAAAAATACAAAAATTAAAAAAATAGCAAAATCGGGTCTAACGAGTTTAGGACAGTATTCTCCGATTTGGCCGATATTGACCGGTTTAACCGTAAAAATGGTTATTAGGACCTAACTGTACCGGTCCGACCACCGGTATCCGGTATAACTGATTGAACCGACCGATACGTTATGGTATTTTAAATCGTGGCCAAAAGTAAAAAACAAAAGATCACAATTGTGTATATATACAAGATAATAAAGTTTATATTATATTTGTTTCAAATAATATATTAATATTCATTAGTAAATATTTATAAAATACATCATTAAATCCTTGATTTTTTAGAGTGCATCTTTTCCATATCACGAAAATTATCTAAAATTTAGTGTATCCTATTTTTTTCAATATACATTAGCAAATAATAATGAGAAACCCATCTTTTGATGAACATAAAATATATTTTTTAGATGATAATAAAAAAATAAAACCCACAAAATCTATCATTTAACTTGCTAAAATTTATGGAATAAATTTGAAAATATAGATAGTGAAAAGAAAACAGAAAAAGTTGGGTAGGAGGGGCAGGGCCCCCTGAGCCATCATGTGGCTCCGCCACTGCCCACATAATACATGACCATGACACTCAAGGACCACTAACATGAATTAGAATAATTTAATCATGTATGGATGTATTTCCAATAATCATTTTCCTTTTCTTAACTGTTTCGATAAAAGAGTTTATGCTTGTTTAGGAAAGTTATAAGTGGAAATAATGTCATTTTCAATTTTCACTTTATGGAAATATTATTTTGGAAACAGAACTAAATAATTTTCACCATAATCACAAAAGTCTATGTCACTACACTCTTCAAAATTATAACCGAAACATATTTTCACTATAATCAAACAAATCTATGTAAAAAAATCATAAACAAACATAAAATTCAGACAACTAGGTTGTGAACCAATTTAGACAAACATCTAAATTTCATCAAGGACGTATATTTCGTCAAATTAAAACCATAACTAAAAGGCTAATCACTTGCTCAAACGGAGGATCTGAATGGAGCAATTCATCTCATGTTACCATGTTGATATTCCTAAATTAATCAACCATGCTGGTATTATACAATTATTGAGTAATAAACAAACAAATGTTCCAGTTTGTAATCAGGGACATCATAATAAAAAAATCTCAGGAATTATCAATACCAATTTCTGAGTGTACACAAATTCCAGCTCAGTAATAGAGTTCTGTAAACCTCTCAAAATTAGCTACAAACAAACAGAACCTGAATTACACATAAAAATTTAAAAGAACGCACAATTCACCAAACAAGAACCATAAAATTTGCACAACAAATCAAATGTCAGGTCACAAGGCTGAATTATTGCAGCCCACAAACTTTGATCTTTTCTGGATAAAAATATACAAAGTGAAAGTATAAGTAAGCTAATCCCAATAAGTGATTATTCGATTTGTGAACAAGCAAACATGCCTATATATGATGATGATGCTATAATGCAAGTATCAGACAACATGGGTTAACAAAGCCCAGATGGGGAACACCAACAAGAGAATAATGCCAAGCGTGTTCGAAATGCCATGGCTTTGAGTGAAGGAGTTTCGGAATCCACCAGACGCTCGGATGTGCTCTTGCAGTAGATAACAACCAATGGCGAGACATATTGCTACCCCAACCCAGTGGTCTCTCATTGTATAAGCAAAGAAATTTGGGGAAACCACCAGCAAAAGGATCAATGATCCCGGCATCTCCAACCAGTCTGTAACCAATCAGGAACGTTACAATCGAAAAAGATGAACTGAACCACATTATGATCAGAACGAACTCTAACAGAAATACCGGGATTGGAAGTTTTATTCCAGAAGCGGTCTAACTAGCCTAAGGGAGTGTTTGCAATCTCACACACACACGCACAAAAAAAAAAAAAAAGAAAACGATTGTCAAAGTTTGGTTGGGAAAAAAAAAAACAAAAACAAAAGTTTTTAGTGTTTTCAACTACTAACTTCCGATTCTAATTCTGATTCTGCGTAAATTAATCATAATCTTAAAGCAACTAGAGTGCTTTACATTTCCAAGTTTGCTTCTGGTTTTATTTTGAAATATATAAAAACAGTTTTACAACTTAGTCACCAAACACTCTCTATTAACTTAAACAACTTTCAAAAATCGAATAGTAGTGCAGTGGTTAAAACTTTAGTGTCCACTGGACCAGAGGTCTGAAGTTCGAATCCCTCCAACCCCTTCCCAAGGATTTGTGTTACAAAAAAAAAAAAATCAACTTTCAACTCCTATTTGAAAACAATACCAACATCTTTTTACTTCTACTACAATAAATTATTTTCTTTTAAAAACAGAACATATTGCAAATACCCACGAAGGCTAAAGTCATTAACTAGACAAGTCATTGGCAAAGGTAGTGACTTATATGTACTTTTTATGTGATTGGTTCACTCGACAGGGCCACTAATGATCATATGCCTTTCGGCACCAGCAAAATGCTCGTGGCATGTATGTAAATCGCAAAATCAATAAAAAAACAAAGGATTTCGTCAATTTATCAAGAACATTGAGGCTCCAGATATTACGAACTATAACGGACGGACATGGATTCAGTTTACGATACCATTTCTCAAGTTTACCTGGGAAATGGGTAGGGAAGAAAAGCCGTAGTACAACCGCAACAAATGCAATCCATTTACCAACTTCTCCCCTACACCAATATGATGTTGTCAAGTGCTCAATAAAAAGTTGGTGATTCAATTCAAGAAATGAAAATATTAGAAAAGCATCCAGATTAGACTAATCACCTAAGAAAGTTGAACAGTACTTGTGGAAAACTGAAGAAAATATAAGGGATCAGAAGTGATGTCAGCATGTTTGTTCTCCAATTTGTCCGGTCCAAGATCAACAAGTAGCTGCAGTTACAAATCAAATTACCAACGAATAATTTCAGAGATGAACATATAAACACAATTAACACAAAGTTTTGTTAGTCATTATATAACACAACATGGATAGTATATTTAAATTAACAACATTGCAATCAAGACATTGAAATCTTTAATTGCTTCAAATTTTTACTGCTTACAGTATTTTAATAGATGACAAATCGAAAGATTTCATATGATGGTTCCTTATTCCCTCTCAGAATCCTCCAAACATTTTGTCAAAAGTCATAATGTTATGAGGTTTAATTGCCAAATTTGTCCCGTAACTATATTATGCCAAATTTATTAGGTGGCAATTTTGATCCCATAAGATTTTGATTCTGTACAAATTTGATCCAGTACGGTTTTGATTATGTGCAATTTTGATCATGTATGTTCTACTTTGTGCAATTTTTGTCCTATAAATTTTTATTTTGTGCAGGTGTTTCAATATTTCATTTGTTCTCACGGTACCATCGATGAAATTGCAAAATTGGTCCTATAATTATAAGGCAGTAGCAAAAAGGTCTTGTAACAATCACGTTTTGCAAAAAAGTCGTGTAACTATAGCAAACACTCGATTTTGGTCCTACAAATGCACAGTTTGTAAAATAGTCCTATAACAATATGGAAATCTCAATTTTAGTACTAATTTCGCCGAATTTCAATCACGTGAGCGACACATATAGTTCCCAATTACCAATGACATTATGACCAAAATTGAGATTTTCATATAGTTACAAGACTATTTTGCAAAACACGATTTCACAAAGACAAAATGAGACGTTTTTTGCTATCGCCTACAGTTATAGGACCAATTTTGCAATTTTGCCTACCCTTATCTTTTTGCCAAATTACCTAAAAATAGCCGTCAAAAGTTACAGGAGTGGATTGCTATTTGACTAAAGGGTACAATCGTCGTAAAGTACTACTAAACCTGCAGCATCAAGATGCCATTCCCTAAAATTACACGACTCAAATTGCAATTAAGCCATTTCATAATTGAGCAACACAAAATCAAAGAACAACAAAATAGCATTTGCACATACACCCAAAATTAAACATAACACACTAAATAATTGTATATTGTAATTTTTTTGAGAGAAAAAAACTGACATGGCGGCAAACGAGGCGACCCATCGGAGGAAAGAAGTTCCAAATGCGAGTCCACCGAATTTGGTGGCGTGGTTGATCAATTTCTTAGCGGCAATTTTGAGTTCATTGAAATCCGAATCCAACAATGCTGCTGTTTCTTGATCACTTTTCATTGCTAAATAATCAATCCTCCCCATTTTTTTCTCTAATAATTCTCCAATACGGATCTGATTCAGAGCGATTCAAATGAAATTAGTACTTATTGAAATGTGTTTTAATGCTATTTATAATGGGTGACCAAGGTACAGAGTGGCAATGTGTCACACGATCATATCCGAAGGGGAAGGGTTTTTGACAACGGAAAAGTGGGGCCACTTGGGAAAAATTGCGGTTTTATGGATCTAACTGTTTTTTTCTCGCTTGATTTTCTTCGGACAGTGCTACGTGGATTAAGGATAGATGCCAGACGTGTAACGTGTACTTTCAATTTACCTCTTTTTTTCTTGTCTGTTTTATTTTGGGTCATAATATAATTAGGGAACTATGAGTAGTTTTTACATAATTCCAAAGTGATTAGATCTTCTTAATCGGATTGATAATTTCAATATGCCTTTTAAAATCCAATTTCTGACTGCTTTAGGATAATAAATACTAGTTTTTTTTTGACAAATAAATAATGATTTTGGTCAAAATATTATGATATGTATGCATTTAATCGTTTTAATAGTAGTGATCAAAATAGAATATAAGTGAACAAATATATGTTGTACCTGGTCTAGCGTGTGCAAACAAAGTTGATTGAGGGACAATTAGGTAGTCACGCCCAATTTGAAGGCCCAACTCAGGAGCCACTACATGTTCTCGACCAGATACTCGACATAGACTATTGTTCGAACCAGACGTACATGCCTAAGAGGGAATGACTCAAATCACCTTTGTCAAGGGATTTGTTGGATAGCCTTCCCATTAAGCTTACACCTAGTAGCACCATATATATAGAATATTTCCTAGTATAAATACCATCATTAATGCCTGAATGAGGGTACGTTGATATTATGTATTCAAAAGATTTAAGAGTATTTATTGCTCCGAGCTAAAGGAATATATTCACGACCAGCTCAGGCCGTATCAAGTATATATTTATCGTATATTATCTTATATTATTTTTTTCTTATCCACATCGACTGTTAACTCACAAGGTCTTAGAAATTGTTTGACACGTGGAACTTCCGAGTTCCGACGTAAACAATATATTATGAGATTTTACAATAATTTTAAGAGTATATAGATAATAACCTATTTCCACTAATATTGGCATTTGCATCTTAGTGCTTTTAATTTTAATTTAATATTGTTAGTGCACTGCTTGCATTATAGAATGTAATTGCAGATTGTGAAACAATTCACATTAGTCCATGGGCCAGATTTACATGTTGCCTTATCGAGGCCTTTAGCCGCCCATTGGTCTTGGCCCATTTGTATGTAGTGTGTTCGATTCTTAGGGCTCAGCGAACCCTGAAATTATGAAGTGTCGTATATATTCGATTAAATAAACCAGTCTAAACCAGGGAATTGGTTGAAAATTTTATCTTTAAACCCAGTGGCGGATCCAAAATTTTTAAAATGGGGGTACGATAAATTTTAGAAAAAACATGCACGTGTACTAAAAAAATGCACATAAATTTTGTTTAATATTTAAATTCGTACAACCCAAAATATGCAAATCATAGGAAAGACTATCAAATTTAAAGAACCATTGTCCATACAAGTTATGTTGCTCATAAATTTTGTGTCGAATGAAAATTGCTACATATACATGTGAGAAGAGAAAATTGGGCGAAAATCTATAGAGTGAGCACCTATTGAGCAAAATTAGGCCAAGAAAAAATTTCATATTAAGAAAGTTTGTTTTAATTTGAAATGATTAAAGTGTAATTAATGTAAAAAGGGGTACAAATTTATTATTTATTAATTTTTTTAACAAAAATATTTTGTAATTTTTCAAATTTGGGGGTACAATTGTACCCCCTTGTTCCATGCTGCATCCGCCCTGTTTAAACCAATCAATAGACTACGAAGCTAGCAAAAACTCATATGCCATGACATTATAACTTGAGAACAAAACGTTTGTCAAATTATGTTATAATGGGTTCGACTCGATTTCCATTTTTTTTTTTATGAGAACAACTCTTAAAACTCGCTTAATATTAAGAATTTCAAAAAGAATATTTGGTGTGCATAACTTGTTTTCACTTAATATTTATGAATGTACATATATGCATATTGAGACAAGAATGTGGGCATTTAAACCAAAAAGATGATGCTATTGAAATTGGAAAAGAACATACCAACAGCCACCCAAATTGAAGTACACACAGGCTAGTTGAGGCACTTTCCTACTACCTGCTGTTTGGCCTTTTGAACTGGAAAAAACATATTAAAAGCAGAGACCACTTAATCTATTTTCTACTAGCTGCCAAAATTATTTCGTCATATTCATTCATACAAACCGGAATAAAGACCCACTTTTTAGGCTTTTTTCTGTTGTACATAATATACTACATACGTCACACTTTGCATTAATCTTAATCAATCAATACATCCCATTCCAAATATGAAATTAATGAGGCAATAAAGGGAAAAAAAGAACAAATCCATAAATTACTCGTATTCACACAAAAAAGGAAATTAAAAGTAAATGATGAGGGAAAAAATTGAAGAATTCAAATTTATTATGCCATTAATTATTTTCCCGGCGGTGGCCGCGGGTCTTTCTTGTGTCCACCACCGTCGGCTCATGTGAATCGCACACTTGGGTCTTGAATTTGCACCCAAACTTGGCCCGCCACCCACCTTTCTCCACGTGTCCCCGTGGGCCCATCTTGTCTATCTTCGCTATGGCCTTCTTCATTGTGGTACACTCCCTTTCAAGCTCGTGCACCCGCGTCCGCATGGTATCCATGTCCACCCGCAGCACTTGATTCTCCCTCACCGCCGCTCTCCACGTGCTGCTTCCGTCCTGCGCACGTGGCACCACCGCCACCGCCCCTCATACTCTTCCTCTTCTTCATCCTCTCCGCCGTCGTGACTGGATAGACGCCCACCCTCAGCTGATGCCTCTGCATCGCCGGCGTGGAGAGTTCCGGCAATGGCGTGGCGGAGCTGAAGCTGCTCGAAAAACAGCACCTGCACCACCGCCCGTAGCGGCAGACGCTCGTTCTGCGCCGCGTGAGTGCACGCTTCTAGTGTCAGCTTCTGGCAATCCAAAACTCCGCAAATCTTCTCTCTGTCCGCCTCTGAAATCCACGGATGCGCCTACGCAAATATGCACAAATTGAATTTGAATCTCTTTTTTTGGATTAGATCACAAAACTGAATCTCAGCCGATAATCACGCAATTTTCCATTAAAATTGAATCGGTGTTATTTACTTACCTTAAGATAAACATCTACGGCGCGATAAAGTCCGTCGTCAAAGAGTCTGGCGTGATCCGGCAGGAAAATGGCGAGGTCGTAAAATTTTTCCGGCTTCAAGTTAGCATCGGAAGCAATTTCCGATAAGTAGCCGTCAATCAATTTTCCAACCAGCATTAACGCCGTGGATCTGACGCTAGTATTCTCATCTTCGTCTTCAATTCCAGTTGCAGATCTCTCTTCCATTCCTTCAAGAAAATACCCTAAAATTCTCTCCACACAATCCACGTCGTACAACGTTTCGTTCAAATATGAGTAGCTCGGAATCAGCAGATCGTCTAACGTCGCGTGCTCCAATTGCGATCCGATTTTCTTCTCCAAAGTTAACCTGCAAGCTTCAGAAGCATTCAATATATACGCCGTTCGCAATAATCCAAACAAAAGCCGCGTGGCGTTTGAAGATGATGGAGACGTCTTCTCTTTGGGGAGATTAGATATAATCGTCTCCAGAAGCTCTCTCTGCTCGTTCTCTGTCGGCACACTGGTGGAAGACGACAATGGCTTTCGAGTCGTTCGCGAAATTCCAGGAATGTATCTCTTGGCGTAGTGAATCAGACAGCTCTCGATAATTTCGCCGCTCAGATTCAAAGCTTTCATGGCGAAAATCAAACGTTTAAAAAATGGCAAACTTAAAAGCCCAAGCTCATCTAACCACGAATCCACAGCCGCGGTTCCTGCTCTCGTCACATTACCGAATTTCTTAGCTTCATTCGCACCTTTGTTGTTCGCAGCTCCGTCGTTCACAGGCCAGCCAAACAACGACGGATCTGAGGCGGCGGCTTTGTTAGCAATGGCCTCAATGCATCTCTGAGTAATACCCAAGTTTTCCGCCATAGGCACTAGTCCTTGACAGGATGTCAGAGTTTTGATGGAGTGTTTGATGTTTTTTAGGACTGACTGTGAGATAAACCTCTCAGTCTTCGAAATGAGGTTATCTTCAGAGTACTCTTCCATCATTTCCAAATATTCTCCGGCGCAGCGGAGGGGGGCGACGTTGGTGGCTGAGATATCGATTTTCACACCGTAGCAGAATTTCGCGGCGGTCTCGAAGGATTCGCAGCCGCCCGGAAAATCTGGAAGCGTGATGTGACATTGTTCCTCATCCTCCTCGTTTTCATGTTCTTGGATTTCTTCCTTCTCTTCAGTGTCGCTGTCGAATCGCTGGCCTGGTTCAGAGGACCTTTGGATTTTTGTGGTTCCCCTTGTTACTTGGCTCTTCTCTTGTTCTGTTATCAGCTCGTGAAGCTTTCTACTTTTTGACATCAAAGGGAACTGTATATGAAAATTAGAAAAACAGGACAAGATTAGTATTAGAAGAGAATATTTAGGTGCTTTTGGGGGAAAAAGAAAAAAAAAGAAAAACTGACCTTGTGAAGATGAAAAGTCATGTCATCAACTTCGACTACAATATCACTGGGTAACCCTGTAGTACAAAACCTGAAACAAATACACAGACATTTAATCAAACACACATGGCAGGCAAAAAGAAAGAAAAACCAGATTCAATGGTGGGGTTTTAGCTCACCATGCTTGCCCTTTGGAACTTGGTTTTTCTGCTGCCATTTTTTCCTTCACAAAAACCTCAAGCTCAGAAACAAATGAAATAGGCGAGTCTCATGAAGCTGAAAAAGAGGGGTTTTGAGTTTTAGCACACGTATGAAATGTGGACTAAAAATGAGCTTAACTTTCTGAGGTTCTGAGTCTTATGGAATGATTATGTTTGTGGAAAATCAAACACAAGTCTAAAAGGAGGTGTTTGAAGGGGGATTAGGTAGCAGAGATTTGATTGGAAACAACTGGAGAGGAAGAAAGAAACTGAGAAAGAAACGGACAATTGACAAATACGCCTTTGAGCAGAAATCGATAAAGGCAAAGATGGAAGATGATGGGTTATTGATGAGATTTCGTATTGATTGTTTTTTCCTTTTACTTCATTGCCCTTTTTCTTGAATCAGATCAGAATCTTCTCTCTGCTTTTCTAAGGGCTAATGGGGGAAGAAGAAATGAAAAAGAATTGTTGGGTTTCAGAAAGGAAGTGTGACTTCGAATTTGTGCTTTATAGTGGAAAAATATTTTTTTTAGGGGGTAATTATGACTGGTGTGATGATGATGATTTATCTGCAAAGCAAGCACCCCAAAATTGCGTTGCTTGCCAACTGTAGTTTGTTTATTTTTTCCTTTTGTTAGGCCCCAAATTGGGTTTGGTTATTAACTTTAGGAAATATTACAAATAAATCCCTATCTGTATATTTCTATTAAGAGTCACTCTCTCGTAAGACGTTCATGGTGCGACGGATTCTACTTATATTTTACTTTTAGTGTAAAAAGTAATATTTTGTCTGAATACACTTAGTTTAGTATATTCGAATAAGGTATCATTATTTACACCAAAAATATCACCTTTTACATTAAACGTATCACTCATTGTACCGCATTTAATCGCCTTCCACAATTTTTGTCTTTCTATAAATATTACTTACTCCTATTCGAAATAAGTGTCTTTTTAGAGAAAAAAACACACATATTAAGGATTGCGTTTAATACCAAATATATCATTAAGTAATCATAAATGCTACTTGAAACAAAAAATTATGTATTAGTGTTAGTTGGGAAACAATAAATTTAAGGGTAATTTGTGAAAATATTTTTTTCACCAGCCTTGAGTGAAAAAAAGACATTTTTTTTTTAAGATTTTTAATGTGCAAAAAAAGACAGTTATTGTAAAGAAAAGAGAGTAATATTTTTGTTGGTAAAGGTGAAAAATATAAGATCAAATAGAACTTCAAGAATTTTCTTTGCAATTTTTTTTTAGGATTTTCCCTTAATTTTAGGTTGCTCAGATTACATGGGCCTCATCTCAATTGCAACCCATCAATCATCAATCATCATTCATGGCTGACCTGATTGACCAATGACATTCCATTTTTGCTTTTGAGGTAATTGTGAATTGTGATTGGATTATTGTATGTGTGTGTAAAGTTGATTGATTACCTATTCCTCCCATAAATCATAAATGTTTGAAAATCTGAAAACTATATTCAGCTATTAAATTGAATTTATTTGATGAATTTGTTAGTCATTATTATGCTTTTATGTGGGACTTCAATTTATCCTTATTCTAAAAAAATTATCAAATGAAGCCTCCCCTAATAATTAAATGAATCAACACCAATTCAGAATTTATGAGTTATAATTCAAAATTATAAGTTCGTTTTGTATCAGATTACATTTTCATGGGATCATTCATCCATATCTGCATCAACCTATATTTACATATGGCTGTCTACAACTACAATGTTCCATGCCATTTAGTACTAAAAAAATAGGCTTATCTTTTCCAGATCTCCAATTATTTTTGAGATTTTATTCCACCCTTTTCTGCATTTCAATTGAATTACCATCTTAATCTACATTTTTTTCTTTTTTGAGGGTATCTTAATCTACATATTAGATTTATCGTCTACTGTACCTTTTTATTTTACTAGAACAACTAATTAGGGGTGACAATTCTTAATACAACATAGTTAACACGACACACAAACATTACTAAAATAAGGGGTTAATATTTAGCTTATAACATATTTCTAACATGAACTTGCCATCTATCTGTTAATTTGTTAGTGACACGATAATAATACAAAAATGACACGTTTACATGTTAGTGACACGATAAGAAACATGATAACAACATGTTTACCTATTAGTGACACAATAGTGATCCAATAATTTGTATGTTAAATTTTTGTAGTGTATTATCGTGTAATATCAAGTAATTTGTTATCGTGTATTACCATGTAAATTAATTTCTTTTTGTTTTGACTTACCATGCCAAGTCGTGTCATGTCGTGTCAACGAGAAAAATTTCATGTTCGAGTTCGTGTATGTAGAGATCCTTATCGTGCCGAGTTCGTGTTTGATCTTATAGTGTCGTGTTGTTATCGTGTCGACACAAAACACGAAAGGATTACACGACTTTCCACCCTACAAGGCTACAACTAAATGAGGACTTTGCCGCCATTTAAGTTTGAGTATTGAAATTGAAGTCTCAAAATCATTTTATTTGTAATACTGCTTAATCACATTTCCTCTCCTAAGAACCTAAACAAAAAATAAAATAAAATGAAGAGAGATAGCTATATTTATTTCATTAGCAAAATTTGTTGGACATTGAAATGAGGGAAAGTTTCCATGTTGGAGCCTTATGTTAGATCATCATTACTGCCTGATTACTTTCTTCATTGCTTTATTTATAATTATATCTTAATCAAATATAACTAATGAATTAATATTACAAATAATTTAAGATTATTAATTATAGGACTATAATGACGCCCATCTGCAGCCCAGCAGTTTATGAACCAAATCATTGTACAACATATACCCATAATTTTCGAAGAATAATATACATATTGCTTAAGAAAATAATATTAAATTGTTAATCAGGAATCAATCATTAACAGCTATCAAAAATCAATGATTAATTTAATACTATTATTAAAATAGATAAATAATTTATATTTGTTGTGGGGTTCAAACATAATATATTTCTTTTTTTTTTTTTGAAAGGGGTTCAAACATAATATATGATATATAGTTTTGGAACTTCTAATTTCTTCACTTAAAATATGTATTATTGGAGTAATTAATTGTACACTCACACAAAAACAGCAATTGGAACCTCCTATTTCTTATAGTATTTCATCTTGTGTTTTAATACACTATATCCTTTAAGGGTAATGCCTAATTTTATATTCGATACACTATATGAATGCTACATGTATAATAGTGTCATGTCATATTCGTGATCATGTTTCCTGATTACCTTGGGATCCAAAATAATATGGAGATGTGAGATCAATCTTCTTATTGTTGTCATCACCTCCTACCATAGTGTCGAATTAAAAAAATAGGCGATTTTGCTTCACTTTGTATTTCCGATCTCTCATACTGCATTTAACTCTCGTAGGTATTGTTTGCCTAGATATAACCTATACTCGTGATACCATGTCAAACCGATAAATAATAACATCATCTCACTACAACATAAATGATATTAGGTAACACTCAAAAATGTTACCTAATGGCCATAAAATGTTACTATAGACAATAGGTAGCACTTTTATGGCGGCCGCACTTGTCCGTTTATTAGCTTTTAGTAACACTTTTTCTAAGTGTTACATTAAGTTTTCTATTGGTAACACTTTGAAGCAATATTTCTAAAGTGTTACATATGAATCTTATGTAACACTTTTTATATTTGTAACACTTAAAAAAATACTTCTAAAGTGTTACATATGAATCTTATATAAGACTTTTTTTTGTAGACTTCGTAGAAATACTATTTTTGTCACCAAGTAGATTCGAACCCACATCCTCATTATGTATGGAAGTGGCAATTTGCCACTAAGCTAAGTTGGTTATTATTACGACTTTTGCTTTGTTTTATATATACATATACACACACACACACACACATATATATATATATATATATATATATTATATATGTATATATAATATATTTTATATAATAAATATTATATTTTATAATATATGTATTAAATTATATTATACAATGTATATATCAAGTTTTATATTATATAGTATATAGTTTGAAAATCATATTATATTATATATTAAAGGACACAATAAATTAAAAATATGAAAAATATATAAAATAAATTTATCGACTGATAAATATTCAATCATAAAAATAAAAAATATATAAAAATATAAAATTAATTTACTTGTGAGTAAAAAATTCTTAACAAAAAAATTAAATAATAACGAAAAATAATTTACAGGAAAAAATTCCTAAGTAATTATCGACAACATCAATTTTCATTGGTAATTTTTTTTTTAAAAAAGTAAAAAAAAAAAAGTAAACGATGAAATTGATCTCCGTTAGTAAAAATTAAATAATAATAATAAAATATAGAGCAAGTCTCTTGTGAGAGACGGTCTCACGGATCTAAATCGTGAGACGGACCTCCTAAGGACTCCGTTTTGAGAACATAAACCATGAAAATAAATTTAAAAATAATAATGAACCATGAAGAAACAAAAATAAACCCTAAAAACATGAACCATGAAGAATAAACCCAAAAAACAAAAATAAACCCAAAAATAAAAAATAAACCCTAGAAAAAACTAAAAATACTAAAAACCCAAATCAGTTAAAAATAAACCCAAGAAACAAAATAAACCCTAAAAAAACAAATATAAACCCTAAGAAAAATAAAATCTGAAAAAAAAAACCTTTAAAACTTTGTGCAAGGGCTCTGTCTCACGCAAGTTTTTGCCTAAAATATATACATGCACTTTTTCGTCGGTATTAAGACGGAATTAATTACCTTCGTAAAAAATAAAAAAATAAAAGTAAAACTAAAATACTTTGTAAAAATAAAATAAAAATTCATTAAAAAAAAGCAGTACACGATGTCTACAATTTTTAGGTTTGGTGACATCAATTCATTAAATAAATCTTTGACATGATTTAATGATAGTTATATAATTTGTGTTACTAAAATATAGCTTAAAAGTGTTACAATCAATAAAATATAGTGTTGCCAAAAGTGTTTCTTAAATAAAGTGATACATATTTGTGTTACAAAAGAAATAACAAAAAAAAAGTGATACTTCAAAAGTGTTACTTATATAAAAGTGTTACATATAAGCGTTACATATT
Source organism: Rehmannia glutinosa (assembly GCA_016081115.2). NCBI lineage: Eukaryota > Viridiplantae > Streptophyta > Magnoliopsida > Lamiales > Orobanchaceae > Rehmannia > Rehmannia glutinosa. Next base: position 268,952 of record JABTTQ020003505.1, on the reverse strand, counting down.
GATAAAAGTGTTACCTATTTGCGTTACAAAAGAAAAAAACCAAAAAAATGATACTTAAAAAGTGTTACTTATATAATAGTGTTACATGTAAGTGTTATGTATTGATAAAATGCTACAAAAGTGTTACATAAATATTGTAATGTAAAAAAGTGTTACAAACATGTGTTACATATGTACCTTATGTAAAAAGTGCTACAAAATTTGTGTTACCTAATGTCATTTATGTTGTAGTGTCTATTATACGTGACATTCACTAATTTTTATAAGAAAATAAGAGATCCTATATACAAATCTAAAATATGGATCTCAAAATTTGGTTGGTCACATGTACCTTATGAACCACATTAAGGTTCTCGAACAATCACTACAAAAAAAAGGTGTTTAGTGACGCTTTTTTCCCGTTTAGAGACGCTTATTAGCGTCACGAATTACATTACCTACGTTTGTGAAAGTGTCACAAGTTGTGTTGCTAAATTTGATGTCACGAAAATATTCGTGACACAAGATCTATGCGTAGGTAAATTTCAAAAGGTGACGCTTTTATTTAGTGCGTCATTAACATGAAGTTTCCGACACTAGTTTATGTCACGATTACAATAAACCTACAATATTTGAGGTACAATATTGCCGACACTATTCAATTATTGTGTCACTAAATTAATAACACTTTTAATAAAATAGCGTTATCAAATTCGAGACGCTTATTCTTATAGGCGTCGTTGAATTTATGACGCTTTTAAGAAATAGCGTCATTAAACTAGAGACACATCGACAATTAGTGTCGTCAAATTAATTACATTTTTCTTGATTTGCGTCGTTAAACTAACAAAAAAATTGTGATGGTGTTTCAATTTCATCTACTAAATTAGCTACACTTTTAGAATTTGAGTCACTAAGTCCGCAACATTTTTTACAATTTCTGTCATTAATTTGGTTACACTATTCATTTTGAATTAAAAATTGCAATGCATTTTAATTAGAGGTTATCAAATTGACAATTGATTTTACATATAGTGTCATTAAACTTACTATGTTATTTATAATAAATCCACACAACATTAATAATAATCAAACAGAGAACAATACAAAAAATTAAAACTAAATAAAACAAGAATGAATAAATAGTCAAAATTTAATAACAAAAGTCATTAACAAACTCAAAGTCAAAATCACATTGTTGTCTAAAAATGGTAAATTCAACATTGTTTAAAGGCATGGAGAATAATCCAAAGGATGAAGATATGCTTCTAATGCTCTTTGTCGATTTGTTAAATTCCTGTTTCAAAGTAACAAGAAACTTGATTAGTTTATATTTTATGTATCATACAATTGAAGGAAAAATGTGAAAAATACTTATAAGTATAATTACTTACCAACAATTTATCCAGGCAAAAGCTTCAAATGATTTAAATACGATTATGAAGAATCACACATTCTGCAAAATAGAATACACCAAAATAATATCATAAAAGTTAAAATTTAGATGTATAAGTGCTTCCATATTGTACAATATGCCAAAAACATATAATAAAATTACATCTAGTTACTCCATTCCTGCCAACTTATCTTCACCAAATTATAAGTTACTGAGTAAGGTCTATTAAAAAATTAAGAAACAAGCAAACACTTGATTAACTCATAAGAACCCGTTACCCATGTGAAAAAGGCAAGCTCATTGTATCACCATTTTAAGGGTTTGGGCTGAACTCACTATTGTGTTAGATTAATGTCATATTTTCTTTTTCATTTGCTTTGGAGAAAGATTAAAAACCTTAACTAAAAGAAATTGTTTTTAATAATTCCATTATATCGCCACAGTAGCCACTACTCAGTTAACTTCACAAAAGATATCTCAGATCAAATTAGGCCTATAGAGAGATGATAAGAATAATGAACATGCAACCAGGATACGCACAAAATCATTTTCTGAACAATAATTATAACGTCCCAAATTCAATAAACCAAAATAATCACCAAAAATCCCAATTATCAGAGTACGAGTCCGAATTTTTACCACCTAATTGAAGGGAATTGTCTGATTTTTTGAATTAAAAATAAAAAAATGGTCGCAGCTATAAGTATGGAACCACAGACATGAGCATGCTCCACTTCTTGATTCCCCATTGATGACAACATATCTACCCTTTTGTATGCTTTCTTGCATGTACATTAATTGCATTATTAATTTACTGACATAATAGTAGGTACAATATTTAATACAACACGAGTCCTTTTCAAATTTCAAATTTCAAAAATAAAATAAAATCACTAGTAATCTCACTATTTGATCTGGATAAACCAGATTAACATGTATGACCAGTTTTTTTTTGAATAACATGACCAGTTTTTTTGAATAACATGACCAGTTATGATATATATCCTAAGTTTATTTAGCAGTAGTAAGAAAAATAAGACAAAAGTTATGGTCTTAATTAACCCTGTCATATAATTACACCACATCATATAATATATATATTATACGAGTATAATATGAATTTTTATTATTAAAACTTATAGAGGACGCTTCTTTTACTCGAATTATAACGACATTCAACAATGTAAATGTCACCAAAATCCAGACAAAACCCACCTGATTGACAAACGATATTAAGTTTAGGTTTGCAAGTAAGAGTAGATGCATGTGAATGAACAGAAAAACATATAGTCAACTAGTATATTTTTAGATTTACTATATAGTCACAAGAAAAATTAAATGAACCTATGAATGACAAAATGTTGTAAATGTGGACTTTAGCACTTTTATTACAACACGTAACTTTTTTTGTACAAGAGTGACGGTCACAATTGCATGTAAGAAATAGTAGTATATTTGTCCAAGGATAATTAATGCTATATATGTTTTCATCCGTGGCTTGGTTAAATATCGTGTGTATATATATATATATATCAAATATTGAATGGAGGAACAAACACAATTCTCTCACGAATTTTGGTTTTATACTTTGTATGATTCGCACATTTTGCTACATTATAACACAAATTCCAATTTATATTCATGTAAAACAAATATAATCTTTAGCCATCAATCTTGTGATCTAGTGATTGAGACATGTGTTTTAATGACAATCGATTTAGGTTCGATCTCATACGAGTGCATGTGCAACTCCCCTATTTTCCCCATTGTACTAAAACAAATATTATAATCTTTAATTATCAACACATAACCAAAGTCCAAATATGTATTGCATAAATAAGGGTTTATCTATATTTTTATTGGATCCTTTGTTTAAATGCCAAAGTTTGAAAAACATGGGGAATACTTTCTAAATTTGTTTTTCAGGGTGGAATTATCTAAGATTTATCTTTTTTCCCTGCACATATGTGAGACATATAGTACCCAATTAGGTGCGTTGCATGTTATCGTCTATTGTAAGTTTATTATTTAATTAGTTAAAATTATTTTAAAAAAAAACAATTATTATATATTGTAAAAAAATCAAAACTTAAAAGATGCTAAGTATCATTTAATTTTAAATATAAGCTCCTAAAGTATTTGAATTATATAATATTATTAATGGCAATTTTTGTAATTAATTAGATCAAATATTAAATTAAAATATGAAAAATAACTAAAAACTAGTCATACCCATGAACGCCGTACTGACGCACCAGGTGATTAGCAGAAACACAAAATACACCAACGCATAACCAAATACATTATTTTGTGTGAATATATTGATTGTAGCTCAGTTGATTTGAGCATTTGTAAACCAACCTATTGATTTGAGATCAAATCCCATCCATCCCACCCCTATCAGGACTTTGTAATGTATTAAAAAAAATACATTATTTTGCTCTTAAAAAAATATCTTCCATTTCCAGAATTACACAAGAAAACATAATACACCATGCTTAGAGTCACATATCTACAATAAACAACATGCACTAACTGTTGGGAAAAAACGGATCCCACATTCATCCCCTGAGACAAGCGAGAAATAACCGAGAAATAACATGAAAATAACAACAATCCACAACACAAGAATTTACGTGGAAACTCCAAAACCTGGAGAAAAACCACGGGCCCACCGAGAAAGAAATTCCACTATGTGAAACATTTTTACAATCACACGGACATTCTCTCTCCCGACCCCAAAGAACCCCACACTCTTACAAACCTTTGACTAACTCACACCTCTCTCCCAACTCTCCATACTAGAGAATACAAGAAAGGAATTTAACTAGAGTCAAACCACAAAGGTTAAAGTGTATTTGACCCAGTGCAATTGAAACACCACCACACGGGTTCCTTAAATAACCTTAAGCCTCCCATCCCTTTTGTTCCACAAGCAATGTGGGACAAAAGACTTCTTCTATTTTGACACCAAAATTCAACAAACTCCACCTTGGCAAAATAAAAGAAGCTCCACCATTGTCTTCACCGACAATCATGATTCTCAAACCGGGAACCATCATTCTCAAACCAGAGAACCCTACTCCACCATATGAGTAGACCACTTAGAATAAACCATTCTAAGAATTTCCTCGGACATGTCGAAAAACCCATTTGAAATTTATGGTGCAACTCCCAGACTTTTGGCCCTCCTGGAAGTCCTTCAGCCATCAACATAACACACACCTTGTATCCATGCCAAACCGATACCCGCGTGTAAATTCCACCACACACCCTGCATCCATGTCAAACCAATGCCCGTGTGAAATTCCACCACACCTTGCATCCATGACAAGACAATGCCCGTGCGCAAATTTCTGGACCCGCTAACATAACTACATCCTCTTTCATGACAACTCACATGCCAAAAGGACATACATTTTCTCATCGAGAGAAAATCCTCACACGCCACAATGTTAGCAATGGATTAGGAGTTATTTGCGGATTAACTCCACCTCCACTTTGACAGCTTAACCTTCAACGCCTTATGTAACCCTGGATTGTACCAACGCATCCTCGACTTATACTTGCTATAAGCCAAACTCGACCCTTCCATCAAATTTCTCCATCTGCTTGAACCACCCTAAATTAATGAACAACCGCCCAAATGAGACCCCTGGATACCGCTCAAGAAATCTTTTCGATGTGGAAGGTCGGACATCGCTGCAACCACAGAGCATACTCAGAATTTCAAGAGACCCAACCCGGGCTCTGATACCACTTGTTGGGAAAAAAACGGATCCCACATTCATCCCCTAGGGACAAGCGAAAATAACCGAGAAATAACATGAAAATAACAACAATCCACAACACAAGAATTTACGTGGAAACTCCAAAACCGGAAAAACCACGGGCCCACCGAGAAAGAAATTCCACTATGTGAAACATTTTTACAATCACACGGACATTCTCTCTCCCGACCCCAAAGAACCCCACACTCTTACAAACCTTTGACTAACTCACACCTCTCTCCCAACTCTCCATACTAGAGAATACAAGAAAGGAATTTAACTAGAGTCAAAAACCACAAAGGTTAAAGTGTATTTGACCTAGTGCAATTGAAACACCACCACAGTTCCTTAAATAACCTTAAGCCTCCCATCCCTTTTGTTCCACAAGCAATGTGGGACAAAAGACTTCTTCTATTTTGACACCAAAATTCAACACTAATATTGGTGCAAGAAAAATTGGAACAAGATAATCGGATAGTGGTCGAGTGGTTGAAATTCTAACACTCAATCGATATATTTGGGGTTCGATTCCCATTTCCACTTTCCTCCCAGAAGATGCACTAAAAAATTTAAAAATATGAACCACATGAGCGAGGAACACGAGTTAAGATTGTCCCATACGACGAATTGTTGCTTCCCACTTGCAATTTGCTAATAATAATTAGTGGACATCCTAATCACAACGTACCCTAATCATTTTAAAATAAGCTCTAATATTGCTAAATGTTTGTGTAAGTATAATTATTGTGGGCAATTCATAAATGGGTTAACGGTAAAGAGTAGGGGTAAACAGTGGGTTGGATTGGAAAGAAGAGAGCACAAATATCAGAACAAGACAATCCAAAAGCGCACAAACCCCGTGATTAAGTGCAAAGCCTCAAATTAATTTAAATTAAGGCACCCTGCACTAGATAAATATATTTATAAAATACATAAAAAGTGATAAAATACTTTAATTTTATTATTTCCACACACTTTTGAGAGTTGATTGGTCAATGCGTATTGACCTCAATTTGCACACTCCATATTTGGTGCACAATATTATTTCTAAAGCAAAATTAGGAAAGGGGAAAATTACATTGGCGTAATATGGACGTAATAATAAAGATGGATGAAATGTGTGGAGACATGATCTCAAATATGGTTGGTTCCATTATGACTATTTGGTTGAAGGCATCTTCAAGATGTTGTTTTTTCCTGCAAAAATAATTAAAAAAGCAAAAGGGCATTAGTTATAAAAATGGGACTGAGCTAATTATTTCAGGCTAAAATAATTAGAAAAAATTGCACTTATTGACAATATGGTTTGTTTGATTATATTTGTTAAATTTGGCTTCTTCTGCCTCGTTATGTTTGTCCCCTCTAGGCAATTTGCTTTTTTTTTCTTTTAATTTTGTCCACATAAACCCGTCGTTTTCTTGCTTAGAGAAGCTTAATATTGTAAAATATTGTAATTTGACATTACGGAAAAAGAACAAAAAATATTCTAGACTCTCCCAAAATAGATTATTAAACTTAATCATAGATGCCAAACATCCAGAACACTATACTAGACCAAATATTAGTGAAAAGGAAGCTGACCTATCTTAGTGGGACAAAGATAGTATATTGCTATATTGGTAATTGGTATCACACTCATTCATATTTGATATCCAACTAATTTAATTTATTTGTAATAACTTAGATCTAAACGATTTATTCTCAAAAAAAAAAAAAAAGATCTAAACGATTTAAAATCGAAAAAGAAAAATCTTAAATCTTTACGATTGTGACAACGAACTATAATACCAAATTGCTGGTAGCTAGAATGATCACGACCTTGAAGTTTGAAAACATACACACACTAACACCTAACAACATATTCCATAATAAAATTAAATCCAATATGTAAAATTCACACACACATATAAAATACCATGTGCATTCGCAATTTTCTACACCTAACTTTACATTGCATGCACGTAAAAAATCAGCTGGGATAAATCCAAAAATTAACCTAATTACAGAAAAACACAGTTATATTTCAAAATTACATATACCCCTTAATATTTGTTTCTGTCTTACATAAACCTTAATGGCGTGTTGTAATACCTTAAGAGAGTATTTGTAGTTTATTTTTTGTTCAAATTAAGCTAAACCTCAGGGGCAATATTTATAATTATCCCAAAAAATTATATACCTTGGGTGGTGGAAGATGAGGAACCAGAGTGATGATTTTGAGATTTGATAACAACCCCAGGCCAAGATTTGCACATGCAATGCTTCCCTTTTTCAATATTTTCATACAATGTGGCTAAGTGATTTCCACACCCTCCCCAAGAATACTTCCCACATTTCTTGCACTCCACTTTGTAACACATTCTTTAATTGTCAGTCCTTTTGTCCCAAGATTGTTTTGATTGAACTGATTTTGATGCTGTTAATTTCTGTAAATTCTCTTATTTATATGGCCTACTATTAACATACCATCTCATTTTACATCAAAATCATCAAAAAAAGACACCTACTCTTTGAAATTAACAATATTATATTTTTCTTGTTAGCCCACAAGCCCAAGAGCGCCCAATGCAAGATTTTGTTTGTTTGTAGGTGTTTGTTTCAATTGGATTATATGCTTCAGTGGATTAATGAATTTGTTTGGTCCAATTATCATTTAGTGTAGTATAATGGGACACAAATGATTAATCAAGAGAAAATCACAGAAATATTTGCAAGATAATTAATCCAGTCCCTTTATCATGCAAGTATATATGGTTGAAGGAACATTAGTGAGCAGGTAAGATCCAGACAAGATGAAACAAAAGTAGTTGGGTTCTATAATTTGACCATCACATGAAAGTTTGTGATTGTGCACCAGAAATTTGGCACCTTAAAAAATGATGTAGCCACCATCAGATAAATTGCTAAGGCCACGATTGGATGTCAATGAGAATCCATTTTCGTTCCGCTAGATAAATTTTTTGACCAAATATACGATTGTTTATGAAAATTTTCAAAAAATATACTATTATCTCACTTTCACTTTTTCTTATTTTTTTTCTTATCAATCACATCTACACATTTTTTCACAAAAAACTAATCATTATTACACATTATCCCACAAATTTCACTATTCACCTACTCACAATCTTCTAACTACCAATCACATTTACTTCTATCGTTTGAAAAAAAAATAACTACCAATCACATTCAATCATTATTTTACTATTTTTAAATCAAATCAACTCACATCATTACTTTTTCATCTCACATCCAATCACACTCTCAAAATTCAATTTTTTTTTCCAAAATTTTTCACCACTATTCCCTACCAAAATGAAAATTTTCAAAATGAAAGCATATCCAATCGCGCCCTAACTTTTCTTTTCTTAACTCTGAGGGTAAATTGGAAAAGGTAAATTACTTTCACCAATTAATTTTCCTAATCATTTACTTCTAGCTAGTCAGTAGCACCTCATTGTTATCAAATAAATCATTTCACTTTGTTCCGAGATCACACAATACGATTTTACTGATCAAGCAAAGAAAGTGGTAGCCCTGGCTTGGTGCTTTTACAATTTTAAACTCATTTTCACATTTCCTAGTAGGGATGGCAAAATCCCCGCAGGGAACCATCCCCGTTGGTATCCGAATAAATTGGGATGGGGAATCCCCAATTAATTCGGGAACCGGAGCGGGGATGGGGATTCCCCGCTTTTCTGAAACCGGAGATGGGACGGGGATGGTATTTATATCCCCCGTCCCATCCCCATCCCCATCTCCATCCTCATCCCCATCCCCGTCCCCGATTAGATGAAACGGGGATTTCCCGTCCCGTTCACCGAAATATCTCTCTCTATATATATATAATAAGCGAGTCCTCTTTAAATAGTAACTAAAACTTTTTCCCGCCTAAAACAACTTTCTAAAATTGATTAAATATAATTATAACATGTAACACTAATTTTGGTAATTAGTAGATTAATTAGGAAAATTTTATATGTATATATAATAACAAATTATTATATAAAAATAAACTTACCAAATATGTGTGTGTACTTTGCATTAATTATTATATTTGTCCTTTTATTTTTAAAAAAATTTAATAACTTTTTGGTTTTGATCCATTTTTGATGTATAATATTCAAATTAACCGCATTTTCTCGATCATCAATTTGACATCCATATTGCATATATAAAATAAAAATAAGCATAAAAATAAAAATGTAAGATATATTTGTTAAAAATCTTATTTTTTAATATGTTATAATATATCTTAGTTGTTATCCTGGTTTATTATCTATATATATATATATATATTATATGATTTGGATCCAAATGAGTCCACATAGATTATGTGAGTACATGAGACCAAATCTAGAGCGTTGATTTATTTTTTAAATGGTTGAGATTAAACAGATTTTATCATTTTTTAATAGATAACTTATTGAAAAAAAGGACTTTTTGGTAATTTTAATTAATATCGATTTTGGGAGGTAAGTTATTTTTGGTAGTAAGCTACAATTTAGGGGACGGTTTTATCTCACTAATATCTTGCAAATCTTTTCTTAACTGAAGAGTCATAATTCTCAAATCATCGTCTCCAACCCTTCTCCCTGTAGAAACCGTCTCCAACCCTCATCCCCTGCGAAAATCGTAAAAAAATCAAAATCCTTCTCATCCTTATCCTTGATCGAAAATCAATCTCATTTTCTATCACAAACCTTTCTCCCCAAATAAAAACCCATATCCATCTCTATCCCAATCGTTGTGAAAATCCAGCTAATGTGAAAAACAAATTTAAAACCCATCTCCATATCATCCCTCGGTCGAAAATCAAATTCCCAGTAGAACTAACTCTATCTCCATCACCCAGCCATCTTGAAGTTTCGCACAAGAAGTGGTTTGGAAAACCCCATATTTTTTGTAAAAAAACCCCATATTTGAGGAAAACCCCAAAATCGATGGTGATTATTCGACGCGACAAGCGGCACCACGATTGTTCTTCGAGGCAGCAACAAATTTTCCACCGTGCCGACACCAAATTGTAGGTAGAGCAATTTTTTTTTGATAATTTCTTGGTTTTTTTTTATTGTTGATGTTTTCGCAAAATATAGAAACTATGAGTTTTCTATTTTCTTGTTGGTTTTGTTAGGGTATATTGTTGCATTTTTCTGTGGGACATTAATAGGGTTGGATAAATTCTGTTCATGAGTGGTAAAATTACCAGTTTTTAGCCGATGTAAATTTTTAGTCTGGGAAGTTGTTTTATTGAGGTTTTAAACTGCATATTGTTATTGATAATTATGCTTATGATTGTTCTATATATTGTGCTTACATATGTTTTATATTATGCTTTCAAACAGGGGGTAATTAGTATTTCCATTTTTTTCTAAGTATTGAGAGATTGCTTTAATGAGGTAAAAAAATTCTTATTGTTGTCAATAATTATGCTTATCTTTCTTTCTAAGTATTGGATGATTCTTTAATGAGGCAAAAAACTGCTTATATATGTTTTGTATTATGCGTACATATGTTCAAGTATGTGCAAAATGCTTAGGATCTGTTGTGTTTTGTTTTTTATTGACTTTATTATTTGAAAAACCAAAGTTTGGGGAATTGCTTTAATGAGAGTTTAAAATGCATAATGTTGCTGATAATTTTGCTTATTTATGTTGTATATTATGCTTATGCATGTTTTGTATTATGTTTTCAAACATGAGGTAATTAGTATTGCCATGTTTTTTCTAAGTTTGGGGGATTGCCTATTGATGTTTTTCAACTGCTTATTGGTGTTGACAATTACGTTTAGGCATGTGTTATAGTATGCTTATGTTTTATTTGGTTTTTAATGCTTATAAATGTTTTGTCTGTTAATAAATGCTTTTATTAAATGACTAGTGTCTCTTATTTTTGTGTTAGATTTTCTGTTGAAAATGGCAAAAGAGAGTAAGAAAAGGAAGACCGCACTATTGACGATCGTGCAGAGGCGAGTAATAAGGAGGTGGGAAAGGATAAGGGAAAAAAGTGGTAGATGGTAGTAAAGGTGCTGAAGAGTCCGAATATCCTAGGTTTTCTGATTAGTGTCGTATTTATTTTTCATCATTTTTAGATACTGTAAGCAGAATTCAATTGCTTTTATAAGCAGAATTCAATTACTTTGTAAGCATAATTCAATTGCTTTGTAAACAAATATTTTCATGGTAATTTATACTGTTAGCAGAATTCAAATGATTTGTAAGCAGGATTCAATTGCTCTGCAAGCAGAAGTCAATTAGTTTGTAAGCAATTATTTTCATGATATTTTATACTGTTAGCAATTATGTTCATGTTTTTGTATTCATCCCTTCTTTTGGAGTCATATTTTCGTCATATTGATCGGTATCCAGTTTGGAGATGAATCCGACGTTATTTCAATCCGATGTTGCGGCACATGTGCAATCTCAACTGATTCAAACAAAAAAAAATAATTAAGCATTATTTAGAATATGCATAAGCATATAATTATGGACATGTAAGCAAATGTATAGTCATATCTAAGCAAATTACTGGGTTAGGACAAATGGGGACGTAATAAATTTTTTTGAATACATACAAGCTAGCAATAGTGGATACATAAACATTTTCGTCTAACCCAAGTAAAATTCTGGGTTGAAAAAACTAATGATTGAATGAATAGGGAGTCCATATAAAGTATAAGTTTTTGATTTTTTTTTGTATAACATGATATTTCTTATCAAACAAACTATAATTAATTTGAGAGTTTAAAACACAGTAAAAATTAAGCAACATTTTGTATACGTGCGAGCAAGTATTTAAGCACCTATAAGCAACATTCTGATCATATCAAGCAATTGTTTTTAAAAAAAAATAGGGATGAAGAAATGAATTTCTGCATAACATGATAGGTTTTGTATATTAGCAAGTCTGTTCATAATTACAAGTATATACATAAGCACAAATAAGCAACATGTTAAACACGCATAAGCAACTTGTCTAGGTAAACAAAAAATTGGAATGATCAATCGAATGCTTGTTTTAAAAAAATAAGAATCAAACTTTAATTGGATTCAGTAAAAATGGATAGTATAAAAAAATTGGAATGATGACTGGGACGATTTCTGCAATAAATTCGGTGGATTGTGATTGCAAATTTGATGGTAACTCATCCTATTTTCATGGGATTTACTAGATTTAGCCAACCCCCTTATTTTTATGTGGACTAATTTGCCCCCATTTTGACTTTATCATATATTTTATTAGCATTAATCAAATTTAATAATAACCATCGAAATAGGTAGATGTGTGGCTAGGATTTGGTCTTATGTACTCATATAATAGGAGGGTCCTATATAACCTCACCCATATGGTATTGGTTCAAATGAGACCAATATCCTAGGGTGAGACCGTAGGGATTAATCTGGGCCGTTTATTTTAATTTTTGGATGACTATGATTAATTCAGTTTTTTAAGGTAATTTGAATAGTCTTAATTAGGGCCATGGGCAAATATGTAACTACAAGGGGGCGGTTTTATTTAAGTTTTAAATTGTGATTTGACATAAATATCATTAGGATATGGTACTGATCTTTACCGAGATTTTAGGGGAAGGAATTTATTCCAAAAAGCCGGCCAGAACACGTCTTTTGATCTCCATATTTCTGCGCGCCAGTTTTCAATATGCACAATTTGAACAATAAATGTGCAAAATCTACATTTTAAAAATGCGCAGAACTGATGATGAATGCAACCAAAAACTAGAAAAAGCATGCAAATCTTACGGATATATAAATTATTATAACTAATTATGCAATGTAATATTTTTAACTCATTAATAATAAAAGTACAAGTTAGCATTGCAGTGGTACAATATATGCAATATATATTTTTTAATTATGCAATATACCGTATAATTCATAAAACATACATATTTAAACAAGGCACACAAAACTAACACTAAAAATGTGCTATATTATAAAAAGAAATGCACGAAACTGTAATGTAGAATATATTAAGATTAAAGCCTATAAACCTAAAAATACCAGAAAATACATATGCATTTTTTATACTAAATATGCAGTATATATTAACTAATTATGCAACAAATCATATAGAAAAGTACTAAACTGTAATATAATTATATTATTATAAATATAACAACCTAGAAACCTAAAAAAACCAGAAAAATACAAATATATTTTTTTACACTAAATATGCGATACATATTAACTAATTATGCACCAAATCATATAGAAAAGCACTAAAACTGTAATATAATTATATAATTATAAAGATAAAAGCCTAAACCTAAAAATACCAGAAAATACAAATGCATTTTTTTATACTAAAATATGCGATATAGATTAACTAAACATGCAACAAAACATATAGAGAACCAACAAATTTAAAGTATTTCACCATTTTAAAAAAAGAATTAATTAAAAAATAAATTAAAAAACAAATCGCATTCATAATATATTATATGCATGATCTGAGCAATAATTATACATCTAAATACCAAAGCAATGGCATACAATTTTTGGCATACAATTCTCCAATATAATAACACTATATAAGCAATGAATGTATAAATATGCAATACATGATGTCTATTCAATAGACGAGTTCCTTTTGCTTAATTTGTCAATAATTTTTGTTGTGTTTTCACCGTTTTTTTCTTTTCCAGTTTGTTACAGGTTTCTTCTAGGATTTATGCTAATGGTGGTGGTGAATTAATTATGGAGTTTTTTTAAGGGTGGGGTGAATTAATTATGAAGTTTTTTAAGGAAAATATTAACTTGAAGTTTGTAATGTAAGATTTGATCCCTAATTCTTAGGAGATTCATGCCACTTTCTATATTTCACAAAATTGGAGTGGTCGATTTTTCCCCTTATTAATTTAGTATTAAAAATTAATATCAGATTTAATGCCTCAATCTCAACCGTCTGCTGAATTATTACAATGGTCCAGATTAGTCCCTACGGTCTCACCGCAGAAGATGGTCTCACAAGAACCTACCTCTATATATATATATAATTATAAACCCATGCACGCATATTTTGACTACTGTAATATGTAAATATGAATGCATACTCTAATTCCTTTTTATGGTGTATTAGCATAAGCATACTTACTGATCTTTCGTCTGTACACCTCCCAAGTGATTTGAGGTTATATATATATATATATATATATATCAAGTAGTTAATGTTGTGGCTTAGTTAATGTAAGTATTTATTATGTTGTGTATTTATTAAAGTAACATTAGTTGTAATATATTTTAATTAAGCTTCTAACAACGTACATTTAATTAAGTTAACTAACGTAAATTTTTTACTTAATGTAATATACATGTCAGATGGTTACTTTAATTTGTTTTTGTTTTTTAATAAATTATTTTATTATTAGGAAATTGGATATTTGTAATTTAGAAACTTATTATATCACAATATATATTTATATTAAAATACTATACAATACTATTATAAATGGGTGGTTATTACATACTTTAACTACATCATATTTATTTTTTATTTTTCCTCTTTTTTTGTTCCAAGTTTGTGACTGTATTAAGAAATCTGATACTTTATCTCAAAAAACAAATACTTTTACTTATAAAAGTATTACTTTAACTCTATCATATTTATTATTCATTTTTTTGTATTTATTATTAAAAAATATAATACTTTATTTAAAAACTGATATTTTTACTCTTAAAACATAATATTTTGTATCAAAAATATATATATTTTTACTCGTAAAAGTGTTACTTTAACTCTGATATATTTATTTGTCCTTCAATGTAATGTAATCATAATCTGTGGCTATATTAAAAAATATGATACTTTATCTAAAATAACCGATATTTTTTCTCTTAAAACTGTTACTTTAACTGAGGAAGAAAAATAGAAACTCTGTTATATATATATTTATTGTAATGTATTCATAATTTGTGACTATATTAAAAAATATGTTACTTTATCTCAAAAAACAAATACTTTTACTTATAAAACTATTATGTTAACTCTATCATATTTATTATTCATCTTTCTTTGTATTTATTATTAAAAAATGTAATACTTTATTTATAAAACATATATTTTTTTACTCTTAAAACATGATATTTTGTCTCACAAAATATTTACTTTTACTCATAAAGGTGTTATTTTAACTCTAATATATTTATTTTTCTTTCAATGTAATGTAATCATAATCTGTGGCTATATTAAAAAATATGATACTTTATCTAAAATAACAGATACTTTTTCTCAGAAAACTGTTACTTTTAACAGGGGAAGAAAAATAGAAAAACAGGAAAAAAAAAGCCAGCAGGTGGCATTGACCCGCGGACCTGGTCAACAGGATCCGCGGGGACCAGGTCCGCGGGTCAGTAGGATCCGTCTTACAAATTGAGACCCGTAAGACGGTCCTATATGAGTTTTTGCCAAATATGATTATGTGGATAAGCATCATGATGTTGTAGAATTAAAATATACATATAGATGTGACTAGAATATGGATTCTTGTCCTCCTATTAGACCATCTCCAACCCAACTCTAAAACCCACACCAAAACACCAAATATCTAAAAAACACCCTCCAACCCAACTCTAAACATCACACCAAATTTGGTGTAATGAATAGTGCTACACCAAATTTGGTGTAACACTATTCATTTACACCAAATTTGGTGTAATACAAATATTCCCTCTTTGCCCTCCAATTTCTTTTTACTTCAAACTTTTAATTCCTATTGTATCCTATATTTGATACATAATTAATTTGTAACATGGTTTTAGTTATTTAAATTTTGTATATAATTATTATTTTGGATGAACAATAGTTAATATTTACCAATAAATTATTATAAACTAAACTTGAAATTTTGATAAACTAAAATAATTAATAAACAAAATTATAATTTAATTAAAAAAGCATCAAAGTCTATCATAAAATACAAAACACTAACATTATAATTAAACTTGAATTACACTTGAATTAATAAACAAAATTATAATTTTTTTGTCTTTAAATATTTGTTTTAGATTTGTCGTTTTTTATTGTCTAGTGTGCAATTTAGTATTTTTATTTATTGTGATATTAGTTGTAATATTAATTTTGTAATATAATTAATTAATGTAATATTAGTTAACTATAAGTTTTTATTTAGTTACATTAATAATAATAAAATATAAGCAAAAGAGATAATTGCATAAAAAGATAAATTTGCTATTCTAAAATGAAAAGAAAATATTAAAATACTCATTGGTGTAAGATTTAGTGTAGTGGGTTGGAGATGAGTTTTGAAAATTACACCAAAACACCAAATTTGGTGTGATTTTCACACCAAATTTGGTGTTTTGGATTGGAGATGCTCTTAGTACACCGCCTCAATTTTTCAAGGTTTAATAGATATGCAATCTTACACACAAAGCACATAAGTAGATGGGTGAAGCGAGATAAAGGGACAAGGGCAAATTCGGCTGAGCAAACGAAGAGAATATGAGATGGTGAGTGTTTTCGATCGTACCCAGAATTTGCCATCGAGTTTCAAATAGGAAAGAGTTTGAAGTATATTAATTCAGTTTTGTTTCCTTATGATTTGGAGATTAGCTTTAACCAACCTAAACATTAGATATAATATATAGAGCAGTCTGATTATCTATATAAATATTTGATATGAAAATGTTTGAAAATTTGAAATAAGGAATGCATGCAGCTGTACTTGAGTAGGTTGGGATATATTAAAGGAACTATTTAACAAAGAAAGTTTGCATACAATTTGAAATCTAGTTAGTGTAGGAAATCTTGTTAATTATATATGTTGAAGCATCGGTTTAGTCTAGTTCTGTTGAATATATTCAAATGAGTTTTGATCATATTTAAATTATAATATTCAAAACTTAATTAATTAATGGTTTAACCAGTTCATTTTCGTATTTAGAGTCCCCCATGAAATTGGATACTAAACTTATTGACTGAATAGTATATATTAATGTATTGTGGCATTTCAGATTGTTAATAACCCAAGACGGGGAGTTATGGTAACAACCCTGTAAATGAGACAAACTTTGTGAAAGATAAGTAAAAATCCATCTGCAACTGTAATGCATGAACATAGTATTGTTTGAATTGATTGTATTATATGTGACTATTGCGTATCTTGTGGAATATACATGGACATTATATGTTGCATAATTGGCTTGTATGATGTTGCAATATGGTGCTTGGTGAGCCATTGAACATGCCATTCACAACATTTGCATGCATATTACAAGAGGATGTTCACATGCACGAAAATATTTTCTAGAAGAAAATGGTTGTTTGTTGACCACTACTAGTGCACCGAGGCACGCTGGGCGTGCTTCTGATATATGTTTAGGTATAGCAAGTGAGATACTTCCTGGTGAACACAAGCTAGATAGGAGATGGGCTCTTGGTGGGTCACAGGAGGATGGTCCATTTGTGAGTACCTATGTATGGCCCTGGGGGGGTGGGATACTTCTTGGCGGACACAAGGGACACAAGTAGGGGACCCTTGGCTGGGCCGCGGGAGGATGGTCCACACGTAGATCCATACTGATATTATTGGCCATTTGATTATTGTTGTGTGCAAAGCTCTTTTCCGGTGCATAGTAGTTGGGTCAGGGGACCAAATGAAAGAAAATGATTTAAGAAAAGTATTTTGATTCATGGATTTTACATGTTAGCATTACATGTTGGAAAAACATCATTATTCTTTGGACATGCATGATTTTTACTTGCTGAGCTTTAGCTCATGTAGTTCATGCATTGCAGGTGAGCATAGGAATGCCTGAGCTTCTGCCTTACTGTGCAGTGCTGGAGTTCCTTCAGGTTTTGAGGATCATGGATATGGATGACGACCTGTTGGGCTATGTTGATGGGTCATCTTCCCTTTTTGGTCCTGTATTATATATTGGTTTAGGGTTGTACCCTCTTTTGAAAACTCTTATGTAAATATGTACATGTAAATAGCTGGGTGATGTGGATTATGTGTTTGGTCACATGGATGACTGTTGTGTTTAATAACAGGGTTTGTTACCTCTTTGCTTGTGGATATGGGTTGTCATTTTCTTACAAGTAAAGTGATCTTGCTTGTTCGTTGTTAAAATGTCACAGGAAAAAAAAATGTACAAGTATATAAGGTTTTCATTGTCAAATTTTACTTTTTATATTGCTTAGTAATGTAGTAGTAGGGGTGGGCGTCACACTTTGTCCACAAGTTTCTATATATAATGTTTAGTATGATATATCAGATGATCAATGCATATATATATATATATCAATCATAAAACATTAGTATAACATATATGTTTGTATGAACGAAAGAGGATTTGTAACGGCCCACCTTCTAGATTGACGACTGTCCCCATAAACTAATACGAGTCTTTCCAGCGCTTTGTCCTTACTTACGCGCGCCCTAAGAGCAACTTCCCAGGGGGTCACCCATAATATATTTGCCCCGGGCGAAGCACAATTAAGTTCGGAATTTTTATATGATAAGCACTAGAAAAGAAGATGCATTTTTTTGGTATGAGTAGTACCTAGTGATGTGAACCATAGCAACGACGTGCATACGACCCTAACAACAATATATTGTTAACCCAAGATCTTCACTAGTTCAGTTAAAGTTGGTGGAAACATCGACCCACCGCTTAGCAAAGCAAGAAACCTAGGTATGCGTAAATGCCACCAACTAATGCGAAGTTTGTTTGATTAGTCTTAATTCGCAACAAGATGAACAATCTTAAAACTCTTGGAAAAATATATTATGGCCCTTTCTTTTAGCTTTCCATAGCATCTTGAATCAACTAAATATCAATTTGTTAGAGACTATTATGGCCAAAATATTAAACCCTGTTAGTGCTGAAAACTATTGACGCGATTGGACATTTTTGAACGCAACCTCTTGTTGTTCGATCGTCAATGCTTCCTTTCAACATATGATTAACTAACATGACTCTAGACTCAATATAATTGGTCTCTAACAATACTTTGGCCACTCAAATGACACAAAACAACGAAAATCAACACCTAATCCTATTTGCTCAAGTTAAGTCACTTAATCTAAATTGAAAAGGTAAAAAGGCCTAAGAATGAAAAAATGAGAAAAAGAGTGGAGTTGAGTTGAAAAAGAAAATATCTTTAGAATGATATTTAGATGAAATTGGGTTGGTGAATTGCAAGTCTTTGTACTTAAATACTATTTGCTCAAGTCAAGTCACTTAATCCAAATTTTTCCCTACCCATACCAAAGAGCCTACATTACAACCAAATGAAAGTCCTTTTGATTCTTAAATTGTACACACAAAAGTGGTAGAGATTTTAAGACGATTTGCAAGCCTATTCTAGTTCTATTTTCATTGAATTGATTTTGAGCGTAAACACTTACCATACAGTTTGAGAGTTGAGTGATACACTACTACTTGCGAGTCGCGATGTCAAGTACCCGAGAGAGTATTAATTTTGCCTTATGAATGATGACGTCTTGATAATGATTTGCATGGTTTACTTGAATATGAAGTCAAATGAGATTAAGTGTTTGTAGTGTTCTTGTGTGTTCTTTGTACCCCTTGATATTATTTTTTTTAATTTGCCTGAGGACGAGCAATGCTTTAAGTTTGGGGGATTTTGATATGTGTAAAATATATGTGCATTTAGCGGCTTAAAATGGTATATAATTGATAAATTTGCATGTATATTTTTTTTATTAGTTTCCTTGGAAGGGCATGATACTGCGTATTCGTGTAATTTTCACAGGAACCGGAGCTTAATTGAAGAAATATCAGTTGGAAGGCCCGTATAGGACTAACGATTGCAAACAGAAGATTAAAAAGACGAAGAAAATAGAGACAAAAACATGTAACATGGCCGGACCATGTGGGACCACACGACCGTGTGACATGCCCGACGGACCGTGTGAGGGCCACACGAATGTGTGAAGTGCTCGTGTGAGAGCCACATGGGACGTGTGACTGGTTGTGGCGGATTTTTGTGTCCTTTTCCCATTCAAACTCTACAAGTGATCTCTCCAAGCACCTATATAAGGGACCCAAGGGCTGCACGAAAATTACAACATCCATACACCATACAACACATCAAAATACACAGTAACACAAGATCAAAGGTCTTATAAGAGAGAAGGGCTAGGTTGCGAAGAACATCACAAGGCCTTTCACATCCACGAAAGCACAAAAGCTTCGAAGGCTTGGAAGGAAAATCCATCCCGACAAGAAGGGTTTTCTTTTCTTAGTTTAAATCTCTTGTCTGCTTAAACGATGTCAAAATATTGATTTCAAGTTTGTCTATGAATTTGCTATCAATGTTTGGCCAATCTTTCGTATCTTAGGAATAATCAAAATTATGGATTCATGTTAAATATTGATTAATTATTTTCCTAATTGATTCATGTGTTCTATTTTATGAATTCGAGAGCTTATTTATAATTGTCGATTATTTGGCCAATAAGTTGCATGTCATACTTGTTAGTCCATAATCCAGGAGGTAAGTTCTAACGAGACAAAAATCGAATTCAGACATAAACAGGGTAATGTATAGGAAGACTACTTCTGTTTATACGCCACACGGGAGGGGGAATTAGCTATTTTAGGAATTGAACCCATAGAAACACATGAATTGATTATTGAAACATATTGAAGAAGCATGTTGAGATTGTGCCTAAGGTTGCTTCCGTGGTTGTTGAAAATACTTGATATTCCATGGTTGTTGAAAATACTTGAAAATAATATTTATGTGCCACCCGGGAGGGGAATAAACTATTTATTTTTCTTTATATTAGATTTTTTCTAAAAACAATTGATATTCGGTCGCTTCAATAAAATTGGAATGCGATGTTATTATAGCCTAAATATTTCGTAGTGAATCCCTGAGGAATACGACATTGCTTGCCATTATTCTATAAACTACATTGTACACTTCCAGTTGTAAGATCCAAATATTTTTGGCGAACACACTACATCACACAATATATCATCCTTATAACCCCCAATATGAAAAGACACCAACACTCTTTTATTAACTCGTATCTCGTCATAATCATTGAACCATTGTAGTGTATATGGCTCTGGTTGTTCCAGTGTAGGAATCTCCAATTTTTCTACCAATTTCGCACTAGCCACGTTTGTACAACTACCTCCATCAATGATCATACTACGCACCTTATCCTTAATTAAACATCTAGTGTGAAAATATTTTATCGTTGCTCATGATCAATTTACTTCGACTCAATATTCAAAACTCTACGTGACACTAGTGATAACACATTGTCCTTCACCAACTTAACAACCTCCGAAACCTCCTCTAACTTTGGCATATCACTATAATCCGGCTCTCCTCACTTTCCGACTCTAGTTCACCATTACCACGCAACACCAACACCCTTTTATTTGGACATTGACTAGCAATATACCCAAAACTATGACACTTAAAGCATTTAGTATCCCTTGCTCGGGCAATAGAGGATTTGAATTTACCTACGGGTTTAGGCTCGGTCGCCCTACCCTTTGTTCCAATGGTTTCAAACTCCGCTCTTCCTTTTTGCCGGTGTTTCACTTTCCATGCATTGGAGTTATAACTCGGGGCATGTCGGTTGAAACCCCTCTTGAGTTGTTGCTCAACTTTCACCGCCAACATCTCCATCTTTTTATGGTAATCCACTACAATTTTATACCCATGTGTCAACCTATGCAACCTTTAACAGACGCCTCGGTAATAATGATTTGGTACAAAATGACATCGCATCAAACTCCTCATCTCCTCCTATGTAGAAACGGGCCGCTCACCGCTTCTCCTCATCGAGACCATCAATTGATCCCACCGAACACTTGCCTAGTCCGAGAACTCAGTTAATGCCAATTTCATCTTTTTTAGTTCGAAATAATTCTAGCACTCAAACACATTCCTGATTTTCCCCTGCCTATCTAGATAGGCATCCAGATCACTCTTTCCCTAGAATGATGGAATTTGCATTTTGATGTTACTTAAATTGCCATCCTCATGTCCCTATCAACCCTATTTCCACTCCGACCTCTGGTCCGATTGTAATTTTGCTCCCTTTCTAATCAAAATCATCCATATCATCTGCCCATTCCTCCAGTTCAAACCTCCTAGGCCTTCGTGCCTTAGGGACAAACTCCTCTATTTTCGGCGCCTCACTGGGATCCCTGTATGTCTCGATCACCACTTTCTTAGGAGGCTTGCAAGTGCCTCAAAATTCAATTTATTGCCTAAATCTAACGGCTTTTGGTTTTCTTTGGACATGGTTGGTTCACTCCCTCACGTGTATACACTCGAGTTTCACTCAACTCACAATTTCCAAGGACTTATACTCGTCATGATTCCAATTAGTCAATTGCAAGCACACCCTAACAACCCAAGAAAATTACCAAGCGAACAACGGATCTCGATAAAGTGAAATTTGAAGAGTAGGGTTTGTAAATCCCATTTTTCCAGAATTTTCGAATTGTCTTTAATGCACGCGGATTACGATTCTTTACCCGCTGATTTTTTTGTGCAATTTTTGAATTTTTTTTGTACCCTTGAAGAACTAGTGTTTATAAGAAAATCTGGAAAAACAAAAGATAAAAGAAAACAATGATAGATTTAATCTTTCTAGATGGCTCTAATACCAATTGATGTGAACCGTAACAACGACGTGCATACGACCCAAACAACAATATGTTGTTAACCCAAGATCTTCACTAGTTCGGTTAAAGATGGTGGAAACCTCGACCCATTACTTAGAAAACAAGAACCTCCATGTGCGTAGATGCCACAAACAAATGTGGAAGTTTATTTGATAAGCCGGAATTCACAACAAGATGAACAATCTTGAAGCTCTTGGAAAAACCCAAAGTTTTGAAGAAAAAATCTCAATTCAATATTCAATATCAAAGTTGTTTTGAAAAATAAACAAGTGGTTGCCTTATATAGGCGACTCAAAACAAACCCTAAACTAACTAGGAACAACTTAAAAATAAAAAAGGAAACAAAAACAACATAAAACTCAAAAAACGTGGCCGCGAACACGACTTTGTAGCTGAACATGGCCAGGCTGTGTTGGCCTCTATTTTGTTAGTTTGAGTCCGAATTAGCTCATGGAGTCTTCATTAAAGTTGTAGCCCTTTCTCTTAGCTTTCCATAACATCTTGAATCCGCTCAATATCAATTTGGTAGGAAAGTTATAGCCAAAATACTAAACCCTGCCAGTGCAAAAAACTATTGACGCGATTGGATGTTTTTGAACGCAACTTCTTGTTGCTCGATCGCCAATGCTTCCTTTCTATACATGATTAACTAACATTACTCTATACTCAATATACTTGGCCTTAACATTAATTTGGCCACTCAAATGACTCAAATCAACGAAAATTAGCACATAATCTATGACAAAGAAATACAAGAACTCAAGAACTCAATTATATAGTCATCAAGAACTCGATATAGCTTGCATTTGGTGTTGCCTAGATCCTTCGTTACTGGATTCACATCACTTACCAAATCCTTTAAGCTCTTCTCAACTGTATAGTCCCATACCTACACAATCTCGGAATCTCCTCTTATTTGGGTGTGAGATCAACTCATTCATGTTACCATCTACTTAGAAGGTTGTCGAGCCTACTTGTGCGTGCCTTCTCCTTGCACTAGCAATCACTCCCCACCCTCTTCTTCCTCTCCTCGTGTCACATGCCTACCAACCTTCCGCTTGGTTTGTCCTCGAACCATACCGTACTAGGAAAGGTCCCATTTTGATACCATATATAATGGCCCACTTTCTAGATTAACGATTGTCCCGAAAAACCAAACACGAGCATTTAAATCTCGATTTTTCCTCACTCATGCACACCCGAAGATCAGCTTCCAGGGGGTCACCCATCATATAATTGCTCAAGACTGGGCACGCTTAACCTCAGAGTTTTTATATGAAGAGCACCAGAAAAGAAGATTCATCTTGTTGGTATGAGTAGTACCTATCAAATCCTTTATGCTCCCTTCAATTATATAGCCCCATACCTATACAGTCTTAGAATCTCCTCTTATTCGGGTGTGAGATCGACTCATTCATGTTACCCTCCGCCTAGAAGCCTGCCAGGAGCTGCTCTTTGTCTGTGCTTTCTCTTTGCACCGTCAATGACTCCTCGCCCTCTTCAGCCCGGGGTATCACATGATTTGCATGGAAATTAGAAAGCTACGTAGGTACATGGTGATAGTTTCATGTGGTGTATGATGCCTTAATCATGAAGTTGATAAATGTATTGATCAGCCATGCAATTAACTAGAGAAATGCATAACACCTAGAGGTTTACATGTCAACTAGCTTATATATAACATAATTACATGCATGACTTAATAGGTAAGTAATATATATATATATTATACGTATTTACACATGTTAGACATGCACGACTACACTATATACGTGTATAAATATATCACTAATGATCAAGGAAGAAATTGCATATTTATATGTGATCTAAAAATAATTATGTAATAAATAATAAGCTAATAAATTAGCCGACTTGCGTGTAGATATATAAACAAACATATAGATTAGTTTAAGAAAGTACACACATGACTTTGAAGAAAAACAAATAAGACATATAAGATAACATATACGAACAAGAAGGCAAAGAAAAGAGAAAGAGAGAGAAAGGGAAAGAGAAAGGGAAAAGGGAAAACAGGAGGGCTCCTACGTAGCGATATCATAAGGCTTTTCAACGTTATCGACATTTATATTTTCAAAATACCACATGCAGGTGGGGTAACTCTTAATCCATAAGTATGTTATATGCATGTGATAATTGGTTATAAGTGCATGTGACAATTAGTTATAACTGTTTGCGATGTTCCCCACTGAGTTCTATACTTATGCCTTGTTCAACTGTTTATCACAGGCTAAGTGTCTGTACTGAGGACAACGAGGAACAAGTCCTATTAAAGGCGATTTTGTATTATTGTATATGTTGAGTCGTCATGAGCAATATTTTATCATAGTTTTTAGCATTACATATGTTTCCCATGTAAGCTTCTGCTATCAACAATTTTTAATCACAAGAAAGTAAGTGTTAGTGTCATTCCTAACCCTAGTGGGTTCTTTCCCACTTAAGCTTCTGTTATCAATTATTTTAATAGTATAAAAGTGAGTTTTAGCAGTGTCGCTACTGAGCCTAGCGGGTTCGGGCGTCACAATTATGTAGTGTGTTTTTTCTCTTTCTTTCTTTTCTCTCGCATTGTATTCTCACGAAGGAATTTCTTTCGAGATAATGAAAATTTTATTTTTAATTTAAATATTTTGTCTTGTTACTGTATGTTTTTATGGATATTGGTCTTACTTATTTCTTAAGCGAGTTAAAACAAACCCAAATATGTTGGTTATGTTATAGATCATGCCTCCACGAAGGGATGAATCTAGCTCGTCACTTAACTCAAGCCAAGTCTAGGAGAGTCGACAACACCCTTCCGAACAATCTCATTACCTTAATACAGGGAGTCAGGGATTACACCAGCAAAACACCATACCGCCACTTGCACGAGGCAACCAAGTCGGTGGATATGAAGGCCTACACATTCTAAAGAAATTTTAGAGGTTTAGACTACAAACCTTTAATGGATGCGATGGTCATTTGCAACATGAGTAGCTACGTACAATGGAAAAAATATTTGCTCGTATACCTAGCATTGATGCGCAACGAATCTCAGGCTCCACCTTCAATTTTGAGAAGATGCGAATCACTGGTGGGAGGCATCTCCCACTCAAAGACAAATGAACAACTCCGGGGCATTACTTGGACTGATTTTGAATAGGATGTATCATAGAGATCAGAAGGATAAATAGAGCCTATAATTAAAATAGAGTAACATAATAGTTATCGAGTATGAGCATAAATTGAATCAACTGGCAAGGTTTGGCACCCATTGGTAGATACAGATGATAAGAGAGCAATGATGTTCCAAATGGGTCTTCGTCCAGAGATTGGTATTGTGTTAGCATGATTGGGAACACCAACATATATTGAACTCCTTTCGCGAGCTCAAGAAATGGTTTCGTGTGTGAGGTTGGATGATCCTACAAAAGATAGTCGATGTTTCAGGGTAAAGAAAATGGAATAGTTCGAGCCAAGGAATATCAACTTGTAATCAGAGTAAACATATCAAGAACGGGGCAAACGCAAATCCAGTTGCACAAAAGGTAAACCAACTTATCCAACTTGTGGGAGGAATCATTATGGGAAATGATTGTCGGGACAAGGAAAATATTTTCATTGCCATCAACTAGACCCCATGCAGATTTTGTACCACGTTTCTAGACAAGAAGGGAAAATCACTAACAAGTCAGGTGCGTGTCTATGCTATGACACAACATGAAGCTCAAGAGAGCCCGAGAACACTTATAGGTATGCAACATGTTTCTAATATATCTGCTTTAGTTCTATTTAATAACGGTGCTACACATTCTTTCATTCTGCTGATTTTCATGCTAAGACGTATTTTCAAAGTTACAATGTTAGTAATACACTAGAAATAAGTCCTCATTCGGGAAAGAAAATAAGTATTGATCTAGTGACTAACAATGTGGCGTTCTATCAAAAAAAAAAAAAAAATGTGGCGTTGAGTTTTGACAGGAGGAGTCTAGAAGCGATTGCATGTGATTATAATGAGGGATTTTCATATCATACTAAAAATGGAATGATTGAATAAGTCAAAGGCCAAAGACAAAGTATTGCTTCAGCCAATGGCAAAGTATGGCTTTGGCCAATGACAAAATATATGTGACGACTTCGGCCAATGATAAAATATATGTGCGCGAATTCATTAAAATATGTTATTTTATATTTAATATGGACAATTAGGATCCTTAACTAATATGTGTTACTCACCCCCAATAATTCATTTTTCCTTTCCAGATTATTCGGATGGATGCGAAGCCGATGCAGGGGATAGCCAATGAATGTCTTTTTCCGCTTATTAGTATATAGTTAGTTATAAAAAAATAGTAATAATAATAAAATATATAGAAATATGTAATCTTTTATTTTTGTAATTCCAAAAATTTCATCATTTTGAAAGGTAGGGCGTTACACTATTCAACAAGTCCATAAATACCATTGGGGCATTGCCTAATGCATTACAACAAACTCGTAGTGTCCATAACTAGTCATGTATAATTTTTGGGATATCACTATCCTTAATCCGAATCTGAAGTCAATCTTGGAAAACGTGCTTGCACCTCTTAGTTGATTGAAAAGGCCTTCGATCCTAGGTAGTGGATACTTTTCTTTCACTGTAAGATGGTTTAACTCCCGATAAATTCTTTTTTCTATACAAAACAGAACTAGTCTTCTTCTCATGGCGACACACTCGGTCGGATGAAATAAAATATATCAATCTAGATAGTACTCATAAGCAAGAATATATTGATAGAGCAAAAAAGCACCCGAACGAGGAGAAATTCATATGTTCTAAGTCTCTTTGAAAATCAAAATACACGTGAATTAGTAGGTTAGTAACATAAAATTATTAATTAATTATAAAAATCAAGCCTACGAAAGCCCGAGAATTGTCAATGATTTAGAGAATGAAATTTGCAAAGTGAGTCTCAACGAGGTGATATATAAGTGTGATACATTATGCGAGGTAGAATTATTATTATATTATATTTTTAATTATGATCGTTTCTATATCTTTTTTTGGAATTATAGTTGGTTTCTAAAAATAATTTGATGTATCTATTTATAGGATATGCATTATTGTTTCAAATAAGTTATTTGAAGAGTTTAAAATAAATAGACATTGCAAGAAATGTTTTGTTTCTTTCTGTTTTCAAAAGTAGAAATATTCCGTTTTTAAATTAAATAGTATTAAAATATTTTTAATTAAATTAGTAATAAATGTATAAGGCTCACTTCACTAGTATCAAAAAATAGGCCCAATTGTTTTTCTATTATATTTCTTTTCCCCAAATGGGCCTTTTAAATCTAGGGTAATTTAACAAATTATGATGTTTGTGAGAATTTATTGCCGGTTTATAGTGGATTTGAATAGCGCCCAACTGTCAGGCGCTATTTCAAATAGCGTCCAACCCCTTTTTTTCTTTTTTGTTTTTTCATTTGCCTGACATTTCAGGCGCTAGTCAAACTAGCGCCGTCGCAAAAAGTCAGTTGCCAGGCGCTATTTTGACTAGCGCCCAAGTACACTTTTTTTTTTTTTTGAAATTTTCGGCCTCCTATAAGAATACCCCCATCCCTTCATTTTCATCCGATCTCACTCTCTCACTCATTGCCTTGTTTAACATTCCCTTCATTTTTTATCCATCCAACATACCACATTTCCCAAAAGCAACGGGGTGGCGGTTGGCGGGCTGACGGTTGGCGGCGAAAGAGGTTGACGGCGCCGACAGACGGCAAACAACAGTTTCAAGTAATTTTTTACATAAATTAAATATTTCTTTAATATTTGTAATTTATTTTGTTAATTAGTAAAATTATTGAATAATATATTGTTTATTGGTAGGTAATATTTCTAGATAATCTTTTTGTAAATGTTATTTTATTTTTGGACATTTTTACAAATTGTTAGAAGAAATTGTTGAATAATATGGTAGGTAGGTAGTTTTAAAAAAGTTAGTAAAATAATAAGGCTAATATAATTTTAATTGCTTGTAGATAATTTTTTGAAGATGTTATTTTTAGTCTTATAGATAATATAGTTGATAATTTTTTAGTTTATTAGTAAAAATGATAATTTTTTAATTTATTAGTAAAAATAACAATTATGTTTAATTTTTGAAGATATGTCAGACAAAATTGGAATGTTTGTGCACTATGGAGGAGAAGTTACCGGAGCAACATATATCGATCGTAGTATCGACCTATCAAATTTATTAGGACTTTTGTATGAAATGACGGATTTGGATCAGAATCGCCATAAGTTGACAGTTTCTGCTAAATATTTTGACAATGATAATTCACGAGTGGTTCCAATTAAAAAGGATCGGGAACTTAGATTTTTTTGGATTCGATAACTGGTTTAAGGTCTGTTGATCTATTTGTTGAATCCGAAATTATATCTCATACCGCACCACCACCAATTCCATTGGAAAATGAGTTTTACCAGTATGCATCTTACATTATTGGTGACTCAGAATTGCCTTCTGTTACTCAAGGAATGACAAACATGGGTTTGGGTAGTGCTTGTATACCTAATCAGGGGAATTTGGATGGATTGAATATGCATGTTGAGAAGCGACCTACAGTTAGGGGTGATTATTTTCTTGGCGATAAAACGGGACCCTCGGAACCTAGTAATAATAGCGAGCATGGTGATGATAATAATGATAGTGATGATCATATTGAGCATAATGATGTACATGAAGAGGAGCATCATGCCCAACGACATCTAATTTATCAAGATCCTCTTTTTTGAGTCGGGATTCGAAGATATTTCTGGTGATACTGTTGATGGCTCGGTAAGTACTTTGTATTATGACACCGAGAGAGGTGAGTTGAAAAAGGGTATGGTTTTCGTAGATAAAAAACATGTGTTATCTACAGTTAAGGATTTTTCTGTGCGTCATGGCAGACGTGAGTATAGGGTTGTGGAGTCTACGCTGACATTGTGGAAAGATGTTTGTAAGCATAATCAATCCGGAGTTATTGAAATGAGCTTATCATCGCGGCAATGCAATTGGTGGTTGCGGTCGTGTTTTGTGAAAAGACATTCAATGTGGCAAATTACCAAGTTGGGACCTCCCCATAGTTATGTTATGAACACCGTCTCCAAAGATCATAGAAACTTGTGTAAAAATATTATCGCTAAAGATCTTATGGGGATGGTACAAAGATCCGATCGTATGATATCAAGTATGTTCAAAGAAAATGTGAAGGACAAATATGGATATGAGATATCATACCATAAAGCTTGGCACAATTTGAAACGAGCAAGAGAAAATGTGTATGGGACTTGGTAGAGCTCTTGTCAATATTTGCCTAAATATATGGGGCGCTGCAGAAACACAATCCGGGAATAGTTGTGGAGTGGTTGCCTAAAGAAATAGACGAACGTGGTGCACATACTTTGGGGTATGTTTTTTGGGCGTTTAGGCCACGCATCCAGGGTTTTAAGCATTGCCGCAAGGTCATTAGTGTGGACGGAACACACTTGTATACTAAATACAAGCACAAGATGTTAATTGCTGTGACTTTGGATACAAACCAACATGTGCTACATCTAGCATATGCTATTGTAGATGAGGAAAATTTTAGGTCATGGCATTGGTTTCTTCACATGGTGGCTAAATATGTGGTTTGCGGTGCCGAGGGAATGTGTCTTATTTCTGACCACCATAAGGGTATAATAAAAGTGGTCGAATGTGTTCCAGAGTTTCAAGCACCTATGGGAGTACACCGGTTTTGTTTGAGGCACGTGACATCTAATTTTAATAATCATTTTAAGAATATAAAACTCAAGGACTTATGTTGGCAAGCTGGATCAAAGTTGAGTGTTCGGACGTTTGAGAAAATAATGGAGCAGATTAAATCATTGAACCCAGACGTTTACGAGTATTTTGGTGGTGATTGATCCTTTTTATGGACACTCGGCCTACGATGAAGGGAAGCGGTGTGGAATTATGACTACAAACATGTCTGAATGCATCAATGGAGTACTTAAGGGTGCTCGACGCCTTCCAATCACTGCCATTGTTCGAATCACCTTTGCCCGGTCGGCTAAGTGTTTTTTAGAT
The DNA here is from genome assembly GCA_016081115.2 of Rehmannia glutinosa. NCBI lineage: Eukaryota > Viridiplantae > Streptophyta > Magnoliopsida > Lamiales > Orobanchaceae > Rehmannia > Rehmannia glutinosa. The sequence continues at coordinate 238,048 of JABTTQ020003505.1, read as the reverse complement.
CGCATGACGAATGCATCGATGACTCAGCAGTGAAACCAAATTTGGTCAGATGATGTACACAGTAGGTTTGACAAAATGCAGCGCCTCGGATTACAACATATGGTGCAGATGTATGAGCAAGTGTCATCACACAAACACCGGGTTCTAGACATACACGTACCTTCAAAGTGAAGTTATCTACCCAAGAATGTTCATGCGGTCAGTGGAAGAATGATGGAATACCATGCTCTCATGCAATGCAAGCTTGTCGCCATTTTATGATTGATCCAGGAACTTTTATGAAGCAATATTATAGCACCAGCGCTTACTTGATGACATATTCTTCCGGACATTTTGAACCGTTGCCCGACGATGATGAGTGGGATGATCTACCTTTCCAAATGCAACACAATACTGAGCGTCGTGTTGCTAGACGACGTGGAAGAGATACAACATCAAGAATTCATAATGAAATGGATCATCCACAAACCCGTGCGAGGCAACAATATCGTGCGCACGAAAGAGCAAAAACTTCACAACGCGGATCATCATCCCATCAGATTTTATTGTGTCTTAGAAACCATGATTATAATAAAATTAGGAACGTGTAATTCGTGATTGTAATAAAATTGGGATATGTCTTGTGAAAACAATATTTTCCCGTATTCATTCATTTTATGTCTTATGCCTTAGTCATTTTATGTCTTATGCCTTATTCATTTGATGTATTATGCTTGACCGACTATTACCTGATGAGGTAAAACCCTTTTACATTATTCATTACTATAAATAAATATATAATATATATTTTAATTAATGAGTATTTTTGGCAGTTTTTATGGGAGCCCTATGATCTAACAGCCCCGGATATCAGCGATCTTGGACCTTGTTGCTTGACTATACATTGGCTATCACGATGTCCACTTATTAATTATGCGATTGTCGAGATATATCATCCCGATCGAGTGCTTAGGCAATTTGGTTGTATACATGGTATTCCACAACATATACACCATACGCATATGGACCTACATGAAATTAATCTTAGAAGTCAGGAAACCCCTGATTGGGGATATCGTCATCGGTCTTGGGTCGAGTTATGGAATATGAGACATACATCGATACTCGACGTTCAACCAATTGCTGGAGGTGTTAGTATGGTCGATGGATATATGCATTGGTATGGAAAGATTACACGACGATTGATAACACCTTGTCACGTGCCTCAGCAACCCGGGTTCCAGCCATCAGACACAGCAACACATGATGCTATAGTATATTTATTGTTCTCTGACTTGATTTTTCAAAGTGAATTATAAGCAACAATAGACAAATAATTAGACATGTTATTAGTTTTTTTCAGTTCTCGTGGATGGAACAACTTAGGCTTAGTTCAGCCGAATCATCATTCGAGGACATTGAGTCATATGCACGCTTTTACTGACGTGTTCTTTGGAGAAGTTAGCGTGCTATTGAGCGGATGCTACACGTGCCACCATACCAGGCACGGGTCCACCAACATGTGATATACCGCCGAGACAAAAGAGCCCATACGGTCGTAGCACACACACGACAATGATGACAACAACGGCGTGCCACGACCATTTACAGACGGTGCTTCCACATCTTGTGATGTTCCTCCATCTAGTACCCCATGTTGATATAGTGGGACCTTCTACTTATACACCCACGATACACCATGGTATGAATTTTATGAAATTCTTAAAAATTATAAATTCACAAAAAACACATAAGTTCTTTTTATTGATCAATTTTCATTATATATGACATCCATCTACATCTACCCTGGTTATTATGTCCTCACCAAGACACACCGATTATCACACACCGAGTGGACATCATTTACATCTCTATTACGCATGCATTTTGGTGCTATGGGAGTTCCACATGGGAGTCAAGATCCGTCCACATCCAATCGTCCACATTTCAACATATCACCCGTTTCATTTCCACCTACACTCGGTGAGTACCGGGATTTGACCAGAGAGTCGACATCTTCAGCTGCATCTAGTCATCATACAAGAAATGATCAAGAGGATGATGATCCGCCACCACAGGAGATTAAGGGGGATGATGGTAGGCGTAGGAGTACTAGGCAGAGGGTAGCGCCTAGGTGTAGTACCGGGGGACATAGGGTTTGGGATTAATCTCGACTTGTAACGATTATTTTCTGTATCATATCGATTCAAACTGATCAGATTTGATTAATCGAATGAATTCAATCTTTTTGTTTTATAAATTAATAAACAAATAAATTATTAAATTAAAAAGAGAGAGAGAGAGAGTGGGCGCTAGTCAAGCTAGCGCCCAAGTAATGAAAAAAAAATAAAAAAAAAAGACTTGGGCGTTGTTGCAATTAGCGCCTAGTAATTGGGCGCTATTGCTAATAGCGCCTAGACTTAATCCATTAATCAATTTCAAGTCCACCATAAAATGGCCACAATATTTCACAAAGTGCAATATTCTGTTAAATTACCCTTAAATCTAGGATGGGCTGGGGGCATTAACTTCAGAGTCCAATAATGTTATCCATTAGCTATATAAATACAATACCGATTTCCTAATCTCGTGAGCCCTAATCTAGATTTGCTTTAATCGTGTTGCGGCTAGTTTTTTTTTTGGTTTTTTCCGCCGATGGATCGTAAACACCGTCGCCCACATCTTTGTGACCTCCCCTCCAAAAAGATGAAAGCACCACCATCATCATCATCATCATATCATTTTCTGCTGGAGAGAAAGTGTGTATTGTTTGCATGTGCTTTCCCGAGGAGCTGCCTATTGACGGTCGTGATGATTTTCGTATATATATCGTAGATTTGAATGAGTATACTCGATCCAAATTCAGGTTCAGGTATCCTGCACTCAGACTTGATTCTGACTGCGTAGCTGCCAATGCTTTTTGTGTGTTAGATTCTATCCTTTATATATTTGGCTCACACAAGCCTCGTATTCCCCGAAGGTGCGCTTCAGCTTATACATTTGATTTGTCATCACTTCCTTCCAATGAAGCCAATCTTAAATTGAGTCCAAGGAATCTCGTCCAACTCAATGATATGCATCAATTCAAATTAGATCCCGTTGCCATTGTTACACCGGATAGGAAAAAATTCTTGTTTTCACAAAAAAATTGAAAAGCGTTGTTCAATTGATTTTGAGATTTACGATCCTGTTCATGCATCATGGGGTAAATTTTCTGGAATTCCCGACAGTTGGAGGGGCGGTGGTTTTTGTATCACGGCATATACCTTCATCAATGATTATGTAATGCTGTTCCATACTGATAAACTTATTGTGTTTACTCTGGATGTTAGCCGGCCCGCTCTACCTTGCGAGCAACTATATCCTAGTGTTCGTGATCATCATTCCTTGTATAGGTCGATCCCTTTTGGTTACTATGTACGAGTCTCGGAGAAATTTAATCTGGCTTCAAACCTTGCTTGCGATGATGGAAATTATTTTGATTATCCTGACTTAGAACCTCCGCAGGATGCCTCCTTTTCTCGGGACAACCGCCTTATCACTCTTATTGATGTCAGCGGCGACAGTAAATTTAAGTTTTGTGTTATGCAGACTGATTTACAGATATCAACCCTTATTGCTCACCTAACCGTAAACATTTTCAGGTCAAGTTTTGTGTTATGCAGATTGATTTACAATCTTCAAGCTTTCTTACTCGCCTAACCCTAAACATTTTCAGGTTTGATCTGGAAAAGTACAAAATGAAGAAGCGTACAGGAAAACTACCCGTGCCAAAGGATCCCTCTGATTATGATGATGTCCCCATGCTTCCCGCTACAACCACACTCAAGTCCTTTAAATTTGAGCTCCATGTTGAAATGGAGGATGAGTTTGCCTTCCAACCTTTTTCTTTGTTCTTCATGCCAAACGATAAACCAGCTTGTAACTAGTCCGAAGCACATGTCCTCTACTGTTAGCATGTTTTCTATTTATGTTTTATATCTCTTGTGTCTTTCAGTTACTTTGAGTTGATTTGGTTGCTCTTTTCGATTATTGTATGAACGCCAAACATGCATTGATCTTTACCTCATGTGAAACCGCCCGTTATAGAAATTCCAAAAAATGATGTTCAGCCTAATTATGAAAAATCCAGTTACCTTTCAAAATTACAAGTACCCCCTAGACATTTGTTTCTCTTTTACAAATTGTCACCCTCTTGGATTTGTCAAAGGGTTGTTTGTAACACTTTAAGTGGGTATTTGTAATTTCGAAAGATAACTATAGTTTATTTTGTAATTACGCTAACTTGAGAGGTAGTTTTTATAATTATCCCTCATATATACGAACCAACCTTTGCCTCAAGGTGCAGTATCAAGAACATATTTTCTAATAGCAGAGCCATCAAGACTTTGCTCAAACTCCAAATTTTCGCCAACCATAAAATCCCCCGTCAAACTTCAAGCCCCTGAAAACACAATTAGTCGTTTATTGCTATTAATATTAATGATGACATATGTAACAATTTATGGATCATATTATAATAACAAAATATAAGAAAATTTCCAAATGGAAAAGGAATCTCTCTAATTTTTATCATACGATTTCTTGTTCGTCGATCTTATCTAGGTTACCTAATTCCAACTAAATGAAAATTAAAAAAAAAACATTAATTTCTTTATCACATATATAAATACAAATTAATATAAACACATGTATTATTATTATTATCACACAATAATCTTAACCATAACTTTTTTTTTTTCCATCTTAAACTCCTAAGGGATAATTTCAATTTTGATACCCAATCTATGCCCCAATTTCACTTTTAATACCCCTATTTTCAACCTAATCAAGATTGGTACCTAATGTTCATAAGATTAATCATTTTTGGTATTTTTCCGTTAACTCTCCGTTATCTCTAACAGTTTAACTCGTTATAGCAGTTTTCAAACTTAGAACAACTTTGTTAATTTCAGTACCTAATGTTTTATAATAAATCTCTTTCAAGACTCCAAACTTTTACTTATGCAACAATAATGGGAATAGTCCATTACGACCATATCGAATGAACATGCTTCCGTAAAATTAATAAATCCCTTAAAATTCATACCTTCTTTGACCAAACAAAGACCGGGTGAGATGGCTCGCAACACCATCGATCGGAAAATTATCGCCCCGGGATCGTTTGACAAACGCTCCTCACTGCTCAACCTCACCTCGGGGAAGATGATCTCGCAAGTTATCCGACTCTTCAAAGAATCGTTCAAAGACAACCTTGGTTCGTTTCCTACCGGTGTATAAGTAATTCTTAAACGGGATGAATTAATGGAACATTATGAAGACATGTTGAAGCAGAAAGCCCCTTTTATTAAAAACTTATCGAAATATTTATTACATTAGTAATCTCCTTTTGGGAGGAGAATACTTGTTTAGCCTCTCATATACGAGGCTTGCACTCTAAAATACATAAACTTAAAACTAAAACGCTCAAACGTATTACAAATTTTTCTTTCAGATTTTATTGTAAGAAAACTAAGGAAATGTTCGATGTCCTCGCCTTCCTTCAACTCCTTCAATTTATAGAGGTAAGTCCCACTTGAAAGGCGGACTTCAAATCTTGTTGAAATTAATGACGTCCACCGCTACGTCATATCCTCGTATTATTGCCTCGCCGATTGTTTTTCTTTTCTTTCCGCGTGACTCAACCCATGTGATGGTTGTCGGGGAATCTTTTAAAAAGTCGGTCTGCGTGGTCCCCGAGGAAAACGCGTCTTGTGAGCTGGGCCCTTATCTTTTCCAGCTGTATGGTCTTGTCGGTCGGGTTTGGGTCGGAAACCTTTCCCAAACTCGGGTTCCTTCTGTTCGGGGCATGCTTGACAGATCCGGTCGATCCAACGGCCAACATGCGCCATATTGCAGAATTTCCGGTAAGTTTCTTTGCTTGCCGGAATCTTGTTTTCCCAGAGAATTCTTCTTTTGGTCTCGAAGAGTTCCTCTGCAAATCCTGTGGTTGATCCAGTCATCGAATTCAAAAGGAAAGATCCATTCGCCGAATTCTGGAAGAACTTGAATGGATATTTGACTTTGTCCATTTCAGTTAGACAAACCCAAAGACCCCATGCTCGTCTGGTAGAAGCTTCGTCTTCAGAAAATGCTCCTACTAACACTGGTCCTTCTTCCGGTGAAGCTGCTTTAATGTATTTTAAAGCATTTCCATCCGGTCTTCTTAGCTTGATGAAATGAAAAGCTTCATTAAAGCCTTTCTTTTTGGTTCGGTTCGTGAGCCGCACCGATAAAATACAGTTCAAAATATCTCATCCGCCAAATGTGGATTATTGTCCAAGGTCTCATAAACCGCTTCCCCAATCCATTTCGGTAATTTTGAAATTTCTGGGAATCTCGGTGACACGGTATAGATTGAAGCTAAAGCTCCAAAATATACCATTCTCCATGCACTTCATTTGGATGACTTCCTGGTTTCATCCAAACTCTTGGATACTTGCCTGAGATATCAACCATTGTTTTTTCTCGGGTTAATACCTTGTCTTGTAACTAATTACATGCTTCCGTAAAATTAATAAATCCCTTAAAAGTCATACCTTCTTTGACCAAACAAGACCGGTGAGATGGCTCGCAACACCATCGATCGGAAAATTATCGCCCCCGGATCGTTTGACAAACGCTCCTCACTGCTCAACCTCACCCTCGGGAAGATGATCTCGCAAGTTATCCGACTCCTTCAAGAATCGCCAAAGACAACCTTGGTTCGTTTCCTACTCCGGTGTATAAGTAATTCTTAAACGGGATGAATTAATGGAACATTATGAAGACATGTTGAAGCAAAAGCCCTTTTTTATTAAAAACTTATCGAAATATTTATTACATTAGTAATCTCCTTTTGGGAGGAGAATACTTGTTTAGCCTCTCATATACGAGGCTTGCACTCTAAAATACATAAACTTAAAAACTAAAACACTCAAACGTATTACAAATTTTTCTTTCGATTTTATTGTAAGAAAACTAAGGAAATGTTCGATGTCCTCAAACCTTCAACTCCTTCAATTTATAGAGGTAAGTCCGGACTTGAAAGGCGGACTTCAAATCTTGTTGAAATTAATGACGCACCGCTTACGTCATATCCTCGTATTATTGCCTCGCCGTTGTTTTTCTTTTCTTTCCGCGTGACTCAACCCATGTGATGGTTGTCGGGAATCTTTTAAAAAGCCGGTCTGCGTGGTCCTCGAGGAAAATGCGTCTTGTGAGTCGGGCCCTTATCTTTTCCAAATTGTATGGTCTTGTCGATCGGGTTTGGGTGGAAACCTTTCCCAAACTCGGGTTCCTTCTCGTTGGGGGCATGCTTGATGATCCTGGTCGATCCAACGGCCAACATGCGCCATATTGCGACTTTCCTAGGTAAGTTTCTTTGCTTGCTTTAATCTTGTTTTCCCCAGAATTCTTCTTTTGGTCTCGAAGAGTTCCTCCGCAAATCCGTGGTTGATCCAAACATCGAATTCAAAAGGAAAGATCCATTCGCCGACTGGAAGAACTTGAATGGATATTTGACTTTGTCCATTTCGATTAGACAAACCCAAAGACCCCATGCTCGCCTGGTAGAAGCTTCGTCTTGAGAAAAATGCTCCTACTAACACTTTGGTCCTTCTTCTCCGGTGAAGCCGCTTTAATGTATTTTAAAGCATTTCCATCCGGTCTTCTTAGCTTGATGAAATGAAAAGCTTCATTAAAGCCTTTCTTTGTCAGGTTCGAGCCGCACCGATAAAATACGAGTTCAAAATATCTCATCTGGCCAAATGTGGATTATTGTCAAGGTCTCGTAAACCGCTTCCCCAATCCATTTCGGTAATTTTGAAATTTCTGGGAATCTCGGTGACACGGTATAGATTGAAGCTAAAGCTCCAAAATATACCATTCTGTACTTTATTTGGTTGACTTCCTTTCATCCAAACTCTTGGATACTTGCCTGAGATATCAACCATTGTTTTTTCCGGTTAATACCTTGTCTTGTAACTAATTTCTCCCATTGTCGTTGATATACCGCATAGGAGAAATCTTAATCTCGTCTTTGAACCTTAGATTTGCCTGCCTGTGGCCTAATATTCAACTCTCCCTCTTTTACCCCAGTCAGGTTTGGGTTGACTTGAAGACTCGGGTTGTGACACCGGAGCTTCAACATTCGTTCTGATTTGTACATCCTCGGGGATGCATCACCGCAATACTTGTGATTATGGTACTTGAATCCATAACCTCCGGGTTAGAGCCCCGTACTCTCTCGGCCCCTTTTTGCACCGTAGGAGATGCGGCCTGGAAGAGAGGCCTGCGCCGCTAAGAACAATTGTCCTTGAGCGAACTGGCATGCTCGTATTTGACTAGAAACGGTTTCTGGTCACTGTTGAAGTCGTCCGCCCAAAGAATCTTCCTCGCATTGAGACATAACGTCCCAAAATCTCGTTCTAGACTCTCCAGGTTTTCCCTGAGATGTCTTACTCGTTTAAGGACCTCGTCGCAACGCGCGTCTTCCATCTCGTGTCAAGAAATCGCAAGAATATTTTCATGAGATTTTATAATGACAATATCATAATCATAATATTGACATTCAACTTGCCATCTAAGTAATCGAGCCTTTTCTCGGTTTTGATTCAATTTTGTTTTTCGAGAAAAGCCTTGACACTTGAATTATCAATTTTTAAAGTAAACTTTTTTAGCCAAAAAATAGTGGCCATTTTTTAAAAGCCTTTCTCATCGCAAAGAATTCTTTCTCGTTGATATGCCATCTTTGCTTCACTAGGTGTGAATAAACCGCAATATCTGCATGGCACTTCCTCATTTGGTGTGACTCTAGTAAGAACCGCCCATCAATCATCACGGCATCCGTAAAGAACCGTTCGTCCTCGTCTTGGGGAATCGCAAGCTTTGGAAGCTTTTTACAAACTTCTTTAAGTTGCTTAATTCCTTCTTGATGTTCATCTTCCCATTTGAATACTGCATCTTTTTTAAGCAATGGGCTAAACACCTTCCTCGTAATATGCCGATTGTTAATGAACATCCCAAAGAAATTAACAACTCCAAGAAAACTCCTCAAGCCGCTTCTTGTCTTTCAAAGGTGTATCCGAAATCCCCGTATTTTTTCCACAATATGATTCTCAGAATAATTCCGATTCATCGATTTCTATTCCGAGGAATTCAATCTGTCTTGTTGCGATCACCGTCTTCTTCTCTGAAAGCACTAATCCTTCTTTGTGACAAACATCTGAAAATATCTCCAAATATTTGAGATGCTCCTTCATGTTCTTTGATGCGATAAGTATGTCATCAATATATACGAACATGAAACTAAAATAATCTTTGAAGAGATTATCCATTTTTCTTTGATATATTTGGGGTGCATTAGCCAATCCCATAGGCATCACGTTCCAAATATAGTGTCCCCCGTGGTGTAGAGAAAGTCAAACTTCTTACTTTCTTCCTCCATCTTAATCTGGTAGAATCCAGACTTGCAATCGAACTTTGAGAATATCTTGGCACCTTTGATGCAGTTAACCAAATGTTCTCTACTTGGGATATAGTATCCGTCGAATTCCAAAATGTTATTAATCCCTTTGTAATTAATAACAAGTCTTGCTTTCCTCTTTAATTTCTCCATGGTTTCGACTAAGAATCCTGGACTGCTGTATGGAGAAACTCCTGGTGAAATCAACTTAAGGTCAAGATGTTCCTTAAGTATTTTCTGCATATCCTTACGATCCTCCTGGTTCATAAGGATTGGTTTGAATCTTACGAACTCGTACTCCTTTCCAGGTTTAACCTTTAAGGACGCTTTAAGCTCGTTCTTATCCCACCAAGCCAAAGGATCTTCATTATAATTCCTTTGGATCTTCTTCTTTGACGCCCTCGAGTGATATTTGTTCCTCAATGGTCATGTCACTCTGTGGATTCTCCATTAGACCCATCCATAATTCTGCAATGGCTTCTGGAGTAACTCGTTCTTCTCCTTGCACTCTGAATGAATACAAGTTATTATCCCAAAGCTTCTTATCCTTTCGAGAACCGAATTGTCTATAGGATAATAAAGCTTCACCAAATTTCCTTCGATCTGCCATTTTTGGATTTCGGAGTTTGGCTTCATCACCACGCTTTGCCGCGAAATTTAATAGGCATTTTTCGTAAAATGCGCCAGCGATCTCGGACAATAATTTTATGATCACATCTTTGTGAAAATAAGTCTTCTTGTCTCATTTTATTGTCCGCAATCCGTTGAGATATGCCCTCTTGCTCGCATGTCCAAGAATTACAGTCTTTGAAACTTTCATTAGCTCCGGTGAGAGCGCCAAAGTTCTTCTTCCTGGATTTCTCACGGTACTTGCTTGATTAGAACCCGATGATGAGGCTCTCTACTCCCCGCTTGGTGCCGGTCTTTGTCCCGTTTTGTAACTTCGGGCTTTTTGTTTTGACCAAAACCTTCTAGGTCTCCATGAAGACCTACTTTTTTTCGCTACTTCCTTGGCGGTATGGATGGCTTCGCTCTTTCTTCCTTTTGTGCCGCCTTGGTTTGACCTCCCACCACCGTTGGGATATCATTATCTATGCAACATAGAGGAACCGCTTTGTTAATTCCTCTTAATCTCTTGTAATTCTTGTACAGAGTGCTTGATAGCACCATTCGTATAATTTGGCCTTTAGAAAAGATATTTTTCTCGCCACGCTTTCTACTTGACTCCACCCTTGTATTCCCACGATAAGCATTTCTCTCCGGGGGACTCGGAATCTTGGCAAATAATAGTCATGCAACTTCTTTTCCTCAATCTTGGATTTCCACCGATTCGGTGAACAACTTGATATATTCGTCAATATGACAAATATCCAAGAACTCAAGGCTATAGAGGGCTTGTTTATATTTCTTTCTTTTTCATCCTCTAATCCTCGAAATAACCCGTGCCGATGAATTGGATTTTGAATAGTTTTGCCATACCACCGAAAATTCCTTTAAGTGATTCTCCCGATGTGACCGAACTTTTCGTACTAGCATCGGTCATATCCCAGGCAATCTTTACCGATCCTTCAAGACTCATTTCAAGGAGTAAAATGAATGAATCCTTTGTAAGATCGAGGGTTCCTCGCTGAAATTATCATAGTTGAAGCCCATTCATCAATGAGAACTTCTCTTTTTTAAAATCGGGATGTCCGGATTTAACATCAACCCATACGGATGTATTGGGTCGAGGTGCGATCTTCCATAAGGCGTCCGATAAATATTCGCCTTCCTAGGTAGGTTGTGCAGTTCCCGCAAAGAGGTTTCGACCTCATGTCCCCCGAAAGTGGATCACTTCTGTCGTGAAAATCCCGGTGTGTGGCATCCTCTCGTCATGAGTTCCATGATGCGAACTCCGTATTTCTTCGACGTTAGGATTAATCGGTGGCGGTGGTGGTGGAATCGGTCTACCTTGTGGGTCATAGGTAACCAAAGTGATTCTCACTTGTGTTCATCTTTAAATCTACAATACCTAATCCCGCGAAGGATTCTCGCCAGGCCATGTAGATCTTTAAGATTCATCTTTTCAATATCCATCTTTTTTAATTTTTGATGGATTTTCCTTTGATTAGAGCAATAAGCTTCTCCTCATCCGTCATTTTTCGTATGACTTCGGTTGGTTTCCCCTTTTGGTGTAAATAGGTCACTTCTCCAAAATCAATATGTTTCCTTCCTTCCTCCTGAACTTGGCCTCGTCCTCCGGTTCTTGACTCGTTTCGAATATCATGAAGGAGTTCAAGAGTTTCCTTCGATATTTCACCATCGTCTCCATCCGGTTCGATCTCGATGAACTTGTATTGGTAGATGAATATGGCGGTTGCCATAATTCTCGCACCGCCTTCGACTTCTCTAAGATCTTCGGAGAACTTAGATTTGTCTGGAAGTATATCGTTCCACTCGGGTACTCCACCAGGAATCATTGTTCGATGGGAATTTTCATGAACCGTTTCTTGAAGATTCATCAAGTGAACATATAGTGTCCGTTAAGTATTTAGAATCGCCTATAATATTCTGCCGCATTTTGCATTGCCTTAAGGTCTCCCCGTCGGCTCCTGCTTATTCATTTTCTTCATATTGGTATTCCCAATATGAAACCTGGTCAAGGTGTTCTTGTGCGTACATCATCAATATTTGACGATATGTCCTGTAAAGGGTACATCTCGGACATCGGTCCGGATCCATATTCTCGAGATATTCTCCTCACCAATTGTTAATTACATAAATATAATAAATATAACCAAAAAGTTCTTAATAAACCTGGCTCGATACCAATTTTGTGGCCCTCAAGAAAGAGTTGGAGTATTGAAGAGATCGATCCTTTGAATAAGAATTGAAATCTCTAGGGACCAATTTTGATAAATCAATAAACTTAGGGTACCAAAATCGATGTATTCAAAAGTTTGAAAAACCTTCTACAACCAAAAACCGGTCACTTTTAACAAGAATTTAACGGTAGGTATCTAAATTGATTAAAACTCAAAACGTTGGGTACTAAAACGATTAAATTGAAACCTTGGAATCAAAACCGAAAAGTAGGTATAATTGAGGTACTAAACCTGAAAATAACCCAACTCCTAAAATAAAAAGCTCGATTCCCAAGGGTGAAAAAAGTCCTAACTAACCTACAACATGTTTCCGTTTTTCGGTTATTTATTCTTCTTCGCCCTTTTCTCTCTCCATCTTTTTCCCGCCACCAATGGTTCGCCCGATTTTTCGAACAAATTCACCGGATGAAAGGAGTCACTCAAAAGCATCTACTTCTCAAATGGGTACAACATCAAACCCACCAACATGGGATGAGCTTCCTACAACCTCCAACGATGATGTATATGAACGATGTCTTATGGCTTCAAGAAAGTAACGAGGTAAGTTCTAAACCTTCTACTTCTTATGATAATAAATTACAAAATTAGTATAGTGATTTGCAAAATGATTATGATGAGCTTCAAAATGAATTCCAAAGCTTACTTGTTAAATACAAAAATTTGAAAAAGGAATTCAAAATTTTGAAAAATGAAAATGATAGTTTATTTACTTCCCATTATTGGGAAATTTATTGTTTAGATTTTGATGAATGCCATGTAAAACTTAGACTAGAAAGTTGGCACCCAATTTTCCTTGTAATTTGCAATGTAATAGATAGTCAAAATCGAAATGAAGACTCCGCTATGGAACAACCGAGTATGGCAAGGAGGAGAAGTCAAGAACTCGGTGAAGGAGTATTAGCTAAGATACGGTATGTAAAGTGTCAATCAAGTCAACTCAAGAAGACAAGTCAAGTTGAAGTGACGATGAGTCTTTCAATCATTGGAGCGACTCAAGTCACCTGGGGAAAAGGCAAACAAAGAGGAGTTAACTCGAAAGAATACATTGCCGCATAAGTCAAGAATATTACCTAAACAAGTAATACTTCCATGTTGTCATGTCTTAAAGTGCTCACCCGAGAAGCATGCAAAAGGAATAAACCAATGGGAAGCATCGCACCTTATGTCGACTAAAAAGTCAATGCTCATTCAATACGAGGAACTCACAATATCAAGGATCGCAACAAGACAAGCCAACGAACACAAGTGACTTTTGAAATCAACCTATCTCTTCAACGGGCAGATTTTTAAAAGTTCACTATAGAAAGGCTGAGGAATCACTTTGAGAAAATGTTACCTTGCATACCTGAACCACGAACATTCAATCAATCGTAACCTCGCAAAGTATTCTCAAATTATTCAAGCAAATCTTCAAGCCTAAATTTCAAGGAAATCGATCCAACACCAAGTCGTGAAGGAAAGACAACTTCAAACTGTTGAAGAGGAAACTTTTGAAGAATCAAAAGGGGTCTACATTTCAAGGAGGATTGTAGAAAGGTTCAAGGTCGAACCAGTCTCAAGTTATTGGAGGGCTTAGTGATCAAATCCAAGAAGCTTGAGCAAGTGAGCTGAAAATAGCAAGGCAACCGCCATGTGAAAAAGCCGAGTCGGACGAGAAGCCACCGTGTGACCAATGCATCTCCGGGATCGAGGACATCAACGAGGAAACCAGCGGGAATTGAACGAGTAGTATAAATGTGGGAGAAACGCTACACTCTTTTAGAGTTTTCTTTATTTGTTGTCTGTTTAGTTTATTTTTTCGAAATAATCGTGTTTTGTTTCTGTTTTTCTCTACGCAAGGTAGGCTCTTAGATTTGCAGGTATTTGAATCTAGGAATATTAGAGACTTTTTTTTCTTTTCGGATGTTTTTTGAATAACAAGATTTAGATTTTTAGCACCTATTTACTTTACCTCATGTGAAATCTCAGATGTCCTGTTTTCAATATATTTTAGTTTTGTTCTCTTACTCTCTTAGAGCGATGCAACAACCCATCGTTCCAGGATTATATGATCATTCTCTCCAATCATTTCCCATTTAATGGTTATTTTTCTATTGGTGGAAACTGGCCGATCCTATTATTTTTCTGGCCTGAGTCGAATTTTAAAATTGGCCCCCATTTTTCTATACAAACTTTTTTTTCTTTTAGAATTTTTCGATACAAACTTAAAAAAAAAAGAACATGTGCAACATATAGTACAATTCTATTATAGTTATAATCATATGGCATACATGTTCAAAAACCAAAATAATAATTTAAATACAACTCGTCTTACAGTTTTTTGGTGATAAAAATATTAACAAAGTCAGTATAATCCAGTTGTTCAATAATATCCTGTGAATTGTGACACTAGCAACGTATAATGACTTTTTAATTTATCGCCTTATCAATTTGAGTTAATTTAAATTTAGAGCCTTAAAAAATTAGATGCAAGCTTTGAACTTGAGATACCTTTCAAGATTTTCAAGAGTGATAAAAATTCAACCACTATAATGGATTTACTCTTGATGCCATGTTTTTTTTTTATGTTGTATATAAAAAAAATATAAAAAAATTGGGCCCCTAAATTTGGGAAAAAATTTCGGGCCCGAGTCGACCGACTCCTTTGCCTGAAGGAAGGAGCGGCCATGGGTGGAAATCATATTGCCACATTGAATATTAGTTTGTAGTATTTTTGGTAGCCAACGACAATGGAGGAAGACATGGAAATCATCACATTGGGACTTACGATATTAGTTTGTAGTATTTCTGGTGGCTAAGTGTGACGTTGGAGGATAATAATTCATAACTGATAATACATTAGCACTAGGTGTGTCAGATCGCCCAATTCAAAGTAACTACTATTTCTGTTTGCTGCTGTTGCATTGTTGACGATGTTTCACTGCACTTCTGCAGTTTACTTATAGTTTTTAGAAGCAGAGGTTTTGACAAGTTATTTTATATAACTTTGAGGGCTAAGTATGGGTGGAAAGAACAAGATCACGGCTGTTGGTTTGGCATCATTAATATACGAAGTTAATTGCTGTAAAGATTGAAGTAATCTTCCTCCTAGTTTTACACCTCATTTTTTTTACTATTTTCTTGGTAGTACATTGATTTTTTTTTTTTTTACTACTTTCATGGTGCTACAATGAATTTTGTAGCATCTGGCTCAATTTTGTAACTCTGCCCCTCTGGCCCTTCTATGCATGTCATGGATTGGAATATGGGAATGCCTTCCTGTTTTATGGATCCACGTTCATTTTGGGATGTTATATGAGTTATCAAACTGTAACTTAACTTGCAGTATTTTTTACTGACAAAAGAGCAGATAATATAGTGCCTGATAATTCCTCGAGGAATCCCCTAGAATGGACAAGTCTTTGTGAGGATGAAATTTACTAGGATCTAGTGACTCTTGAAGAAGCCAAAATTTGCCATCTTTCGTGTATATAGATTTCAGAGATTCATTTATAGGGTTTTTCCATTTGGATGATATGGAAGAGGGTAATTTCATGTGCTCTGTCCTTTGACTGCTTGACCTCTTCTGCCTATTTTGTGTAATAGAATGTTGTTATGATGGCCCATTTTTATTGACATCTATTACATTCCAACTAAAATATTAATGAAAATGCTTGGACTGTTGTTGTGAAGTTCTGCTGCTTGTGTAGTTATGTTTTCTTAAAAATTTAATTTTCCAAATGCCTCAAACATTCATTGCAAGGTGTAATCAGTAATGTTTTACTGATACTCTGAATTTTTCTTATAATTTGGTTACAAGTTCATCTTTTGTAATCTCCAGTATCTCTGTCAAATAATATTGATATATGAATTGTGGAGAAAATTGCAATAGTAGTCCCACAAGATTTGGGACGCTACAATTTTAGTCCCATGTATTCAAAATAGTCCTTCTAGAATGGTTTTGTTGCAAATTAGTCACACCGTTAACTTTTCCGTTTTGCAATTTAGTCCCGTTGTTTATATTGATGGCAATTGGGACTAAAACTGCGAAAATAGATAAATATAAATTAATTTCTCTCATTTGTTGTCATTTGAATTTTTATTTAACTTCATGACCATCATTTAGTTGAATTTTACATTATATTACAATTCAAAGCTGATGTGATTTTTTTTTAAAGTTTCTTATCTTTCTGTAGTTTAGTAGTATAATACCATTATTATTTTATCTGTTTGTAATTTTTATGTATATGTTCACTCATAAAAAATCTTCTTAAATGAATTAAAATAACTATTTTTTTTATTAATTGGGAAAAATGATAAAATTAGTCATATAACTGATAGGAGGATGCAAAAATATTTCGCAAAATGCACGGTTTGCAAATTAGTCATGGAACTATATAAAGAACTCGATTTTGGTCATAATTTACTGAATTGCACGTGTCACTCATGTGAGTGAAATCTAGTTAAATTTCTATTTATGGTGGAATTCCTAATTTGTGGCAAAATTCCTAATTTATGGCGAAATTAGTATTATAGTGATTTTTATACAATTGTGAAACAGTTTTTGCTTTGCACGATCTTTATCATTTGTTACAAAACTAATTTTGCAATCTTGCCTATTATTTGTTTTGGGAAAATCTGTTTCTTGCATGTATGACGCACACCAAATCTATACTAATTATTATTATATTATATTATTATTTATTAATATAAAAAGTGTGAATAGGTGAAATGATTTTTTGAAACTTTTGATTGGACAAAAATATTCCTTCAACATAGTTAAGTTTAGGGATAATTAAGTAATTTGGTATTTATTTTAGCTTTTATTTAGTTACAAGACAAGTGAGCGACCTTTTATATCTCAAATTCTTTTTATATTTTCTTTCAATTGTAACTTTTATAATATTTTAATTTTTTATATATTATCAATTTTATAATAAACTATTATAGAAGACTTCATATGAGATGATTTTAGCTGTTTAAATTTAGTTGTCATGCAAAGTTGTATAATTATATATATATATATATATTTATATATATTATTTTTGAACAATTGAAATTAGATATATTTATAATAATTCTAGAGAAAAAAGAAATATGAAACTATAACTGAAACAAAAAGAAACAAAATTCTAATCTTAGGGGTTTTGATTAAATTAAAAATAAGACAAAATACATGATCCATAAACCTCACTTAAGGTTGCAATGCAAATAATCTTAAACTAACAAATCTTTATCTAAGTTTTTAATGGATGTATCCTTTAACATTTTAAATCTAAAATTCACAATTTCTAAATACCTATTTTTTTGTTGGATAGGGCTTACGATTTGAAATTGAGACATTTTCCTCACAAGTCTATACTACCGCTATGCGGATGTCATTCGTCTGCGGGTGACCGCCAGCGACGGTGATGGCGGGTGGACGATCTTGAGGCAACGATGGTGAGGTGTTGATAGAGATAAGAGAAGCAATGGTTGACAGAGGACAAAGAGGGACGAGAATTGAGAAACAAAATGGAAAAGGGTGGGGACTCTGCAAAGAGGTTATTTTATTTAGTTTTTTTTTTTTATGTAGAAATTTAAACGGTTTTTATTTAACAAAAGGATCTTTCTCTTCTTTTTAATAATAAAAATAAAAATTATAATTGTATTTGGTGAGAAATTTAAGCAGCCTAATATTCGATAATCAATAATGAGGGGAAATATTTTTGATACAAATAGTGAGGGGATAGGTTACTAATAACTAGATATAAACTCCTCATAAATAATCAACTCTTTTAACTAGGAATTTTTCTTCCCGTCATAAAAACCTCATAAATCAAATCTTTAATGACCATTTCTTCATACCCTCATTACATTTTTCGTCATTATAAGTTAAATTTCTTGTAGTGATTTCACATCCTAAACAATTGGTTCTAGGTGGTCGAGACAATTTGGGAAAGGTGCGCTCATTTGGTTTGCGACTTGAAGGCTGTCGGAATATCTCGCCTCAAGTCCCACATTTGCCCCAAATGATAAGACAGAGTGAAGTCTCGCAAGTCCTATGCCTATAGACGAAAATGTTGCTTCATAGATCGGCATTGCCAAGGCTATTGGAAATAATGAGTCTCCTACTGTTTCGATTTTTCATACAGACCAAAGCATAGTGGGAAGAGGAATTACGCGAGTTTCAGAGGGTTCGATCTCAGATTCTAACTGCCTCTTAAAAGATTCTATAAGGTCTCAACTACCTTTGCTTCCATTTTACATCTTAAAATTTCGTTACTAGTTACTGGACAATGGGAATAATGTGAATAATTGCACCAATGTGGATAGGTATGCTGCGACGATTGTCTACTTAAATGCATACCATGGTTTTACATGTGGTTTTGAACTTTCCAATAATGAAACTTTGATAAACTTTGATATTAGTTTGAAAATTTTAGTTTGACTAATTATTTGCATTGTGGCTTGATATAAAAATATATAAAAAATAAAAGGGATAATTGCAAAAACTACCCTCAAAAAAGAGATGTTTAAGAAAAAAAAACTTGAGATTCGATTGTGTGTAATTTCAATTAGTTCAACCTCATAATGTCACGCCCCAAACGCAACGCGACGGCGATCAATCACTTAAACAGAAATAAATCTAACATTCTAGAAAACGATGTAACAATCCCAAGTAAAACAAGGTCTAAAGCAGCGGAAAACTACAAGTACAGTACGTTTACAAATTCAACCCAACAACCACATAGCTTACAGTCCAGAACTAGGAAATAAAATACACATCATATCGCCAGCTTAAGTGCCAAAGGGTCCTACGCCCTTACATTACAGTCCAGAATTTCAAAGAAGATAAAAGAGTCTAACAGTAGTAAAAATAAAAGAAATCAGTCCAACAACATAGATAACGATAGGAAGTAAGTCCAACGGGAGGGCACGAGAATTCAATCCAGGGCAGGTTCAGCTTCTTCGACAAAGTCCTCTTCTAAAATTAGAAAACAGGAGGGGGTGAGACAGAAATCTCAGTGGATGGGTGATCGTGTGCAAGTGTGGCGACATATATAGTTGATACGAGAAATTTAGTTGTATGAAAACGCGTGAGAGATGATGCATGATTTCACACACAGTACACAAGCGTCGTGATAAATATATTTAAGTAATATACTTATGCAGACAGGAGGATTGCGTACGGATTTGTAACGCCAATCCTATGCAAGACAAGTAAGCTGCGGTTGCATACGGACCAAACGGGTCTAATTAACTCCGGAATCGTGTGGATCGGACAGCGATTCCTTCGTTCTTCCTTGTAACTCCCGAGTAAGATGGTCCAAGACCTGTCACCTTATCATCGCTCCGTAGGCAAAGACAAAATCCACAGTGGAGCTAGCAAGCCCTCGGATCTGTCATAATCATGATTATACCTCAAGTACTACGCCCGCTTCCCTTGGACAAACTCCGTCCCTCGGTTGCGGGATTAGGGCGATGGGGCCGAGAGAGTGGAATAGCACCCAAGCTGTCCGGTTCCATCCCCGACGTATCCATTCTCCGACGTGAGCTCGACACACCAAGGCGACTCGAGCAGAAATTAAATACATGTTCGGGTAGTCAACCAGACATCGAGTATATTGATTAGGGAAGCGAGTTCATGAAAAGTTTTTGAAAATTTACTTAAGGTAATTATGGCGTTGGTGGAGTTATTTGGATGAAGATGATTATCGGGAGGATAACATATCTTTGATATCTTGAAAGATTAGGTGGAACATAAGTTCCGTTATAGATTCAAATCGCAAGACAGGAAGTCGCCCGCGATCGGGTATTAATCGATCAAGGCGGTCAATAAGTCAAGGGTTTTTGAGAAAATAAAATATTTTAAATAAGAATTGAAGTCAGAGGGTCCAGAGCTGTTTTAGTAAAGAAAAATAATTTGAGTTAGGTCCTTGATAAAAAGAAATTTTTCAATTTAGACTCGTTTTGTAAAACCAATACTTTTGGGGTTAAAAATTGAATAAATAAATATCCCGACCTTGAAACATTATGAGGTCAGTTCCTAAACTCTCCAAATTGTTCAGAGATTCAGGTTTTTGAAGTTTTGAGGTCGAGTTTTTATAAGATTCTCATATTGGCCCCAAATTTGTTAAAATTGCCATTTCGGGCTCTAAGTTTAAAATAATTGGAACTCACAAACCGGAAGGGCTTTTAATGTGATTCCAGTTGTAAAATGTCACCAAGGTCAGTGGGATATTGGGACAAAAGCAGTTTTTAAAAGAAGCAAGTATAGGTCCCTTAACTTTTGAAAATCTCATTTTTGTCCCATTTTGAAATAATTGCTTTTAAGGCTTTTAGGGGTCCAATTGTTATGAAATTTGAACCTTGAGTCCAAGATATAATTATGTTATAGTTAAATTAGTATTTACAGGTGCATGGACTGCATAAGTCCTGGAAATTGTATTTTGGTCCTCAAGTTTAATCTTTTACAATTTGGTCCCTCAATTTTTATAAAATTACTTTCCAAGCTCTAAACACTTGGATTTTTGGAATACACTTAAAATATGTTATTTCCAGACTCTTAAGAGTTAAAATTTCAAATTTTAAAATTATGGTCTGGTATAGTTTCAAATTTGTAAAATAGCCCTTAAACTTCTCAAATTCTACAATCTAGTCATTGGGCTTTTAAGGGTTAATTTTATTTATCTAAAAACTCTTAAAACTTTAATAAAATGTCAAAACATAATTTTTGAACCTGAGTTCAGTCCCAAAAATCGAAAATTACAGAGGGGTCCCTTAAGTTTTATTTTCTTGCAATTAAGTCCACCAACTTTCTATTTTTGCATTTTAAGTCCAAAAATTGAAATTTAATCAATTATGCTCGACTTGTCCAGGTTATAAATCATTCAAAACATAGATTTCAAGAGTCATACACATACATATCCTTCTCATACAAAATTTCATCAAGTATAACAATAAAATGTGCATGTATGCCCTATTTTTCGATAAATCACATTTTTGAGCAACACTTGAGAATTTTTCCAACTTGATACAAGAAAATAGCATGAAATACATAATATATATCTCAAGTGCTCAATAACAAAATACTACATGCATATTTTCAATTTAAAACACCTAGAAGTTGAAAGGATTTTTCCACCCACCTTAAAGATCGGTTTGTTGGTGAAAATGAGATAAATCTCTCTCGATGAAGGAGTGACTTAGGTCAGCCCCTAAGTCAAGGAATATCAAAAAATATAGGAGTTATAAGAATGTGGTTAAAAATTTAGGGAAAAGAAGAAGATGGTGAGAAAATTGGAAATACTACACTTACCTTGTGTAGTGAGTAAAATGTGACTAGCAATGGCTTCCAAGTATAAGGTTTTGGTCACCCTTAATGTCAACCACCAAGGTCAGCCCCTAAAACTCCAAAAATGAAAATGGATTATCAAAATCTTGGAAAATAGAAGAGAAGAATAAAGTGTACTAAAAATTCCATTTCTTACCTTATAGTCCAACTTCTTCACAATTTTTCTTCAAGATGACTAGTCTCTTAACTTCTTCAAAGGTCTTCTAGGTATACCTCAAAATCAAAAATCAAACTTAAATTAGAAGGTGAAAGAGATGAGTTAGGTGATATCAAAAATGGATTGAACAAGAAATGTTTCTTACCTTTGGAGTGTAGTTTCGAAATTTTTGAAGAGTATGGAGATGAATTCTTGAAGTTTTTGGTTAAGTGTTAGTGAAGAAGATGAAGAATGTGTAGAGAGAGGTAGGAGGATTTTTTGAGAGAAGTAAGAACATTCAAGGCTTGAAGTGATTTTTGTGAAGAGGAATGAAATGAAATTTTGATTAAATGATTTGTGAGGTGAATAATTGGGGAATTAAGGCATAAATTAGTAATAGGCAACTTTACTAGGGACAATTAGCCAAAATGCTAAGCTTAGGGAGGGAATTTTTAAATTGGTCTTGTTTGACCAATTGGATGATTGAAATGGTGGGATTAATTTAAGATGTAGGTTTGAATTAATGGTGTAAAAATACACAAGAGGAATACACAAAGTGTACATGTACAAGAGTTGGGAGATATTTCTACACCAAAAAAAATACACCAATGCCGTCCCCCTAAGGGTAATTTGGTAATTCCACATTTTTTTTGTCCCAAAATTGATGATAATAGATGAATAAATATCAATCTCCAAAATAATTAGTGATTTCCTTTATCACTTATAAGTCTCATGATCCCTTAATCTAAATCGAATTCTTAATTCTATAAATTATAAATCCCTAAAATAAATAGTCTCTTAAAATTCTAAGGTGTGTGAACCCCGATTTTTATTCGATCATGTACTTGTTTCGTATCGTCTTTGTATTATTTTGACTATTTTACCGCGTCACTTTGACTGGTAGATATTAATGATAAATATATTTTGCATTTAATTCTTTTAAATTCTAATTGTGATCATAATCATTTATTAATTTTAATTCGCATTTATGATCACTTGGATGATCATCATTATTATTATTGGTGTATTTATTAGTCACCTTAGAATTTTAAGAGACTATTTATTTTAGGGATTTATAATTTATAGAATTAAGAATTCGATTTAGATTAAGGGATGATGAGACTTATAAGTGATAAAGGAAATCACTAATTATTTTGGAGATTTATATTTATTCATCTATTATCATCAATTTTGGGACAAAAAAAAAATATATGGAATTACCAAATTACCCTTAGGGGGGACGGCATTGGTGTATTTTTCTGGTGTAAAAATATCTCCCAACTCTTGTACATGTACACCTTGTGTATTCCTCTTGTGTATTTTTACACCATTAATTCAAACCTACATCTTAAATTAATCCCACCATTTCAATCATCCAATTGGTCAAACAAGACCAATTTAAAAATTCCCCCCCATAAGCTTAGCATTTTGGCTAATTGTCCCTAGTAAAGTTGTCTATTACTAATTTATGCCTTAATTCCCCAATTATTCACCTCACAAATCATTTAATCAAAATTTCATTTCATTCCTCTTCACAAAAATCACTTCAAGCCTTGAATCTTCTTACTTCTCTCAAAAAAATCCTCCTACCTCTCTCTACACATTCTTCATCTTCTTCACTAACACTTAACCAAAAACTTCAAGAATTCATCTCCCTACTCTTCAAAAATTTCGAAACTACACTCCAAAGGTAAGAAACATTTCTTGTTCAATCCATTATTGATATCACCTAACTCATCTCTTTCACCTTCTAATTTAAGTTTGATTTTTTGATTTTGAGGTATACCTAGAAGACCTTTGAAGAAGTTAAGAGACTAGTCATCTTGAAGAAAAATTGTGAAGAAGTTGGACTATAAGGTAAGAAATGGAATTTTTAGTACACTTTCTTCTTCTCTTCTATTTTCCAAGATTTTGATACTCCATTTTCATTTTTGGAGTTTTAGGGGCTGACCTTGGTGGTTGACATTAAGGGTGACCAAAACCTTATACTTGGAAGCAATTACTAGTCACATTTTACTCACTACACAAGGTAAGTGTAGTATTTCCAATTTTCTCACCATCTTCTTCTTTTCCCTAAATTTTTAACCACATTCTTATAACTCCTATATTTGTTTGATATTCCTTGACTTAGGGGCTGACCTAAGTCACTCCTTCATCGAGAGAGATTTATCCCATTTTCACCAACAAACCGATCTTTAAGGTGGGTGGAAAAATCCTTTCAACTTCTAGGTGTTTTAAATTTAAATATGCATGTAGTATTTTGTTATTGAGCACTTGAGATATATATTATGTATTGCATGCTATTTTCTTGTATCAAGTTGGAAAAATTCTCAAGTGTTGCTCAAAAATGTGATTTATCGAAAAATAGGGCATACATGCACATTTTATTGTTATACTTGATGAATTTTGTATGAGAAGGATATGTATGTGTATGACTCTTGAAATATATGTTTTAAATGATTTATAACCTGGACAAGTCGAGCATAATTGATTAAATTTCAATTTTTGGACTTAAAATGCAAAAATGGAAAGTTGGTGGACTTAATTGCAAGAAAATAAAACTTAAGGGACCCCTCTATAATTTTCGATTTTTGGGACTGAACTCAGGTTCAAAAATTATGTTTTGACATTTTATTAAAGTTTTAACAGTTTTTAGATAAATAAAATCAACCCTTAAAAGCCCAAGGACTAGATTGTAAAATTTGAGAAGTTTAAGGGCTATTTTGCAAATTTCGAAACTGTACCTGACCCTAATTTTAAAATTTGAAATTTTAACTCTTAAGGGACTGGAAATAACATATTTTAAGTGTATTCCAAAAATCCAAGTGTTTAGAGCTTGGAAAGTAATTTTATAAAAATTGAGGGACCAAATTGTAAAAGATTAAACTTGAGGACCAAAATACAATTTCCAGGACTTATGCAGTCCATGCACCTGGAAATACTAATTTAACTATAACATAATTATATCTTGGACCCAAAGTTCAAATTTCATAACAATTGGACCCCTAAAAGCCTTAAAAGCAATTATTTCAAAATGAGACAAAAATGAGATTTTCAAAAGTTAAGGGACCTATACTTGCTTCTTTTAAAAACTGCTTTTGTCCCAATATCCCACTGACCTTAGTGACATTTTACAACTGGAATCACATTAAAATCTCTTCCGGTTTGTGAGTTCCAATTATTTTAAACTTAGAGCCCGAAATGACAATTTTAACAAATTTGGGGCCAATATGAGAATCTTATAAAAACTCGACCTCAAAACTTCAAAAACCTGAATCTCTGAACAATTTGGAGAGTTTAGGAACTGACCTCATAATTTTTCAAGGTCGGGATATTTATTTATTCAATTTTTAACCCCAAAAGTATTGGTTTTTACAAAATGGGGCTAAATTGAAAAATTTCTTTTTATCAAGGACCTAACTCAAATTATTTTTCTTTTACTAATACAGCCCTGGACCCTCTGACTTCAATTCTTAATTAAAATATTTTATTTTCTCAAAAACCCTTTGACTTATCGGACGCGCCTTGACCGATTAATACCCGATCGTGGGCGACTTCCTTGTCTTACGATTTGAATCTATAACGGACTTATGTTCCACCTAATCTTTCAAGATATCGAAGATTGCTTATCCTCCCGATAATCATCTTCATCCAAATAACTCCACCAACGCCATAATTACCTTACGCAAATTTTCGAAAACTTTTCATGAACTGCTTCCCGAATCAATATACTCGATGCCTGGTTGACTACCCAACGTGTATTTAATTTCTGCCCGAGTCAACTTGGTGTGTAGAGCTCACGCGTCGGAATGGATACGTTGGGGATGGAACCGGGCAGCTCGGCCGCTATTCCACTCTCCTCGCCCCATCGTCCCTAATCCCGCAACCGAGGGACGAAGTTTGTCCAAGGGAAGCGGGTCGTAGTACTTGAGGTATAATCATGATTATGACAGATCCGAGCCTTGCTAGCTCCACTTGTGGATTTTGTCTTTGCCTACGGAGCGATAATGTGACAGTCTTGGACCATCTTACTCGGGAGTTACAAGGAAGAACGAAGGAATCGCTTGTCGATCCACATGATTCGGTTAATCGGACCCGCTTTGGTTGGCGCTATAAATCCGTGCAAACCGCTTACTTGTCCCGCATAGGATTGGCGTTACAAATCCATACGCAATCCTCCCGTCCGCTTGAACCATAGTGCTTGCGTGACCACGAATCGTTTTCTTAAATCGTATAAGTATATTACTTAAATATATTTATCACGACGCTTGTGGACTGTGTGTGAAATCATGCATCATCTCTCACGCGTTTTCATACAACTAAATTTCTCGCATCAACTATATATGTCGCCACACTTGCACACGATCACCCATCCACTGAGATTTCTGTCTCATCCCCTCCTGTTTTCTAACCTTAGAAGAGGACTTTGTCGAAGAAGTTGAACCTGCCCTGGATTGAATTCTCGTGCCCTCCCGTTGGACTTACTTCCTATCGTTATCTATGTTGTTGGACTGATTCTTTTATTTTTACTACTGTTGGACTCTTTTATCTTCTTTGAAATTCTGGACTGTAATGTAAGGGCGTAGGACCCTTTGGCACTTAAGCTGACGATATGATGTGTATTTTATTTCCTAGTTCTGGACTGTAAGCTATGTGGTTGTTGGGTTGAATTTGTAAACGCATCTTTGTCTTGTAGTTTTCCGCGCTTTAGACCTTGTTTCACTTGGGATTGTTACATCGTTTTCTAGAATGTTGGATTTATTTCTGTTTAAGTGATTGATCGCCGTCGCGTCGCGTTTGGGGCGTGACAAGGTGACTAATAAATACACCAATAATAATAATGATGATCATCCAAGTGATCATAAATGCGAATTAAAATTAATAAATGATTATGATCACAAATAGAATTTAAAAGAATTAAATGCAAAATATATTTATCATTAATATCTACCAGTCAAAGTGACGCGGTAAAATAGTCAAAATAATACAAAGACGTACGAAACAAGTACATGATCGAATAAAAATCGGGGCTTCACACATAATCTCATCCACCATCAAACAATGATGACGGGACTGCCTCTTGAAAAATTTGTATGATCTCAGCTACCTTACCTTTCTAGATAACAGATAAATTGCATCAATGTGGATAGGCATACTGCTATGTCTGCTTAGATAGTTAAGAGTGAAGGCTAGCTACCGTTATTTCTTTCTAATAAGAAAACTTGATAGAGTGTAACAATTTTATATATCTCGTGACTTGATGTAAAAGAATTGGAAACAATGATCCGAGAGCCAGTGTAGTGACTAGTGCTTGAGCCAGATTATATTGTTCGTAAATGCGGGATGTATAATCAAGACATAGGAACATCATTGATAGTAATATCTTGATAATAATTTTGATTTCATGAGTAATACGACATTCAATAAATAATAAGATATATAAAATAAAGTTATTAAAAAAAATTATGATAGATCTGACAATAATAATACGTTAGTTAATACCTTGGTGTTGGAGAAGACGTCGCCGTCCATATAGAATATCATCAGAAAGATATTGCCAACACTTGTCCCAGACTGCTTCTGGTCTGCTCAAAGATTCGGATGATAGCAATGACACAAACAAACTTCTAAGACTCTCTGCAGAAGCCCAGTAGCTCGCTTCAATGATTGCATCAACATATTCTCTATCGTCTTTTAGCAAACCAAGAGCATAGCAAGCTTCACGGTATGAAGAGTGTTGAATACCTTGACCTTCTTGTAGTCATCATGACACGTAGTCCCACGAACAATATTGATAAGACACCGCAAATAGTACATGTCACCAGCACATGGAGGGACGAAAAACACTCGACCTATTGATTTTCCCATTTTTCTTGGCATTCACTTCCTGACTTTTGTTTTCCATGTGAATTTTGTTGGGGCTTCAGCATAGGTTAGCTCACGGGCTTCGGGATAGTTTTGTTTACTTCCATCCATGCTGAAAACATGATCTCTTTAACTAAATCTTTATTAAGCACATCGTCTATTCGCTCATTATCATCGAAAATAACACTCTGCTCATCCGTAAGATGGAAGTTGAATCGTTCAACTGAAGGATATTTGTATTGAATCTCAAATTCCAATAACCTCCATGTAGCTTCACATGACGATATATACCTACATAGGGATGGACATCGGGTCGGGTAGTCGGGTTTTTGAGTTTTGGTCGGGTACCCAAAAATTTTGGGTGGGGGTTTAGGGTACCCGACTTTTTGGGTACCCGCGGGTAAAGAATTTTGGTTTTTTTGTTAAATATCTTTCTTCTCTTTATCAATTTTTTCCCCAACCCCACCCCACCATTTTTCTCTCTGACTTTAATTTTCTTGGCCCAATTTATTCTTCTTTATCTTCCCTTTTTTCTTGTTCCAACTCCGTTATTTTCTGTCCCTGGAAGGAAATATCTGCATCTATCCACACAACATATATACACAACGGTTTTTTTTTAAATTTCTTGCATGCGAAAGCAGAATTAAACTCTGTTTTGATATTAGGAAACAGGACTCTGGAGTGGACTTGTTTAAAGTTGCTGCAGAAAAATAAAAATCTAGTCTTGATGATGTCAATAAAAGCTGCAGGTTTGGTGGAGCAATTCAAGAGATCAGATAGGGTTGCACCCAAGAATCAATAATAGTAACTGAGACAGATGGCGAGCGACGGCGTGTGGACTGTGAAGGGCCTGGAGGTGAGCGAGCGACGGTGTGTGGGAGATTATGACTTGTGAGAGATAGAGAAACTGAGACAGGCGGGATTGTGGCCTGTGGGCTGTGGGAGATGGAGGCTGGGACTTGGGAGGCGGCCAGGTGTAGGGGTGTCAATTTAAGACCCGACACGAACCTAACACGAAATTAATGGGTATGGGTCTAGATTTCGTGGGTCCGGGTCGAAATTGGGTTGGACCCGACTAACTGCCAATTAAACAGTCGGGTCCGGGTCAACCTACTATGACCTGTTTAACTCGTCTAACCCATTTGTGAATTTTTTAAAAAAAGTAAATAACTAATTGTAAGAAAAAAACAACAAACAAGATATATCTTTAATACTCAAATGATAAAACCTCGTTAATTATGTATTTGTTATTATTATGCATGTCTTTTTGAATATTATCCTCAAAATATGATTAGTATGGTATGTTATTTATGCAATTATCTTATTTCTTTTTGTTTGTTGTGAATTGTAATATTGTTTATTGATCGAATAGTGTGTGATAGTGATTGATTTTGAAAAAATAAATTTATTCAATTAAAAATATTAAATGAATGTTAAAATAATTTTATTAAATGGGTTAAATGAGTCGGGTCCGGGTTACCCGTGAAATAAGCGGTCGGGTCCGGGTTCAATATTCTCGACGAATAATTAAACAGTCGGGTCCGGTCGGTTTTTTTCGACACGCGAACCTCGCGAATCCCGACCAACCCATATTGACACCCCTAGCCAGGTGGGAGCTGTGGAGTGGAGTGAGAGACTGAAAGAGTGAGAGTGGAGATTTGTGAGTTGACTAATTTTTCTAGGTTTTTAAATTTAGCGGGTACCCGAACGGGTAGTCGGGTATTTATTTAATACCCGCTATCCGACCTGAAATTTTCAATATCGGGTACCGGGTACCCTAAACCCAAAAATTTATAAAAAATACCCGACCCGATCGATTACCCGATCGAGTTGGGTTGGGTATCCATTACCCAAATCCGAATGCCCACCCCTATACCTATAATCATAATACATGCTCACATTATCAATGGTTTTCCCCGAGTCCTCATCGTTCGTGCTTGTACAAAATGAAGTTGAACGCGGTCATTTCCTTTGTTGACATACTTGAATAGATACTTAATAGATCTGGCCTAGTTACACCATTCCACATTAATCTGAGCTCCAAATTTGAGTAACAACTCACGATTATGAGGCACCACATATCTGTTGTCCAATGGCACACTATTTTTCTCAAATATTCGGCCATCATTTTCGCGTATATAACGCGGATAACCTTCTTCATAAATAGTAGTCGCATCCATAAATTTTTTTGGAAAATATTTAGTGCAACGACCATCAGCCATATACAAAGAGTTTTTCCTGACATCACCACATGGACCATGAATCATATGATCCCTTACTATAGCATAATAAGATAGATCAATTCTCTCGTCAGGTATTTAGGCTCATATAATTCGATCTATGTCATCTGGAGTTGGATATATGTCTTCCTTCACCAGAAACAACAATATATGGGCATGAGGCAAACCACGCTTCTGAAATTCTATCTTGTAAATAACTACAATATTATAATAAAAAAATAATAAGAATTTGATATAATAAACTAAGTAAACAAATATTCAATGTATTAGTAAATATATATATATATATATATAATATTTAAAAAACAAATCCTAACCTGCAATTATTTTACCATACAGTTTATTTTGCCGAAGATCTTTGATCAAATAATCTAGCTTCAGTTTAAAGATTATATAAACAATATCTAGACGATCTTCAGGATTTAGATTCTTTTTTCTGAAGAAACGAATAATCTCATGTACCATATTATATATCAAGCACCTACGGTGAAAGTTGAAGGTAATATAATGCGTTTACCCTTAGTACTTGGATCAATATCACCATGCAAAACAGCATCAGTCAAGCCTTTATATATATCACAACGCAGCTTTTTCTGATTCAAATGGATATATTTCAATCGAGCGGACTCGACCATTGTGTATGCATCAATAATAAACTGTTGTAACAATCTCCGAGATGACAAAATAGTCGACAATTCATTGTTTATGTCATGTAATTTGTATGCAAAGTATTCACGCACACTAATTGTTCTTCTAGCACTAGTACTATTTGTCTTATTTATTGAAAATAATATATCTTCTCTAAAATCGTCCTCACCATAAGGTAATAATAAACGATACTGCAAGGCCAAATAAGAGGCATTCAATTCATTTATCCGCTGTAAAAGTACAGATCTTGTTTCCATAACAATATCCCTATCGCCTAAAGCACGATCAAAATCATCAACAATCAAAGCATCAACTTCACTGCTCGTTGGCATATTATATCTCCTAGCATACGTGCTCCTTCTACCAATCAAACGTAATTTTATGTATGAATATTCATGTATTTGTATTTTTTTTTGTTATGCTGAAAGATTTAACCAAAATGTTGTTCTCATCCAACATTCTCTTCAATTCAGACACGATAACTTTATGCAAATTATTGCTATCACTCTCTTGCCTACAAATTTAAACATTGTTTTTTAAAAATTAAACAAAATTGCGTTTAAAAATCTTAACAAAATAATAATAAAGAGACACAAAACATTAAAAAAAAACCTGACGAAATTCAACCTATGACTTATTTCGTTTTTCGTATCATATATGTATAGTTGAGCAAATTTAGAGGTCGATCCATCCGATGACAACAAACTTCCAATTAGGTGGTAATTTTAACCATACATTTGAAAAATCGGAGGACCTCTACCTTTGTTTACTTCTGTGTCAATCTTGTCTCCAATATATGTAAAACATAACATATTGTTATAAGATCGTATATTCTCTTCAAAGTGTTTGTTTTTATTTCCATCTCCAAACAATAGATCTTGAAGAACACTTGATGGTTGTTTGATTGGCGGAAGTTGAACATTTCTGTGGCCACAACACAAAGAGTAGCGAGACTTTGATTTTGGATAGGAGGATAGTCTTTCTTCTAACCAAAATAATGCTCCACAAAACTCACATTTATTTGCATCCCTTATATCTCAATACTCTGAAAAAATAATAATTGTACAAATTCATGGAACTATATTAAATAATAATATTAAACTCATATACGAAATGAACAGATATAAAAAAAATCACTAACCATCATGTGAAGGATTTAATACTTCACTGAGCTCACACCAGAATTTTCATAGGTTGTCGGCTCATTTGATGTCACATGTTCTTCATTCGGTTCATCTTCTTTGAGATCAATTATTACAGCTTCTTTCGAACTCATCGAATAGGGTGTCCCAGAAGTACCATAATTAGATACGCCACGATTAATGATATTTCTTCCAGAAAGTAATTGTATGCCCGAAACTATAATAATATTTTAAAATATTATTTTTATTATTATTAAATATAAGAGTATATTTCTTTTTTTTTTATAAAAAAACTAAATAAAAATATTTTGAACATACCATTTGTGATATCACTTAGAGGACTATTAGATAATGGATAAACCATTGTACTTGATGAGCCTTTTTCAAAAGACGTCCTTTTAGATAGTGTTATATTTCCTGAAAAAAATAATTTAAAATTAGAATGTGATAAAATGATTATATATTAAATTAAAAAATAATATTATCTAATATATAAAAATTAACTCTATAATTCGAAATATATTGATTATTCCAAAATAAATATAATAATAATAATAATAATAATAATAATAACAATAATAATAATAATAATAATAATATGAATTCTAGTAATAATATTCATAATGATGATTATGATAATAATAATAATAAAATAAAAAATAATAATAAAATCGTTTAAATTAAATTATAATAATATATAATAAGTAAAAAAATATAACACGAAAACTTAATAATTATTAAATAATATACATAATACCTATCTATATATATAACAGAGTTCTTAATAATATTATAATTAATATTAATATTAATATATTAATAATATCTATCTATATATAATAATAAAGTCATATAATACAAAAAACTTAATAATTATTAACTGATATATATAATAATATTAATATAATATCAGTAATAATAATAATAATAAATAATAGTTATTATGAAACTTAGTAACAATTTAATTTAAATATATTTAATAAATTAAATTATTAAAAATTAAATATAGATAAAACAAAAATAACTAAACAATATAATAAAGCCCAAATGAGAAATAAAAAGCCCATTTAGAAATTAATTTTCTCTTTAAATCCAAACCCATATGAAACTCATCCCATTCATTTTCAGCCAAAGCCCATAATCTAGAACCTTCTTTCAGATAGGGTTTAGATAAATCAACGACCATGATTTTGACACGTGCCAAAAACGAACGGTCGAGATTTTAACACAAAATGGTATGTTGACTTAGCTGGTAGGGTTTTGTTTTTGGCCTCATTTTCATCCGCCTCTTGTTTACTCTCTCTCTAAAATTCTCTTTATTTTTTTTTTTGCCGCATTTTCATCCGCCTCTTGTTTGCTCTCTCTCTAAAATTCTCTCTGTTAATTCTTTGTTCATATCTTTGCT
The DNA here is from genome assembly GCA_016081115.2 of Rehmannia glutinosa. Classification (NCBI taxonomy): domain Eukaryota; kingdom Viridiplantae; phylum Streptophyta; class Magnoliopsida; order Lamiales; family Orobanchaceae; genus Rehmannia; species Rehmannia glutinosa. The sequence continues at coordinate 204,969 of JABTTQ020003505.1, read as the reverse complement.
TCATAGTTCAGTTTTGTTTAGAATAAAAGAGAATGATCTCTTAGGCTGTAATTGGATGTGAAATAAATTTCATTTTTATTTCGTTGGAGAATTTTTTTTGACCAAACATACGATTATTTATGAAAATTTTCAGAAAATATACTATTCTCTCACTTTCACTTTTTCCTATTTTTTTCTCACCAATCACATCTACACATTTTTTCACAAAAAAACTAATCATTATTATACATTCTCCCACAAATTTCACAATTCACTCACTCACACATTTCTAACTACCAATCATATCAAATCATTATTTTACTATTTTTAAATCAAATCAACTTTCATCATTACTTTTTCATCTCACATCCAATCACACTCTTAAAATTCATCTTTTTTCTTCTAAAACTTTTTTTACTACTATTCTCTGGCAAAATGAAAATTTTCAAAATGAAAGTATATCCAATCGTGCCCATATTATTCTCTCACTTTTACTTTTTCTCATTTTTTCTCTTACCAATCACATCTATACATTTTTCACAAAAAATAATCATTATTGCACATTCTCTTACAAATTTCACTAATCACTCACTCACACATTTATAACTACCAATCATATTCAATCATTATTTTACTATTTTTAAATCAAATCAACTTTCATCATTACTTTTTCATCTCACATCCAATCACACTCTCAAAATTCATCTTTTTCTTCTAAAATATTTTTTACCACTATTCTCTAGCAAATTGAAAATTTTCAAAATGAAAGCATTTCCAATCGCGCCCTTAACTTCTTCATCCTTCGAAATTTCTTTCATATCATTTTTATTAACATTTCATTCGAAATGTTTACAGTTTTTAAAAAATATTTACGAAAATTATTAGATATATAATTTTTTCCCAGTCGAAAAAATTGTGGTTAAAAACTCGTAAATTTTTTTGTCAAATTTTTTTAAAGGATCGAAACATGTATTTTCTGTAGATCCGAAATTATTTGCATTAAATATTTATATTTTTTATATATTTGTAGATATACAATATATATTTTGTAGATCTGAAATTTTTCTGTAGATCGAAACTTGTACGTTCTGTATATATGAAAAATTTATGCATTAAGCATTTTAACAAAGAAAATGGGGTTTTTAAGTCCTTCCACGATTTGATTTTTACGATTTTCGATTTATGATTTTTTTTATTTAACAGACCGAAAATCAATATATAATTTTTTTTTACATTTTTATGAAGGCAAAAAAATATCTGCCTTCGAGTTTAATGATGGAAATGAGGATTTTAAACGATCCCAATGGTTAAATTTACAGTTTTTTTTTAAAGTTCCAATTGATATTCACAACCTTTATATTTTTTGTATAAAAATTACAGATCTATGATTTTCTGAAATATGTCACTAGTTTTCTTTTTTTTTTTTTAGAGTGATTTTTTTCGGAAATCAAGTGTTAATATGTAGAAAGAAAAAAAGAATTTGGAATTAGGGTTTTGTTCAAATAAAAAGCCCTAAGATTTAATCTCCGTTTCTCATTTTAATAATCGGTTTATATTTGAAAAAAATTAGATCTAGGGTTTTCTTCTTCAGTTATTATCCTGACAGTGTATATGGATCTGAAAAAATGAGATTTGTGGTTTTTCGAAAATCGAAAACCATAATTTTCAAGTTCCTTTCCGATGTAGTTGCCAAAAAAAGATAAGTATTTTATTCATTTTTTCCTGTTATATTTATAAAATCGTTGAAATTGTTGAAAATGAAAAGTGTTTGATAGTTATGGTTCCATTTATCCTCGAGTAGAATTTCTTGATCATCGAGTTCTTTTCTGGTTGTACATTTGGAACATGCAGAAACAAAAACCATTTGACCCTACAACACGATTGTAGTTGAATCATGTTGGTTTTACAGAAACTAATATTTTTTATTGGAATGACTAATACTATTCAGGTAAATTACTAAAAATATTTCAGGGGAATAATTAATATTTTGCAGGGGAACTACTAATACGTTTCATTGGGACTACTAATACTTTTGACAGAAAAAACTAATGGTTTTAAAAGGACTAATAAAATACTGTTCAGGGAACTACTAATACTTTTTCGAGGCACTGCTAATATTTTTCAGGAGAAAAAATTAATTATATTCAGGAGAACTACTAAAATACTCTCCAGGGAACTACTAATACTTTTTCGAGGAACTACTAATACTTTATTCAAGAATATTACAAACATACCACCAAAGATCACAAAAAAATTATGAAAAACCGGATCGGGTTGGATCCGCTTCCCAACGGAAAAGACCCATTAGACGGTCTGACAAGAGTTTCGCGGATAAGAGTATTTATTCAGATATGTACATTATGTGAATATGAATATGAGTATCATTATATTTCATTCGAGTATCCGAAAAAATATTCTAGCAATATTATATATATATATATATATATATTTGTAAAATTGCTCGTATATAACCCATATAGATAATAATATCTGTTTATTTATGTACATCACTAATATATAATAAATATGTTAGATATAAACTTGACATGATGTAAATAATATTGGGCTTGAATAATATTTTTGAGAAAAATAAAAGAGCCCATTAAATATTAGAGCCCAAATAAGCCTAATTTCTAAAAATTCTTTAGAAATTTCCAAAGAAATATTTATATTGTTTGGATAAGAAAAATTGCAGAGAATTTTAGAGAGTTGTCTTAGTATAAATAATAATTGATCACATAGTTTTTATATAACCCAATAATAAAGATGTGTTAGAATTTTGAATACAAATATTAAAATTGATTCATACATATGAGAATATATTTTCAAATAATAATAAGAATCAATTTTGTATCCGAAGTATTAAACGAATTCGAATAAGAATATTTTGTAAATGAGCCGAATATTCATATTTTTATATTGGACTCAATTCGGTCCATTTACTAAGCGGACTTTCTGAATATTTTTTGCATATAAACACCAAAGATGATTACAAGTGAAAACACATGTAATCAGTAATATGGAAAACAAACTTGGCAGAGACATTACAGAATCTTTCAAGAGGCAGTGCCACTACCATTGTTTGATGGTGGATTAGTTGCATCCTTCGTCGGGATAGAACTGAGGTCAAACTATCCAACATTCGTTTGATCCTCTTCCCACAACGTTTGTACGAGAAGTCGGAACAGAATAATAAAAATTGGTTTTGTCTTAAAATGCACTTAGTACCCTACAAATGTTTAAATACACCCATAATATCTCTAAATACAATTCCATCTCAAGCAGGGATTCAACAAATCTTAAAATTGTACCAATTTCTTTTGTGAATTCAAAGCATGAAGTAATAAATTTTCAACAAAAGAAAAAATTAAACCAAACATAAGATGACCCTTCAAATTGACCAAACACAAGTCGACTGGATTTGTAAGATTTATTTGGGTCTTTCATATTTGTGCATTCCAAATATTCTTATTATTATATTAATCTGACCAATTTCTGTATGTAGATATAGGTTCTGGTTTTAGTCTTTCCTCTTCAAACAAATAAGAAAGAGTTCCAACAGTATTTTTTATTTTTCTGACATTGAGTTCCAACATAGTGTTGTTAGTAGGAATGGGTGGGAGAAGAAGTTGAGGTTTATCTTTTAGGAACAGGAGTTGAAGTTTAATGAGAAAAAGAGTAAATTAGAAAATATTAGGGGTGTATTAAGTAAATACGTTATTTAAAGATATAGGTGTGTATTAAAAGAATTGGTGTATTAATGGGATTTGCACTACACTTGTGTATCATCTATCATTCACATCTAGGGGTGACCACGGTTCTGGAATCGCCGGTTCCGGTTCTAAAATCGCCGGTTCAGGTTCCTCACTTTGGAGGAACCAGAATCAGAACCGTTTCCTCACGGTTCTGGTCCGGTTCCGAACCCGGTTCCTCCACGGTTCTGGTTCCGGTTAAAACCGGAACCGTTTGTTTATCTTTTGATAATTTTTTGATTTTATAAAAAAATATTTTATCAATTTCAGTTAAAAAAAAGAAAGAAAAAAACTTGGACTTAATATTCAATTAAGTTTTATACTTAATATTAATAATAATATTAAACTATCTATATATAATATTAAGAGTATAGAATAATCAAATTTCACGTAGTTCGCTTACAATATATGGTCTAAAACATATCTTATGTAGTTACGAATATAAAACATCATAATAAACATTTAACATTTCTTCTAGCATATGTTTACCAAATTTTTTTTATTGGTTTTAACCTTAAAAAATGGTTCCATCACGGTTCTACCAACGGTTAAAACCGTCGGTTTCATGGTTTTTGATACCAAGGAACCGAAACTAGAACTGGCCTATACGGTTCCCATTCCAATTTTGGAACCATTGACCACGATTCTAGTTCCGATTTGGAACCCAGTTTTGGTTCTATTTGGCCACCCCTATTCACATCTTTGTAGATGTGTTCAACGGCTCCGAACCGCCGATTATGGTTCAGAACTATTGGTTATGGTTCGAACCGCCGGTTCTGGTTTGCCCAAAGGGTGGAACCGGAATCTAACCGTCTTATAAATGGTTTCAGTTCTGGTTTCGGTTCCCCAATCAAGGCGGTTTCCGAACTCGCTAGGTTCCCAATTTGGTTTCGATTTTGTCCGGTTTTTTTTTATGAATTTTAATATTGAATATAAAGTAATTGATGAAGGAAATGGAATTGAGTAACAAAAACTTGATTTTATTGCTTTAAAAGTAAAATTACAACTTTCAATTTACAACTTTATTAAAAACAATAAAACTTACAAGCTACAAATGAAAAATTCTAAGATATTACAATTCCAAAGTTCAATTTAAAAATAAAATTACAAGTTATTATAATTTCGTATAAAATTTAAATTACAACGTACAAACCACAAAGAAAGAAAAAAAAAAGAAATGGGTTTGAGTTTTATTTTAATATTCTAAGTTAAAGAATTTGAATTTAACTTTAAATATTAAAATAAAATTGCCTACGTATCCTCATAGAGAAATCAAAACCCTACGTAGTTCTCTTGCCTTCTACTTACCTTAGGGAATGTGGCAATGTGATTCTTCAATCATTTTGAGACTCATTGCTTGATCCGGAATAAAGATTGTCGTTTTCTTGGAATCATCAAAATTCACGATTTGCTCATGCGACACGGCTTTTGTCCAATCGTGGAGCAATGCTTGAACCTATAGATTTTCTATTGTTAATCTAGAGCGTCTAGGATCCAGAATATAACCTCCCTCACTGAACACTTGCTTTACGGAAACGGTTGAGGCAGGAACGACTAATATTTCCTTCGCAATTAATGTTACTTAGGAAAAGAGGAAGACCTCTTTGACCACCACTTTAACAAATCAAACTTTGACTTCCCTACTACAAATTCAGTATAATCAAAAAGAGATGTTAAATATGTATCAAGTTCAAGATAAGGGGTCATGCCTCCTCTCGAACGTTTTGGTATCCTTGCGTCATAAAATTGCTCCAATGGTGCAAATACCGATATTTCATTAAAAGTATCAATATCACTAGTATTTTCAACATCAGGTTTAGAAGTAGTAGAACTAGATGAGGTTCTAAAACTATCGCCATATTTTATAGAATATTCTTTAAAAATTTCATATAAATATTTTTTAGCATTATCTACTACTACGCTTGGAGTGAGAGTGTTATGTTCTTTAATAGGAAACAAAGCATCATAATAAATTCCTAACAATTCTTCTAAACCATCTAATCTTACTCTAGGATCTAATATTTTTGCAACTAAAAATACATTATGAATATAAGTAAAATATTTTAACCATTTTAATCCCATTTGAGCAATAGTTTGCCCTAAACGTTCACAAGGCATGAGAGATCTAAAAAGTAGTGCAATTTTAACACAACGATCTACAACTAAAATTGATGTAGGATAATAAACACCGGATAATTCTTCGGTGGCATCTTTAAAAACCTTTAAAAGTTGACATAAATTAGGGCATGCATCCCATTGATTCAGAAATAAAACTTTGCCACTTTGTTGTTCGGCAAAAAATAAGCATAAAGCTTCTCTATAGTGGTAACTATCATTTATCATTTTATATGTAGAATTTCAACGAGTTGGCACATCGAGCGAGAATTTTCTTGGGTACAAACCATTATTTTTACAATATCTAGCCCATTTTTCAACAAAGATGAATATCTTGATAAATATAAAAATGCATTTCTAATAGGAAAAAATTCATCTTTTAAAGTAGCTAAACCATCTTGAACACATAAATTTATAATATGGCATATACAACGAACATGAAAATATTTACCACCGATAGAAGGTTCACAAATATTAATAAGTGATTGTAAACTAGTCGTATTGGCACTAGCATTATCAAATGAAATTGAAATTTTTTTTTGTAACTAAGCCATATTCTTGTAAAATAGTATGAATTTTATGAGAAATATTAATAGCGGTATGTTCAACATTAAAATCTCTATATGCAATTAAACGTTTTTGCAAAGTCCATGAATCATCAACCCAATGACATGTAATTCCCATATAAAAACTTCATTGCCAATTATCACTCCATACATCCGAACAAATTGGAACTTTGGTTTGTAAACTAGCAAATGAGTTAATTAATTATAATTTAAATTCACCAACCGATCTTCTAATATCGACTATAGAACGCGAAATTTTTGTAGCAGCGGGGTTATAAGCTAGTCTAGTAAAATTTTCAAAAAGTGTATCATCGGCAAAGTTAAAAGGAAGTGACTTACCACCAACAAATTTAGCTAATTCTTTTCTAGCAGTTACATCACTATATTTAAGTAAACAAGAAGAAGACTTCATACCGATGAAGAACCCGTGAATCCGGCAGTAGTTGTGTTTGAGCCCCGATCTAGCCCAACTTTATCCGAATGTTTTTTGTTGAGGTGGTTCATGAACGCGTCCATAACCGCCCCCTCCTCTAAACTTGTAGAAATTGGTGCAATAGTTGCAAATAACTTTGAAACCTCCGATTGTAGGATCCAATTTTTTTTTAAAATGAATCGAAAAATATCGGATCTAAGTGGTGTAGCTCGATGACTTTGAGTTTGAGTTGGATTTTGCGATTCAGGTTGAGTCTCACCTTCTTGTTGACCTTCACCCAAACTAGCAAAACATGCCTCGATTTTATTTTCGCTCAAATCGAAAGCTTCTTCAAACCATGGTGGTGGTGGTGGTGGTCGTTGCTCCAACCCGGACGCCAAACCTTTCCCTTTGGATTGACAAGAAGATCCTCCACGGCTTGACATTTTTTAAAATAGCTAATGAAATTAAAATGAAGGTATGAAAGTTGAAACTACTAAAGATGAAATTGAAACTTCGAATTGAAATTGAAGCTTGAAATTGAGAGATTAGAATGTAGAGAGTTTGAGAGATTATAAAGTAGGTGTGAGGAAAACTGTGTGAATTATATGGGGTATTTATAGGAAAATTTGAGAAATTCAAAAACAAAATCGGCAAAACCGCCCAATGGTTAATAGATCTTGGTTGTTGATCATCAACGGTCAAACAATCTTGAACGCTAATTTTTCAAAATTTGAATTTTCAAAAAAAAAAAAAGGAAAAACCGCCGATTTTAATCGAAACCGCTTTTGTTTACGGTTAAAACCGCCACCAACGGTCACATTTGTGTCCGTTGGTATTTTGGTAACATAAATTTCAAAATTCAAATTTTAAATAAAAAAGTGAAAACCACAAATGTGAACATGTTGAAACCGAAACCGTGATCAACGATTTTTCGAACCGTTGATATAGTTCGAAACCGGCGGTTTGCCAGTTCGGTTCAAACCGGTGAACATGTCTACATGTATGGATGTATTATAAGTTTTCCACTTCCTAAAAAGTAGGACATGTAGAATTGTAGATGTTATACCAATATAGTGTTATAGGTGTACAAGGCCGATTATTTTTTGGCCTGAGTCGAAATTTTGGCTCATTTTTAAATACACAATTAAAGACAACATAAAATAATAAAAAAATAATGTGTAATAAATAAAACAGTTCCATTATAGTAAAATAATATGACATCTCGCTTAAAAAAATTAATTTAGGGCTTTAGGGAAAATTAATTGTGATAGTTTTGTTAGCAACATGAAAGACTACAAGGCCCAAAGAATAGAGAGGCTCTTTCATTCTTAGTAAGAGAGGTTTCAATTTTTTTTTAAATCACAAAATATAAAAAAAAACAAATTAATGCATCCAAAAGAGGAAGGTACGATCCATCAAATTGATTCCCAAGAGCCCTAACCTCTTTAGAAGAGAAGTAGGTTGCACTGCAATACAAGTCTCCTTGATTAGGATAACCCACTTATGGTTCTGGATCAAGGTTTACCAATAGGTGTTGCCCTTGTCATACTGATCTGGAAAGAATCCGATGTTCTAAGTATAGTGAGAGTCATAAATCGATTTTCTTCCCTATGAGCAGACCATATATTCTCTCTTTTTGAATCCAAATACGCCTTTGACCAAGGAGACTTGTATTGCAGTGCAACCTACTTCTTTGCTAAAGAGGTTAGGGCTCTTGAGAAAAGATCAGGTTGGCTTTTTGTCGCCTTTTCTCTTAAACAGGACATTGGTTGAGGCGATAGCATCGATGGTGTGAAATGTGACATAAGTCATCATATCTTCGATCATTAACCGTAATCGGATGGTGCCTAGGGCTTGTTGCCCGATGTTTCACGACATTCTAAACCCAACTCACGTACCACTTAAATCGGCGTATAGCATGGAGAGTCAAAAGAAGCTGAGAAATGAATGCAAGATAGTGAGCAATTTGATTGACATGTATTTTGGGCTTAATATTGATTAGAATGTGTTACTATGCATGCATTACATGAGTAAATAGGGCTTTATTCCTATTTTGTGGAAAAGGATTACACTTTGCGCGTTTTGTAGGAATTTGTTGATAATTGTAGCATTTTGGCAACAATTCGGAGCATTGTAATAAAAAACCGCCAATACTTGATGTGAAGGACGAAGTTTGGAGTCGAATCGAGAAGAAGTCGGACGAACCGGGCGAAAAATGGAAGAAAAAGGCCAAATGCCAGCTGCTACAGGTGAGCATGGGCAGGGCGTGCTCCCTAGCACAACCCATGCTCAACCTTAAACTGAAGGCTCAAGGTTCGACCTATAGCACGGGTTGGTCGTGCCATACAGCACGGCCCGTGCTCTATGCTGTGACTTGGACAAATCATGCGGGACCCAGCACGGGCTGGGCGTGCCTTAGCGTATGGCCCGTGCGCCTCTGCGGGAAAAATAGAGTCTGATTCGTTTTGACTTAGGTTTCGACCCAAACGACGTATAAATAGAAACGGAGCGGCCACAAATAAGAACACGTTGATTTTTGCCCTAGAAAGCAGAGAAAAGAGCAATCTTCCATCAGAGACTTGGAGAGATCGATCAAGACCGCAACCACACCTTCGAGGATTGAAGATAGATCGAGAGATCGTCATCATCCCCGAGTTCACTCATTCCATAGTATCTTTATTTCAATTAGTTAGATTTGAATATGAATAATTTGTCTATGAATTGTTTATCTTTGATGTCTTGGCTAAACTTCTTGTGATTCCCGGGTTTGGGAGTAGGTTAATGAACACTTTTATTTAATGATTAAGGATAATTGAAGTTAATGTTTTCTTTCTCTATTCAAGTACTTTGCTTTAATTCTTGTTTTATCAAAACACGTTTGGTTTAACTTGTTTGATGTATTGATTCATAATTCTAACCGATGAGTTTCAATACTAGATCTATGAGTACTTGACACAAATATCTTGCATGATTGAGAAGTCTGTGAATATTTGTGAGGCTTTATAATCTTTTGAACTTTTGGGAGTTAGATATCTCATGTTGAGTAGAGATGCTAGCATAGATATTCCAATCAACGTTTTTACATACATCTCGAGAGGGACGGAGTTTGTCCAAGGGAAGCGGGTCGTAGTACTTGAGGTATAATCATGATTATGACGAATCCGAGCCTTGCAAGCTCCAATGTGGATTTAGTCTTTGCCTATGGAGCGATAAGGTGTCAGGTCTTGGACCATCTTGAACGGGGAGTTACAAGGAAGAACGAAGGAATCACTGTCTGATCCACACGATTCCGGAGTTAATCGGACCCGATTGGTTGGCACTACAAATCCGTACGCAATCGCTACTTGTATTGCATTGGTTGGCGCTACAAATCCGACCCAACCTTTACTCGTTTGCATAGGATTGGCGTTACATTCCATACGCAATCCTACATGCCTTGCCTGAATCATAGTGCTTGTGTGACCACGAACTGTTTCTTAAACTGTATAAGTATTTTACTTAAATATATTTATCACGATGCTTGTGGACTGTGTGTGAAATCATGCATCATATCTCACGCGTTTTCATACAACTAATTTTCTCGCATTAACTATATATATCGCCACACTTGCACACGATCACCCCATCCACTGAGATTTCTGTCTCATTCCCTCCTGTTTTCTAACCTTAGATGAGGAGTACGTTGAAGACGTCGAACCTAATACAGACTGAATCCCGTGCTCCGTCTGTCGTACTTGTTCCTATTATCATTGAAGTCGAGCGACATTTTTCTTTTGCTTTTGTTATTGTTGGACTCCTTCATTCTGTTTTAGTTTGGACTGTAAGTTTAAATTCGGATATTCTGATGGGTTGTATTTGGATATTGTCGGACCTTAAGATGTAATTTGTACTTGTATTTATTTCTTTCCGCTGCATTAGACTCTTTTCACTTGGAGATTTGTATCATTGGTTTAGACTGTTGATTTATCACCGTCGCGTCGCGTTTGGGGCGTGACAACGGCCAAATGGTGTATTTTGGAGTAGAAATACCATCCAACTCTTCTACACATACACCTTATGTATTCATCTTGTGTATAATTATACCATTTTACAAGAATTATACACATTATCTTATACCACAATTTTTTTATCATTAATTCCCCAACATATTCCCACTCACATTTAACTATTCCATTCAAACATTCCATTCAAACCTCCCATCTTGTGCCCATACCTTTGACCACAAAAATGTCTCCCATGCAAGAAACAAAATTACAAGAGTTGAATTTTTTTCCTCCATCCTCTCTCATAGAATCGGCCATATGGTCTTAATGCTCAAAATTTTTCATTTCATTTTTCACCGACAAGACATTAATTCTAAGTCTTGTAAATCCTCTCCCTTCTCTCTAAACATTCTCCTCCTTCTCTCTACAAATTTCCTTCATATCTTCAAACATTCTTCATATCTTCAAACATTCTTCATATCTTCAAGAACACATTCTTCATATCTTCAAACACACTTTCTTCATATCTTCAAGAATACCTTCTTCATATCTTCAAACACTTTCTTCTTTCTTCAAACACAAGAATTCTTCCTACTTTTTTCATCAAAAAATTCGAACCCTCCTCTCACAAAGGTAAGAAATTTTGTTCTTCAATTCAACTTGATATCCTCTAGCTCTTCATCTTCCATTCTTAACTTAAGTTCAAATTTGAATTTTTGAGGTACACATAGAAGACTACTTAAGGACAAGCAAGAATTGTGGTCATCTTAGAAAGACCTTGAAGAGAAATTGTTGGAGAATTAGACTATAAGGTAAGATTTTGGACACTAGTGCCCTTTTCCCTCCTTCTTCCTATTTTCTTCAAATTTTAACACCCCTTTTTCATTTTTGAGAAATAGGGGCTGACCTAAGTGACTTCATACTCAAGTTGTGAAATTTATCCTTTTATTTCACAATAATTCAATTTTTAAGGTGGGTGAAAAAATCTTTCCAACTTCTAGTTGTTTTTCTTAAATGCATGTAGTATTTCGTTATTGAACACTTGAGATATATATATATATATATATTATGTATTGCATGTTAATTTCTTGTATCAAGTTTTGAAAATTCTCAAGTGTTGCTCAAAAATGCTATTTATTGAAATTTAGGTGCATGCATGTACACTTTATTGTTGTATTTGATGAATTCTTGTATGAAATGGACATGCATGTGTATGATCCTTGGAATCCATGTTTTTTATGACTTATAACCTGAAAAAGTCGAGCATAATTGATTAAATTTCAATTTTTGGACTTAAAATGCAAAAATAGAAAGTTGGTGGACTTAATTGCAAGAAAATAAAACTTAAGGGACCCCTCTGTAATTTTCGAGTTTTGGGACTGTACTCAGGTTAAAAAATGATGTTTGTACATTTTAATAAAGTTTTAAGAGTTTTAAGATAAATAAAATCAACCTTTAAAAGCCCGAGGACTAGATTGTAAAATTTTGAAAGTTTAAGGGCTACATTGCAATTTCTGAAACTATACCAGACCCTATTTTTAAAATTTAAAATTTTAACTCTAAAGGGACTGGAAATAACATATTTTGAAGTATATTCCAAAAATCCAAGTGTTTGGAGCTTGGAAAGTAATTTTATAAAAATTAAGGGACCAAATTGTAAAAGATTAAACTTGAGGACCAAAATGAAATTTCCAGGTCTTCTACAGTCCATGTACCTGGAAATACTAACTTAATTATAACTTAATGATATTTTGGACCCAAGGTTCAAATTTCATAACAATTGGACCCCTAAAAAGCCTTAAAGGCAATTATTTTAAAATGGGACAAAAATCCGATTTTCAAAAGTTAAGGGACCTATACTTATTTATTTTTTAAAACTATTTTTGTCCCAATATCTCACTGACCTTAGTGACATTTTTCAACTGGAATCACATTAAAACCCCTTCCGGTTTGTGAGTTCCAATTATTTTAAACTTAGGGCCTAAAATGACAATTTTAACAAATTTAGGGCCAATGTGAGAATTTTATAAAAACTCGACCTCAAAACTTTAAAAAACCTGAATCTCTGAACAATTTAGAGAATTTAGGAACTGACCTTATAATTTTCCGAGGTCGGGACATTTATTTATTAAATTTTTAACCCCCAAACGTATTAGTTTTTACGAAACGGGGCTAATTGTAAATTTTCTTTTTAACGAGGACCTAACTCAAATTATTTTTATTTTAAAGAAATAGCCCTGGACCCTCTGACTTATAATGATTATTTAAAATATTTTATTTTCTCAAAAATCCCTTGACTCATCAGATCGTCTTGACCGATTAATACACGATCGCGGGGCGACTTCCTCGTCTTGCGATTTCGAATCTATAACGGGACTTATGTTCCATTTAATCTTTCAAGATATCAAAGATTGCTTATCCTCTCGATAATCATCCTCATCCAAATAACTCCACCTACGCCATAATTGCCACTCGCAATTTCGAAAACTTTTCCTGAACTGCTTCCCTGAATCAATAATACTCGACTGCCTGGTTGACTACCTGAACTTGTATTTATTTTCCTACCTGAGTCAACTTGGTGTGTCGAGCTCACAGTCGGAATGGATACATCAGGGATGGAACCGGGCAACTCGGCTGCTATTCCACTCTCCGGCCCCATCGTCCTAACCCCGCAACTGAGGGATGAAGTTTGTCCAAGGGAAGCGGGTCGTAGTACTTGAGGTATAATCATGATTATGACAATCCGGCCTACCTAGCTCTCATCGTGGATTTATCTTTGCCTATGGAGCGATAAGGTGACAGGTTTGGGACCATCTTGCTCGGGGAGTTACAAAGAAGAACGAAGGAATCGCTGTCTGATCCACACAATTCTAGAGTTAATCGGACTCATTTGGTTGGCGCTACAAATTCGTACGCAACCGTTACTTGTATTGCATTTGTTGGCACTACATTCCGTACGCAACCATTACTTGTCTTGCATAGGATTGGCGTTACATTCCGTACACAATCCTACTTGTCTTGCTTGAATCACATAATGCCTTTGTGACCACGAACTGTTTCTTAAACTGTGTAAGTATATTATTTTAAATATATTTATCACGACGCTTGTGGACTGTGTGAAATCACGCATCATATCTCACGCATTTTTCATACAACTGTTTTTCTTGCATTTACTATATATATCGCCACACTTGCACACGATCACCCCATCCACTGAGATTTCTGCCTCATCCCCTCCTGTTTTCTAACGGCTAGATGAGGAGTACGTTGAAGATGTCGAACCTACCACGGATTGAATTCCCGTGCTCTGCCTGTTGGACTTGCTTTCTATTAGTGTTGATGTTGCTGGACTTGTTGTTTTTACTTTTGATGTTGTTGGACTCCTTTATTCCGTTTTCATTTTGGACTACACTTAAGGGCGTAGGACCCTTTAACACTTAAGATTGGAATGTTGTGTACTTTACATTTTGTTTTGGCCTGTAAACTTATTCCGGTAATTATGTCGGATGTATTTGGATGTTATTGGACCTTAAGATGTAATTCGTACTTAAGTTTATCTATATTTCCGCTGCTTTAGACTCTGTTTCACTTGGAGTTATATTGTATCATTTGTCTAGACTGTTGGGTTTAATTCTGTTTAAGTTTTTGATCGTCGTCGCATCCCGTCTGGGGCGTGACAGTGTTTGGATGTTTAATTGAGACTAAACATTAATACTTAAATTGGTATAAAAATATTGACAATATTGTACATTGGAAGCATATTTTGGTGTATACATGTGCATACTTCGGTGCTTTATAATCATAAAATATGGTATAAAAATAATTTCATTACGGTACCATGAAATCATATTTTGGTGTAAACTTGTCCAATATTTGGTGATAATATAAGTATTCAGTAGTGCATTGTTAGATGTTTGATTGGGAATATTATATACTAATATTGACAATATCGTATATTTTGAAAATTGTTTTGTATATATATTTAATTTATTTGGTGTACAAATATACAGATTTTAATGATGAAAGTATCCAACGCTTTGTAGTGTGAGAGCCGGATTAAAAGCAGGATACAAGTGGCAAAATTGCATTACACAACAGTTGTACATGTCCCGAGCAACCAACAGAATGAGAAACCCTATTTTCACCAATTTTCAGTATTATACTATGCAAAAACTCGATAAATACAATGTCAAAGCTTTGATGGTAAAAATGTTTGTGTACAATTACATTGCTCAATTCATCACTATATGTATGCCAAGTTACTATTAATTATTCATTATTTCATCATTAATTATGCACCAAAATAATTTGTCTTTAATATTTTGGTATTTTTATACTATAATACACGGTCAATACGGTGAGAGCCCCCATTTCCAATAAGTTTCAGTAATATACTAAGCAAAAACTCAGAACAAATACCATGTGCACGTTTCAATGGTGAGTTTTTTTGCACAATCACATTTCTCAATTCATCACTATCTGTGTGCCAAATTACTATTAAATGTTTACATCTTCATCGTTATTTATACACCCAAAATTAATTTGTCTTTCAAATTTGTGTATTTTAAACGAATCCACATTGTATTACAAAAAATGCATCATAATAGTACTAACAGTGCACATAATACTTCAAAAATATGCACTAAAAAAAGTCATTAACACTTGTAAAAAAAAACAAAGATGTTGATAACATATATACAACAAAAAGTGCTAAAAATGTATCATAATGCTATTAAATGTGCACTATTTCTTTACTAACTATACACCACAAATAATCACATCTAAAAACATAACAGACATATTGCATCAATGCACTGGTAAAAATACACCAAAAATGTTATTAAAATGAGCATTGAAATTTCATAGTCTAATCTAATATACTACGTTAAAAACGTACTTATAACACCTCATCTAATAAAACACACAAATGTTCATGTCAATTCTACTTGTCATTGAATTTTTTTTAGCCAAATCAAGAACCCTATCTTTCTCTTGGTTCAGGTCAAGCATTAGAATTGCATGGCAGTATACTTGTCCTCAACTTGGGCAGCGCAGATTTCGCTTCTGATTTGGCTGTCTTAGACCTCTTATTAACATTACGTCCACCATCGTCCGGCCCTGCAGATGCCGGTCTTTTCCTGTCTCCTTTAGCCATATAAAATTCTCAACCTGGTATTAACAACATGAACAATCGTAAGGCAAAACTCAATAATCAGGCATCAATAAAATATACAATTGAAAAACTAATTGTGCACTGTATGAACCTTATTTGTATATTAGAATAAAACTATTTAAACACCATGTGTGTTGATGCATTTCATGGACTACATATGCACATGACCAAACTAGCAAAAGCACCAAAACACATCTTTCATTGCACAATAACAATACTAAATATGCACCAATACATATATTCACGACTCATTCTTTTTCTTCAATGCAGGGTTTAAAACAACACCACACTAGAAGTAACTATACACCAACATATAACTAAAAGTACATTATTCTTAAGTAAACTGTACACCCCAAAAACAAAGAAGGAATTACAAAAATAGAGCATAGTATACTAACACATTTCATGAAAGCAGGTTTCAAAAACATTTCAAAAAATATATGCACATGACGGAACCTAGCAATGCACCAAAATATATCTTCATTGCACAATATCAATACTAAATATGCGCCAATACTAAGACAACACCATCCCATATCAATAACATAAAAATTACACAATCTATTAACTAAATATACATCATTTTTATCAACTTTTATACCAAAAAATCTCCACCAAATCTGTACTATTTCGCACAAAAATATCTCCAGACACAAAAAAACCCAATAAAATCGCCTGTACAAATCAAAAATCAAAACCCTAGATACTTCAAAATAAAAAATAAAAAAACAAATATGCCTACTCTTCTTACTACAAATTACTTCAAAATCAAAAATGGACATCAGCATGGTTCAACAAAAAATGAAAAAAACATTTAAGGTTAAAACCCTTACTACCAAAATCTCCAACCCAAACTGACATATAATGATACCAAGCACTTACCTCTATCAACTATTTAAACGGCGAGTGTGTTGTTGTTGAAACCATAGGAGAACCTTCAAAACTGACTAAAAAAAGAGAAATCGACCGTCGGAGAGAAAGAACAAGAGAGAGAAATAAGATAATGGAGTTTTGATTTTTCTGAAACAGAGTTTGGAGAGAAAGTAAGGATTAATTAATTGAAATCCCAAAAAAAGGGGGGGTTATTGGGGGTTACCATAACTGTCGAGTTCTTTTGTTTATAAAAGACTATTGTGCCCTTAATTGGCGAAATTAAATATAAAACAAAAAAAATTCGAAAAAAAACCGGGCCTTAGGATTTGTCAGATTAATGGCTTAGATTGGTCCACACTGCATAGTAAGGCCCCTGCCATATTTGATCCTATACCTATATATATATATATATATATATATATAAAACCCGATTCCATATTGGACGGTCCTCACACATTTTTGTTTGACAATTTTACCCTTATTGAGATTTAACTAATTGATTAATCTATTATTATCCTAAATTAATCCTAACTTTTTATGTATGTAGTGAGATGATTGAGATAGGTCCACACTGTCTCACCTAAAAGAGTGGCCTCACTGTATATATATATATAGGGAGGGGATCCTGTGAGACCACCCTCATATGTAAGTCCATAAGACCAAATCCATACCATCAAAAACATAAATCAGTGGCCAGGATCTAAATGAATCTATACAACACTACATAAGAAACTATACAAAGGAGGGGGCAAAATAGGAATTAGTCGAAACTAATTTGGTAACTGATTGCGAAAAAATAGGGACGTTATCTTGAGGTGATCACGTCCCATAATCAGTGGATATCTTCCAGAATTAAACACACCTTCTTCACCACGACATTCTACCTCCATTAACAAATCAAAATCTTCAACCTGGAAACATTATACAATATACAAATTGCAGACACAAAACAACAGGACTGTATTTTCGTTAAATGTCGAATATTTGTCATCCATCGAAGCAAATGAATTGTACAATGGCAGAAGATCTTCCGCCCACAACGAATGATGAAAGTTTCCAAGGTAATTCCTTACGAGATATTTGTTAAAAAATTTAGGAAAAAACACTAAACAACAATAGACGTCTAATCGAACCAATTGTATGTTTTGGTTGGTAATTTGTATGTATAGTATACATAATGAGTATATTCGGTGTACAAGAATACATCCGGAAATTGCATAGTTGTTCGCAACTATTCTGCGTGTTTATTTATCATTTTAAATTGTATACAATAGTCATGAGTGTTGTATATTTATACTATAAACATGCATGTATTGTCCTATTAGTTATTCTTTGCATATGCGAGAGAAAAAATGCAAGTATATTTAGTATAGATATCTTGTATGTATAGATTTATATATTAAATATTGACAACTAATCTAGAGATTTCATAGTGGTTCACAACTGTTTTGTATGTTTATTTATCATATTAAACGTGTATACAATAGTCATAAATGTTGTATGGATGTGTATATGAACATACTTACTAATAATAATAATATGTATGAATATAGTTTCATGTTGTATATAAAATACATCCATTTGATTTTTATAATGCTCTGTCCTATTTGATGTCAAACATTACAGAACCAGCGAACAATTTTAATGGACATCAGCGGCTCAAAATTTTTCCAGGCTCAACTAAATATTGGATACCAGAGGTAGAACTAGAAAAGATACCACGAGTGGGAATGCATTTCGCTACATTGGAAACCGGTATAAATTTTTACAAGGAGTATGGAGCAATTAGTGGATTTGACATCAGAAGGAGCACGACAAAGCGGTTCAATAACGAAGTAATTCGTTTGCATTATGTTCTTTGCAATAGAGAAGGCTTCAAAAACACAAAAAATAACATACCTATAGAGCCTACAGATGAAGCCGAAAACAGCCCGCCCCATGGGTCACGAAAGAGGACTTCAAACCGTGTTGGGTGCAATGCTCGCTGTATATTCGAGTACACCATCGCAGGCGCATATAAAATACGAAGTTTTGAAGAACGCCACACTCACCCAATGGCAATCGATACATTCAGGCAATTTCTAAAGGTTAATAGAAATCAACTTCGGTCACTGACAATTTATTATGAATTGCACAAAGGCAAATATAGGGAGTTCAAAACAACACGAATTATTCGGGAGATGGTTGGCGGATTTTCACATGTCGGTGCGCTCAAGATTGATTTTAAAAACTTCAAACGCGACTTGAAAGCCTACATTTGTGGTGCAGATGCACAGTTGGTGATAGACAAATTATTCAAACAAAAAGAAATAAATCAAAGAATGGCATTCGAATACACAAAGTGACGAGGATGAACAATCGACGCGTCTATTTTGGGCAGACCAAAAATCCATAAGGAACTACGCTACATTTGGAGATGCAGTTTTGTTCGATGCTACATACAATACTAACAGGTAAAAACATTGTGGTTTCCTTCTATTTATGCAGAAGCATGTATACTTAATTGAAATGATATGTATACTTATCTGATTAGAATTGTACAATTGTGGAAATTTGCTAGAATTGTACAGTTGAAAATTTGCAAAGTACCATGTATACTTAGTTGAAAAAATAAGTATACTAAGCTGATTGTAAGTGCAAACGTTGAAAAAAATACAAAAATATAATGTTTACTTAGTTGATGATTTGTATAATTTTTTTGTTCCGATATGTACACGTTCGGATGTTTTACTGTATATTTAATACAATGGGATATATAATTTTTTCCTTCATTATTGTATACTTATTTTAGTTGAATTGTTCGTATAATTGAGTGTCATTGCATGACAAGTTGGATTTATCAAAATGTGATTATAGTGTATTATTAAAACATAAAATAGCTTTTATTTTTACAAAACAATCATGTTTACTGATGGGATCTGTATAAATATTGGATTGGATTTGTACACTTAGTTATCTTTTACTGTATATTTGATGCAATATGATCAAATAGTTTATTCATTTGCAAATTGTATAGTTAATTTACTTGAATCGATTATATAATAGATAGAACTTACATGTAAAAATGAAATTAAGAAAATGTCATTGTTGTGTATTATCAAAACATTAAAGCAACTATTATATTCGTATACTGACTGTACAAACATGTGTAGGTACAAAATGGTTTTTGCTCCATTTACCGGGGTAGATAACCATCGCCGGTGTGTCACGTTTGGAGCTGGTCTTATATTAAAGGAGGACGAAGAATCCTATACTTGGCTGTTTAAAAAGTTCTTAGAAGCTGTTGGTCGCGAACCTTACTACATAGTGACAGACCAAGATCCGGCAATGAAGAATGCCATACAATCTGTGTTCAAAACAGCGATACACAGGTTGTGTATGTGGCATATTATGGAAAAGGTTAATGTTAAGGTCGGTCACACTCTGTTCAAGGATAACAATTTCAAAATCGCCTGAATTCAATCGTGTGGGACACCAACATTTCACCAACACAATTTGAGACTCAATGGAATGATATTATGTCTGACTTCGGTCTAACATCGCATACATGGTTCATACACATGTATGAGCTAAGAAAGAAGTGGATACCAACATATTTTAAAGATGTGCCAATGAGTGGTTTGCTCAAAACTACATCACGATCGAGAGAGCACCAATAGTGGTTTGGAAATTTTACAAATCCTGGTGATTGATGAAGTCTGCATCAATCACAAAGACACACAAAACCGCCGGTTATCAATTCGCCGGAGGAGACGAAGCGCGTTAACACTAAACAACCTTTGGTCCGATTTCCACAATTTTGCATTGGGCTAGCGCAAAAATATTGATAAACTATCAAATTTATCACATCTTGTGTCGGAAGAAAAGGTAAAATTGTTAAAAGATCAGCCACAAACACCATCTATGGGAAGCAAACAATCGGTAATGGAAACATATTGTGGTTCAACCTCACATCTTGATATTTACGTATTACCACCTAAACAAGCAAAAAACAAGGGGAGCGGTAGTAATGTGAGGAGTAGAATTCTTAGCCAAAGAGAGAAAGCCATCAAAGCAAGTACAAAACTCAAAAGAAGATGTGGAACATGTGGTGAGATCGGAACACATAACAGCAGAACGTGTCCAAAACGCAACACCACGCCATAGTATAATTTTTTTATTGAAAGTGTTGGGTGAACAATATGTCAGTTGGAGTTTATCGTTTATGTCAAAAACACTATATTACATGATGATTTATCTTTTAGATTTTGTTTTCTCATCTCAAATATGTTCTGCATAAAAATTATCTTGAAAAAACTATTTAACTAAGTATACAACTACAATTACCAAACATACAACCCTACATATCTACTTCAACAAACGTGTACTAAACAATATACGGTTCCAATGTACAAAGTATACAACTCCCACGTCCAACAAAACTACTGGACGTAACTAGCTAAAAGATATTTAACTAAGTATACAATCTCAATTACCACCTAGAACCAACTAAACCATTGTTGGTTAAGGTAGCTAATGGGCAGAAAATGGTGAGCTCTGAGAAGGCTCACAATTTCAAGTGGAAGATGCAAGGACATGAACTTACTTACTCTCTAAGGTTATTGGAAACTGAAGGTTGTGACCTCATTCTGGGGGGTGATTGGCTTAAATCATGCACCCCTATAGAGTTGGACTATGATAAGATGACATTCACTGTCACTCTTATGGGAAGGAGGGTAAAGATACAAGCATTTACCTCTACAGTGGAGTGTAAGATGATATCAGGACCTTCACTATACAAGCTGGTGCACAGTGAAGCAAATTCTGAGATTGAAGAGATATTTGTGATTACTCTTGTTCCATCTGAGCATGAGGAGAACCCTGCTTTGACTGAATTGTTAGCAAGCTTTCAGGATATATTTGAAGAACCTCAGGGATTGCCCCTAGGAAAAGGAATAGAACACCAAATTTTATTAAAGCCTGGAAGTACTCTAAACAGCAGTTTCCTTACAGGGTTTCACATGATCAGAAGGAAGAAGTTGAGAAAATATTTAAGGAATTGTTGGCCTCTGGTTTCATACAGGACAGCAAAAGCCCTTTTGTTGCCCCAGTAATATTGGTTAAGAAGAAGGATGGCTCTTGGAGGATGTGTGTGGATTACAGATATCTGAATGATTTAACAATTAAGCATAATTACCCAATTCCAGTTATTTATGAGTTGTTAGATGAGTTACATGGGGCTCAGTATTTTTCTAAAATTGATCTTAGGTCGGGATACTTTCAAATTCTTATGAAAGCTGACCATAGATTTTTAACAGCTTTTAGAACTCATAATTGGCATTATGAGTTCTTAGTTATGCCATTTGGGTTGTGCAATGCCCCTGCTACCTTCCAATCCTTGATGAATCATGTTTTTAGGGAGCATTTGAGGAAGTTTGTGCTGGTTTTCTTTGATGATATACTAGTCTACAGCCCTACTTGGGAGGATCATCTTACACATTTGAGGTGTGTACTTACAATCCTGAGGGAGAATCAACTTTATGCAAAAAGAAGCAAATGTCACTTTGGCCAAACCCAAGTGGAATATCTGGGGCACATAATTTCTAAGGAGGGTAGCTACTGATCCTAATAAGATATCAAGTATGACCCAGTGGCCCACTCCTACTACTGTTAAGCAGTTGAGAGGATTTTGGGGCTCACAGGGTATTACAGAAAGTTTGTGAAGAGGTATGGGTTAATGAGCAGACCACTCACCAACCTGCTTAAAAAAGATGGGTTTCAGTGGAATCAAGAGGTTGATGCAGCTTTCAGGGATCTCAAAGCGCCATGTGTATCGCTGTTTTGGCACTTCCAGATTTCACTAAACCTTTGATACTAGTGACAGATGCAAGTGGGACTGGAGTAGGGGCAGTACTTATGCAGCAGGGCAGGCCTATTGCATATATGAGTAAGGTTTTATGTCCCAAGAATCAAGCTCTTTCTATGAGTTCTTGGCTGTGTTGATGGCTATACAAAAATGGAGGCACTATTTGCAGGGACATAAGTTTATAATTAAAACCGACCAACAAGCTCTCAAATACTTGTTGGATAAGAAGATTACCACTCTGTGTAATGTGGGTCACTAAGTTCTTTGGGTTTGGATTATGAGATACGATCAAAGAAATGCATTGAGAACAGTCGCAGATGCTCTCTCTCAAGGAGAGAAGGACAAGAAACTACATGCAATGCTATAACTACTGTGATGCCAAGTTGGGTGCAACAGGTGGTAAAAAGTTATGTCAATGATCCCTATTTTAGCAATATTATTGCCTCCAACACATTGGATCCTACTACATTCCCTGATTTTGATATTTCTAAGGGAATTGTAAGATACAAAGGAAGGTTGGGAATTGGAAAATATTCTCAGTTGAGGGAGTTGATTTTGACTGAGATGCACAATTCTCCAGTTGGAGGGCATTCAGGAGTTAATGGGACTTATATGAGGCTCAAGGGAGTTTTTTATTGGCCTGGTATGAAGAATGATGTTGTATCTTCGGTAAGGAGTTGTGATGTGTGTGCAAGAAATAAACCAGATAATGGGCCATATCCAGGTTTACTGCAACCTTTAACTGTTCCAGCACAGGCATGGACCCATATATCTATGGATTTTATTGAGGGGTTACCAGCTTCAGGAGGAAAGAATGTCATATTGGTGATAGTTGACAGGTTCACCAAATATGCTCATTTCTTGGCTCTTTCCCACCCTTTTACTGCTCAAGGGGTGGCCAAGATTTTCCTTGATACTGTTTATAGGCTACATGGGCAGCCTCTTAGTATTGTGACAGACAGGGACAAGGTGTTCACAAGTTCTTTTTGGAAAGAACTATTTAAACTGATGGGGACAAGTTTGGATATGAGTTCAGCCTACCATCCACAAACAGATGGGCAGACTGAAAGACTTAATCAGTGTCTTGAAACCTATCTCAGGTGTATGGTGCATATGACTCCAAAACAATGGTTTCAATGGTTGTCTTTGGCAGAGTTTTGGTACAACACCAATTACCATACAGAATGAAACTTACTCCGTTCCAAGCACTGTATGGTTATTCCCCACCTCTACATTCTATGCATTCCTACCTAGGCTCAGCTCATATGGAAGTAAAGGACATGCTAAGGGACAGGCAGCTCATTACGCAAACACTCATGGAGAATCTTTTCAAAGCACAAGACCGTATGAAGATTTATGCAGATCAACACAGACAATAGAGGGTTTTTGAAGTGGGAGACTCAGTTTATCTGAAACTTCAGCCATTTCGACAGAATTCGGTAGAGTTTAGGAAAAATTTGAAATTTGCATCCAAATATTATGGACCCTATTTGATTTTGGAGAAAATCGGAAAGGTGGCATATAAATTGGAGTTGCCCGAAGGCTCCCGTATACACCCCGTGTTCCATGTCTCCTTATTGAAGAAGCACATAGGTAAGAAACACCTACCTTCTTCAGATATGCCATCTACAGACTCGGAGGGTAATTTCAAGATTGCTCCTTTACAAGTATTGGACCATCGTGAGATTACGCGCAATGGTGAGAAGGTACAGCAGCTCCGAGTGAAGTGGTTGAAGAAGAAATTCCCCAACTTCGATCCTTGGGGATAAGGATCATCTGAACCGGGGGGTATTGTTGTGAGTTCGGAGCTTAACGGGGATGGGGAAGAGGAATTAGGGTTTCTGGAAAAAAAGGGTGTTGTCTTGTCGGAATCGTCTGAAGGATTGGAGACTGGGCTTGCAATAAACAAAGAAGATTTGGGCTGAAGATTTGGGCTAAAGCTGATATAACATTGGGCTATACTTTTGGGTTTGGAAATTAAGTTGGGTTTTATTTTTTGTTAAGGGGTATTAAGTTGGTTATTTAGTTGGGCTTAGGCCCATCGAAAGATATCAGCAATTTATCTTAATTAGTAGTTGTCATTTACATTTTTGAATTAAGTGGTCCCCTGGCTAAGGGCTATGTAATGGCTGCAGAATAAAGGAAATGCATCAGAAAATTGTTACAAATTATTCTCTTCCTCCTACATTCTTCTATCTCTCTCTCTCTCTCTATAATTTCTCTCTAAAGTCTATCAGCTCAAACCCTAAGAAATATTACAGTATTCTTCATCAAACAATATAGTAATTTACAATTATATTACAGAAATCAACCAATCGCAACATGATACAACTATACTTGTCTACTTAAACATATAATAAATAAATGTCTAGTGACTACAGATGAACTGATCCATTTACACAGGTCCGTTGTATAAAATATACAAATCCAATGGCCAAAAAAACAACTACGCGTATCTAATTAAACAATCCCGCTCTTAAAAAATTACATATATATCTACATGCACATTTCAACTATTTTATTTAAACGATTATATTGTTTTAAAAATACAATTCTACATACATATTCATACATGTCACCTACAACTGCCCAAAAACATAGATGCAAGTCCATGCAAATTATACATGTATCAATCCAATATGAAAACAAGCACTGCACTTAAAAAAACAATACCATAAAAAACCTACATAAACTAAATATAAAAAAAGAAAGTGATACAAAGTTACCCCATACTAAAACAATAATCCAGTGCGAAAAACACGAGTTCAAAATACCCTGAAAAATGTATCAACACTTCCAAAACACCAAAACATTACTAAAACAAAAAAACACGAACAAATATTCTGTCAGTACCATCACTACCATTTCCCATAGACTAAAATAAAAATACTCAAACTATTCCATCATTGAAAACGGAAAAAACTTCTAAATTGGCTTCTTGCCAGTCCAATGCTTCTTGCATTCAACCAAGTTTTGTTCCTTATCTCATTCATGTCATCTAAAAAAATAGCACCAGTGTACTTGAGGCGAAAAGTATACATAAGATTAGCAACCTCCCCCATATACGTTTCCATATGCCGCATTGCAAAGATACCGCAATCAACCTTGTTGCGTGCATCTCTCCACGGCATAGCCAATCTTGATGGAGTAAGCTGCAATATCTCCTGTCCCATCTGCTCACAACCTCTGCTCATCAAGTACTGGGAGAAGAAACGTACCTAAAACATAAGAAAACACATAGTTAATGCCTGTAAACAATTAAACTGATTTACTAGGCATTTAAACATCCATACTTAAACAACTCCACTAAACTACACACACAAATCTATCGAACTAACTAAACATTAAACATTTGTAATTATTCAAGCCAACTAAACTAAAATAAACAACTATATTCAGCTAACTATACAATTAATCATTACTAAAAATACAAATCTCACCAACTTCGCAGGCACATCTTCATACTTGTCACACTTGGTACCCCCGACCAAAGAATTATCCAATATCTGCATATTCTTCTTCTTCATGTCGAACACGATAACAAAAAGGTGTTCGCTTTTACAAATCGGGAAGAAAAATTGGATAAAAAAAATATCATCCGTAAATCTAACATACTGTCGTCAAAAAAAAACAAATTGAAAAAAAAATATATACCATCTCAAAGGCCTGCAGCTTTGTTGCACTGGCATCACCGATCTCAACATCAAGACTTTGACAAAATAAGGCAAATGATCTACTATCAACATTTGAGTCTTTGCTCGTGACAATCGAATACAAAATTGCGAAATATGGCAAAAACATACACATCCATCAAATTACCTCATACAAAACTAGTTCAGTAACGATACATTTCAATATGAATAAGTATACAAATTCACTAAACTACATAGACAACACACTAAACTAACTATGATTTTGGTCATTCAAATGAATACAAAACAACTAAACTATTTAAACAGATTCACATTAATGAAAAAACAATTAAACACAACTTAAAAAACATGCCCACCATTAGTTAATACAAACAAGAATAGTTAATTATCTATACATTTCTATATTAAAAACTATACAAATTCACTACACTAAATAAACAAATATATTGACCTAACTATATATTTGGCCATTCCTAAATATACAAATCACCAGACCTGAATAAACAGCTTAACTGTACTAACAATACATATAACAAAGCTAAAAAACACATATGCACCTGAATAAAAAAACACTGAACTGATTGAAAATAAACATTTGAATTAACTAAACAAATCAATATGTCAAATTAAACAATTTTAACTGAATAAATACACAATCAAACATATAAAGGCTGGAGAAAATCGTCCAAAGAAAATACAATCATGCGCGTGCAAACTATTTCCTGACTGCACGCATTGAAATTTAATGAAAGCTAAATATGCGTGTACCGTTGAATACATGGTAGCAAAAAATCGATAAGGCGAACTCTTGCTCCTTAACGACTCTTTTGCATTCAAAATCTTTGTCCACGCATCAATCAGCGATACACTCAGATAACTTCCAGGGCGCATCGTCACAAAGTCCTCCGTTGTTATGATCATGTCGCCTGCCTTGAAAATCGCCTCGTCCCTACAAAATAATGACCAGCAAAAAAAACTAAGTATTTATAAAGAAAAAATATAATACATTTTAGCGTGAAATAGAAAAATTACTTTTCAGCTTCAGGATTCTCGAAAATCCACTTCACAGTCATATTTTGCTGCTCATTTAACTTAGACAACACATCAACCCGTCTCTCAACAAACGGGGACGTCAATGTCTCAGTTTTCTTTTTATTTCGAGGCTCATTTCGCCGATATACCAGCATCTTCTTGCTCTTCTGTTTTGGTAACTCATTCCTACCCAACCCCACGTCCAAACCATCGTCAACATTCAGATTACTTTGTTCCTACAAAAAACAAAATAAATTAACTATGATTTTGGTCATTCAAATAAATACAAAACAACTGAGCTATTTAAACAGATTCACACTAATAACAAAATAATTAAACACTACCAAAAACATGCACACCAACAGATTAAGAGTCCATAGTAACAAATCTCGGATTCGGGAATAATTCGTTAGCCCTTAAAATTCGTGTCTCGGGTATTATTCGGGATCATTCGTGAATAATTCGACAAAATCTCGGTTATACGACAAAATTAAATGCCCCATATAATACGCGATTAATTCGGGAATATATCGATACAAATATTTAATAATTCTAGAGAAAATTATACATTTTAGTGGAAAGGTTCTCAATAAATTATTTATACAAGTTATATTATTTAATAAAAGTGTATTTAAAATTAGAAAATAAATTAAAATAGTATAATTTTGTTAAACTGGGAAAAAATCGGGAATAAATCGCTTTATTAACGAAAAAATTCGGGAGATTTTGTCACATTATTATTTTTAAAAAATATATACGGGATTTGAACATCATATGAAAATATCGTGTTTTATTCGAGTATTTTTCAAAAATTCGGAGAATTTTGTTACTATGGTTAAGACATACAATAATAGTTAATTAACTATACATTTCAATACTGAAAACTATACAACTCCACTACACTAAATAAACTAATAATAAACATATACAATCAAAAAAACAAAAATAAAACGTGCAAAGAAAATGAGCAAAAATATTACCCCAACATCGTCTACATCCAAATCATCATCCTCCTCCTGCCCAGCCTGCTCGTCCAATGTACCCGCATCAACACCCTGTTCATAAAATCGAGAAGTCTCAACAACCTTTTCCCATTTATCAGAGTTTTGTTCTTGGGTTAACCCAAGACCAAACTTGCTTATCGAACTTATCGGGCTTATCCACCTTATCCCCACCTCATCTCCGCCACGTGTGCCCTCCACTTGTACCGTCTTGTGACATATCAAATTTTTAGCAACAACGCCAATTTCAGAAAATTTGGGCACCACCGCCACCTCAGACGGAGCATCTCGAATCAAAGAAATAATCTCCACAACATCGGAAGCAAGACAAGCTATCCTTGACTTAATCTTCGCAATGTACTCCTGCCAATACACAAAAAAAACACATCAAAAATGATGAACAAATATAACTATTTTGTATAGGAAGAGTAAAATAAAAAAAATGATAAAAAAATATAAATACTCTATACATAAAGCCAAGTGTACAGAATCTGTAAACTACATATACAACATGTATGATCTAATTAAACAAATAATCTGGGGTGTAAATAATGAATATGTCAGGCATACAACTACACATTTAATATGTCTAATCTTACCCCCAATCAAACTATGAAAATCGATATCTAGTTCAACTAACTATACAACAAATTTACACAGTGTGTACATTACTCATAAACTATATTAAATACTATATAATACATTACACATATAACATGTGAAACATACTTATGCAAAACAAATAAACTATGTATACATTACAACAAGTACACACACATCTCAAACTAAGTATACAACATGTTTCAGTTAAATAAACAGACTCCTGTGCTATTAGCTACAGAACTGCAACACATAGCAATACATATACAACATCTCAAACTAAGTATACAACATGTTTCAGTTAAATATACAGACTCTGTGCTATTAGCTACAAAACTGCAACACATAGCAATACATATACAACATATGTAATCTATGTATACATAAACACTGAACTATCCATACAAAAACAAATATTCAAATCAGCATATGGTTAAACTAATTGGTATGGTGTTGTACTTGTAACCTATGTATACAAACATACTGATCTATCCACACAAACATCGAAATATTCAATGAAAATATATATACACAAAAAAATACAACAAATGTGCACTAAGTGTACATACAAAATGACATATATATACAGAATTTGCCCAAAACACAAAACACTAAACTTGGTAATGACATTCATATACCTGCCCACCACCACCTGCCGACGAAGTCCCCGAAATAGACGACTGTTTCCCTTGACCAACGACCAAACCCTCCAACTGATGTTGCACTGGAGCCCCACCAACATTAGGTGGCTCAACGTATCCCTGCCCAAATCCACCGTATTGGAACTCTCTCAGAGATTCTTTTCTTAACCTTTTCCATTATACATGAAGCAAAGGCCTAAGAATGTCCTCGAAGACATCTCTCAAAACACTAACTCTGTCCATGTAAAACACCTGAAAACTCAAACAAATTGTGTAAGTAACAACACAATAAACAGTACAAAAGCACATTAATAAATTATAACAAGGCAATACTAGATAAAATTACCGTTAACAACAACACCGGACCATTGAACTCATACTTGTTCGTCTCATCCCATTTTACCCTTTTGGATATGAGTGTGTTCAAAGTATAATCCCACCAATTGAAGTCCTTTATCTTTGAAACATCGTCAAGGCAATTGAGAATAAGTGGATTGATGTATCCACTCTGTAAATTCCCAACAAGTACGATGTCAACAAGCGTCACAAAGTGCCTACGAAACCAGTCACCACCATCTACACACTGCATCATCCTAACGGCCAAATCACCCACAGTCACTCTTTGGAAATTTGGAAACATTGTTTTCCACTCGTCGTACAGAGCGTATTTCCCAGATTTTTTCTTTTTCTCAATAACGACATCGCCATCAGGAAACCCCATAACCCTACCAACATCTTCCCTTTCAATGTGAATACGCCTACCATCCTCAAAAATCAGTTCACTACTTAATGCATTAAAATTTTCAACTAGCCAATATGTAAGCTTTTTATTAAAATCATCAATTTTCAAATCAAACAAACTACCAAATCCCATCTCAATGACAGTAGACTTCTGTGCGGGTTTAAGAGCACGAAGAGCATCTACAATAACCTTGGGTTTCGCCCTTATTTGTGTTCCAGGGTAATTCTGATCGATCCTTTGCCTCTTTTTAGGCTGCTCATCCCCCGAACTCTTCTCCTCACCACTACCATACTCTCTTTCCTCTTCTTCACTTGACATTTTTTATAAACCGTAACTCCTGAATAATAAATAAATAAAAAAAACAACAATTAAGCTGTCAGAAAACTTTATGCATCAACCTGTTTACATCCCACTAAACATCGTATATTTAACTTAGCATATTTGTATACTTAGTATTTGGCACGATCCCCATATAAAAAAGACCAAATCCATATATAATCTGTCAACTTGGTGTTCCACTAAAATATTGTATTTTTAGCACAACTTATCCAAATACTTGGAATACACCAAAAAACCCACATAAAAAATCCACACAATCCATATGTGAAAACTTTATACAGATTTCTGTTTAAATTGCACTTAATCTTGTATGTTAAGTATAATAAATATGTATAAATGATATACACCACCAACTCCTCATAAAAAATAAAACGTCTCTAAAATTTATACAATTCCCTGTTTAGATTCCACTAAATGATGTATGTTTAACATGACAAATGTGTTTACTTAGTTTACATCAATTGTATACTGCTTTCAGTTCACATTTCACTTATCCTGTATAATTAATGTAACAAATTCGTATAGATAAAATACACAACAAAATCACAAAAAAAAAACACACTATATACATATCTAAAATTTATACAATTTCCAGTCTACATTTCCCTAAAAAATGTATATTTCACATGACATATATGTAAACTTAGTATATATGAACAAACGAATTTTAATTTTTTCAGTGAAAAAATTCTAAAATCTTACAAAAATCAACCAATGAACAAATTCAAAAGATTCAGGTAAAAATTGCGAAAAAAATTCAACACCTATTAAAACTTTGAAAAAAAAAGAAGCAAAATACGAAAAAAAAGGGTTACCGTCAAGCCAAACCAGCAAATGCGTCGGAACCCAAACCTTAACTCTTCTCCACGGGAACGAGCACCTTCAACCGCCAAAAAATACTCGGCCGCACACGGACAATCGTAATGTGGGAAAAATCGGAAAAATTAACTGAAAATGAAAAAAATTAGTCCATAAACATTAATGAAATCCCTAACCTAGTACCTTCCTCAAAAATCGAACTCCTACATACCTATAAAACTTGAAGAGACGAGCACCGAATGACGAGAACTTGCAGGCCTCTGATTTCAAGGTAGAAGACGGGCAAAAATTTGGTGGAATTGAGATATATGGTTTGATTTTGAGATATAGGGTTTTGTTTCTTGCTACCAAGTATCGCTTTGATTTTGAAAAGACACGAAAAGAATTTTAATATTTTGAAAAGAAACCAAGTAGCGATTGGATTTCAAAAGACACGAAGTGGGATATTGCCTCCTAAAAATCTGGTAAGTGATAAAAGGAAAGATTTAATTTTTCTAAAAACAAGCACTTAACGTCTTAATCTTCAAACTGATTATAAGTAAAAATACTATACTACCCTTATATTCCAAAAATAACAAAAAATAATCTGCACCATTAAAAGTTTTAAATCAAGGGCCTATATGAGGTCTTATGGACTAACCTAAAGGGATTGGTCTCATTTGAACCAATCCCTATATATATATATATATATATATCAAATGAGACCAGACCCTTTAGGTAAGAACATGAGACCACATCTAGACCATTTGATTTAATAATCAATGGTCCAGATTTTACTCTCTATTTTAGGCATGGGTGGTGGCAAGCAAGGGTAGGAAAGTAATCTGTCTTTTAAGTTAAAAGATATAATTGTAAATCCCTAATTTTTGAATTTGGTAACTGAATTCTGATTATCACTATCCCGTGATTTTCTCTCTTCCTCTTTTCAAAATACACGATACTTCTTCTATGCTCTTCTCCATCTCGCTCGTTCTCATCTGTAAAAAATCAAAACAACTGATAAATTGCTCCTTCTCCATCTCGCTCGTTCACAGGCATATTAAAGGGTTCCAACATCTCTGATTTTTGGCGACTACTCGTGGATAAGGTTCAACACAAGCATCTAGGGTTCAAGTTGACTGTAAGTTTTCTGTTTGATTTTGGTGTTTCTTGATGTTAGGGTTCCAATTTGTGTTTTTATTATCGATTTTATTGTTCTTATTTGTTCAATTTTATTAAACCTTGCAGAATATGTTGTTTTTTCATTTGAATTGACCTGGAAAGAAAAATCTGGGCTTATCGTGATTTTTATTTATTTATATTTTTATGATAAATAATTATATGAAATTGATACGAAGTTAATTGCTGTAAAGATTAAAGTAATCTTCCTCCTAGTTCTGTACATTATTTTTTTACTACTTTCTTGGTAGGACAATGAATTTTGTAGCATCTGGCTCAATCCAACATCTCTGCCTTTGGTTCTTCTATGCATGTCCTAGATTGGAATATGGGGATGCTTTCC
The DNA here is from genome assembly GCA_016081115.2 of Rehmannia glutinosa. NCBI lineage: Eukaryota > Viridiplantae > Streptophyta > Magnoliopsida > Lamiales > Orobanchaceae > Rehmannia > Rehmannia glutinosa. Next base: position 171,940 of record JABTTQ020003505.1, on the reverse strand, counting down.
TATTTTATGGATTCATGTTCATTTTTGGATGTTATTATGAGTTATCAAATTGTAATTTAACTTGCAGTTTGCTCTTCTAATGTTGATTACTAACAAAGGAGGAGATAATACATGATTGTGTAATTTAGCTATAGAATAATGTGTGTTTAGCTATAGAATAATGTGTGTTTGGTTATGTAATAATGTGTATTTAGTTATAGAACACTGTATTTTGTTGCTTTGTGTGAGCATCTATATATGTTTTGGAATTATGTGTTTTTAGATATAGAATTATGTGTTTTTAGTTATGTAATAATGTTTATTTAGTTATAGCACACTGTATTTTATTACTTTGTGCGAGCATGTATATTTGTTGTGGGATTATGTGTATTTAGCTATAGAATAATGTGTGTTTAGTTATATAATAATGTGTATATAGTTTTTTGATAATGGACAGTTAATTGATTGTTTTTGTAAATAATTAGTTCTATATTTTCTGTAGGTTTTGTTTTATCAACTAAATGGCAAAAAATAAGGGATGGGACTGTGGTTTGGAGAGGAACAATACGTCTCAACTATCTAACTTGCGCACGAAGTACTCAGCTGCAATAATCCTCCACCATAGTAGTGAGCTAAATGACATGTGTATGGAAGAAGCCAGAAAGTTTTGGACGGTGAAGATAGTATTGTAGTTTTGTTTTTAATAGACAATGTACAATGTAGATTTGTGCTCATCTTTTTGTATAGTTACTTTACTATGTTTGGTGTTTTTTGTCTTTGGGAGCCATTTATACTTTGGGAGCCATTTGTATATGACTTAGATGTTTTGTTGAATTGTGGATATGAATGGTTCAGACATGGGGTGTTTTCTTTTAATCAATATAACTTTGCATTTTTCACGTACATTTGCTCCGAAAGTTGTTACATGACGTTTATATTGTATTCATAGTTACTACATTGCGTGTACTTACGCACAAAATTGCGTACAATTAAATAGGCCACAGTTTTTGGTTATGTAGTTATGCAATTTTGTATATTTAGGCATAAGATTATGTGTAAACTGATACAATGTATATCAAATGTGTTTTGTATACGTAGACAATAATATTGTATAAGTAGTTATAGAAATTTGTACAATTAAGTATAAGAATATGTATTTTTAAACACCTGTGATATATTGATCCTGATGTTGTCACTGAAGAACGATGTGTAGGTAAAACACAAATAATGTGTAAATAGGTTGCAGATATTGTATGTTTATGTACATAATTATGTAAACCACTCTTAAATTGCCATAGTGTATTGGATATGTATATTATAGCATTCGATAATGTATATTTAGTTTGCCAATCGTATACATTACACTAAAAATTGAAATGAATGACAAATACACATTGCTCTCAGGAGGCACTGGTGCGGGTCGGGCATGTCCTGCTGTTATGTGTCGCAACCTCACCGCATGTCCCACATTTTCTTTTAAGTTTTGTGCTTGCTTTTATGGCTTTTTCTCTTTGGCTTTGGATCCTGCTTTTCAGATGACTACCACTCCCTTTGTTCTTGGCTTGCTTTGGTGGTAACACGAAAATGTCTAACTGTGAGGTTGAGCCACAATAGGTTTCCATTACTGATTGTTGAACTGTGTAATCTGGATCTTGATCTGGTAAAAACACAATATTTACATATTAAAATTACAAATTTTGAATACTATGTACACAGATTTTTAATGTATGGTGTAAATTCATATTTACAGAACATGAAAGTATGGTGCAAAATCGTACTCACCAATATTTGTCTTATAAGTACACATATTTAATGCCCTTTGTGTATATAATTAATACTTTAAACATATAATACATGCTTTGTAATTAGGCAAAAACGTATTTGGGGAATACAATATATGTGATACATATTTTTCATACTAAATACACAAATTCGAGACACTATACACATATTTCATTAATACGAACTAAACACACATATGTACAGAAGTTATATGTGATACATCATATGTGATACATATTTTTCATAATAAATACACAAATTCGAGACACTATACACACTTATCATTAATACGAACTAAACACACATACTCTAAGCATATAATATACACATATGTTACATAATTACAAAGCTATATATACAGAATTACAAAGCTATATGTACAGAATTAATTCGTGAATTTTTTGATTGCTCAACATTACATGCATCCGAACCACACATTTTCTTTGATGAGTTGGTGTGAAATTTTACCTTGTTGCGATGGTTTGTGGAGGGTATCTTGTGTTTGTGACATTGCAATATCGATTCCGTTGATATGGACTGCGATTTTTTGGTGTTTTCGATGATGGTATGATTTGTGTTTTGATGCTTGATTTTCAATATTGGTGTTTTTCTTGGTTGTAATTCTGATTTTTGTCTCTTTGTAGGTTCGATTTTTTGTGGGAGTGTTATGTTTTCACGTTGGGTTGATCGTGGAGAAGAAGAAGGTAATTATGGTAAGATTTCATTCCTTGATTTCAAGAAATCGATTATTTGGCCGATTTAATGTTCCAATTGTACCTTATTTGGTCCCCACCATTTTTGAATTACTATAAAATCCCATTAAATCCTAGCCTTTTATTTTATTTGGTTGGATGGTGTGGATTGAGTCTTATGTTCTTACCTATAGCTATGGTCCCATAGGATCTCTTCCATATATATATATATATATATATATATATATATATTTGTAAAATTACTCGTATATAACCCTTATTTATAATAATATATATTTATTTATGTACATCATTAATATATAATGGCAAAAACTCATATAGAAACGTCTTACGGGTCTCAATCCGTAAGATGGATCTGTTGACCCGCGGATCCCCGTTGACCAGGTCCACGGGTCACCTGACTGGTCAATAGCAAGCGACTCTGCCTTTTTTTTTATTGTTTTTCTTCCTCGATTAAAGTAATACTGATTTTATGAGAAAAAGTATCGGTTATTTTAGATAAAGTATCATATTTTTAATATAGCCACAAATTATGATTACATTACATTGAATGACAAATAAATATATCGAGTTAAAGTAACACCTTTATGAGTAAAATATATATATTTTTGAGACAAAATATCATGTTTTAAGAGTAAAAATATCTATTTTTAAGTAAAGTATTACATTTTTTAATAATAAATACAAAGAAAGATGAATAATAAATATGATAGAGTTAAAGTAATACTTTTATAAGTAAAAGTATTTGTTTTTTCGAGATAAAGTAACATATTTTTTAATATAGTCACAAATTATGAATATATTACAATAAATATATATATATATATATATATATATAACGAGTTAAAGTAACACTTTTATACGTTAAAGTATCTATTTTTTTAGATAAAGTATCATGTTTTTTAATATAGTCACAAATTAGAAATGAAGGAAATAAGGAAAAATAAAAAATAAATATGATATAGTTAAAGTAATACTTTTATAAATAAAAGTATCCATTTATTGAGATAAAGTATCGATTTCTTAATACAAATTTACAAACTAGGAACAAAAAAGAGAGAAAAATAAAAAATAAATATGATGTAGTTAAAGTAACACTTTTATAAGTATCCATTTATTGAGATAATATATCTTTTTTTTCAATAGACTTGGGTTCGATTCTTAGCCTCTGCATTTAGAGGCGTTTTTATTTTTTTTAATTTACCAGGTATATTTATGAATGAGTTTATATATATGGTTATACTAAAATTGTACAACAAGCACTAGTGGTGTAATGGTAGAATACCATCTTACCTCTCCATGGGCGCGGGTTGGATTCCCCATAAGTGCTGAAGCGATTTTTTTTTTAAATAACAGGCTGGTGGGCTGGGCGTGTGACTGGGCTGTAGACTGGTGGGCACAGGCGGGTGGGTTGTAGAATCCGTCTTACGGAATAGAATCCGCAAGACGGTCCTACAAGAGACCTACTCATATATAATAAACAAGTTAGATATAAATGTTGGGAAATTATTGTTTAGATTTTGATGAATGCCATGTAAAACTTAGACTAGAAAGTTGGCACTCCATTTTCTTTGTAATTTGCATTGTAATAGATAGGGCCGCATTTAGCCGAGTTAAGTCAGCTATGCCTGGATATGCAAGAAGTCAACTGGAGATTAAAATAAAGACTCCGCTGTGAAGCAACTGAGCATGGCAAGGAAGAGAAGTCAAGAACTCGACTGAAGGAGTATCAGCTGGGATACATCTGTGTGAAGTGTCAGTCAAGTCAACTCAAGATAGCCAAATCTCAAGTTGAAGTGACAGATGAGTCATCCTTTTATTGGAAGCTGACTCAAGTCACCTGGGGAAGTTAGAGAACTGCAGTCAAGTCAAGACAACTGAAAAGGATCCGTTGCACAGAAGTCAAGAAGGTTACTTAAATAAGTAATACTTCCATGCTGCCATGTCCTAAAGTGCTCAGTCCCAGAAGCGTGCAAAAGGAATAAACCAATGGGAAACACTGCACCTGTGTCAGACTCTGAAAAGTTGAATGTTCATTTAATACGAGGAAATGTCAATTTCAAGGACTGCAACAAGACAAGCCAACGACCACAAGTGACTTTTAAAAATCAGCCTATCTCTTCAACGGGCAGATTTTTGAGAGTGCACTATAAAAGGCTGAGGAATCATCTTGAGAAAGGTTACGAAGGTTACCGACTAGAACCACAAACATTGAAGCAAATATTCAAATCAGAACTCGCAATATATTCTCAATCTATTCAAGTTAAATCCTCAAGCCTAAATTTGAAGGAAATCAATCCAACACTAACCTTGTGAAGGAGAGACAACTTCAATCATTGAAGAGGAAACTTTTGAAGAATCAAAGGGTCTACATTCCAAGGAGGATTGTAGAAAGGTTCAAGGTCAAACCAGGTCTCAAGTTATTGGAGGGCTTCGTGATCAAATCCAAGAAGCTTGAGCAAGTGAGTTGTAGTAGCAAGACAAATGCCTCTGTGAAGAAGGTGAGTCATACGAGAAGCCACCGTGTGACCAAGGCATCTCCGGACCGAGTCCCAAAGGATCAAGATCAAGTCACCAGTGATCAAGACTTACATCCGGGTGATAACCACTTTGTACTCGATCAATACTTAGTGGATTCCTCCAGGAGTTGGAGAAGAGAGGATTAGAAGAATTACCCCATCTTCGAACCTCTATAAAAATTTATTGTGTCATTTACATTTCAAAGATTTTATTTCGCATATCATTTTATATCTCTGTGATAATTTGCATTCAACCGATAATTAACAAAGTGCTAAAACCAAGTGTTAAAACAAACTTAAACCAAATTCAAGGGTGTTAAGTCTTCCGCTGAAAATCTTATCACAGTCGAGTTAAGTATTAGACTAAATAGCTGAGTTATTCTATCAACAGCTCAGTCGAGTCTGTTGAGTGGCTAACTCTGTTGGTTAACTAACTTAGTTGTCCATCAAGGACATAGCTGTGAATTTAACTCTGTATTGTTTTTAAAGGACTAAAATCGAAAAGTTGGTAAGGTTTATTCAACCCCCCTTCTAAACCTTCACTCACACCCCTTGGGACCTACAATAAACTTGACTGGTTGTAAATAATATTGGACTTGAATAATATTTGTGAGAAAAATAAAAGAGCCATTAAATATTAGAGCCCAAATAAGCCTAATTTCTAAAAATTCTTTAGAAATTCTCAAGAAAACATTTATATTGTTTGGATAAGAAAAATTGTAGAGAATTTTAGAGTAATATCTTCTTTGTTAGACTATTCAACTCAATGAATTGCAGTCATTGGATCACAAAAATACTAGCAATTGGTTAGAGAGTTGTCTTAGTATAAATAATAATTGATCATATAGTTTTTAAATTAAATAACCCAATAATAAAGATGCGTTAGAAATTTGAATATGAATATTGAATTGATTCGTACATATTAGAATATATTTGAAATAAGAATAAGAATCAATTTTGTATTCGAATATTAAAAGAATTCGACTAAGAATATTTTGTAAATGAGTCGCACATTCATATCTTTATATTCGACTCAATTCGGTCCATTTACTATGACTTTCTAAATATTTTTCGTCGGGCTAGAATCAGAGGTCGAACTCTCCGAAACTCGCTTGAGTCCTCTTCCGTCGGAACAGTAGGTGACTCACCAGCATTGGCAATGCCAGTCTCTGAAGCAACATTTTCGTCTATAGCCATAAGACTTGCAGACGTCACCGGCCTTATCATTTGGGACATGTGTGGGTTTGAGGCGGATATTCCAACAGCTTCAAGCTGCAAACCAAATGAGTATTATATATTAGTTAATGCTGCAACACAGATTTTACAGTAGTTGATTTTCCCATTTACTCTTACCTTCTCCGTCAATGCACCAGTCAGTTCTTCGATTCTGCACCGCAGAGCGTTTTTATATTCCAAATAAGCACTAACACACTGAGGAGCAGATTCCCCAAATTGTTCGACCCTAGAACCAATTTAAAGATGAAAACCAATTTTTAAGCATACCGTCGTTTCAGGATGTGAAATAGAACAAGAGAAAATGTTGAATTTCATTAATCAATAATCAATTGTACAGTAAAGCATAAAACTGCAATCCAAATATAAAGAAAAAAAATACTTCCCAAAACTAATTATCAAGAAATTACATGAACAAACTTTGAGAATAAAACTGCGCTCTTTTTCTCTCTACAAAACTTTGAGAATAAAACTTTGAGAACAAACTAAGAGGATCCTGTGAGACCACCCTCCTGATTAGTCCATAAGACCGAATCTAGACCATCCAAATAGTAAATCAATGGCCAAAATACGTTACAATCTATACAGATTTTCGTAACTAACTATACAATAGAAAGGGTACAATTGGAATCCATAAAATCAGACATGGTAACCTCCTCCTACATTATAGGGACGTGATCTGTTATTGATCACGTCCCCATAAATCACGTCACATAATCAAGCAATTCACCTTTCCTTTTTCTCCCTTCCCATTTGAACCTGCAAATTATTCAAATATGTCAACATAATCATGCAACAATTAATGAAAAGTATACAATTACACTAAACTAACTATACATTAAAACATTACTAAGTATACATAAACAAATAACTAAATATACAATTACACTAAACTATATGTACATGAAAACATTACTAAGTATGCATAAAATTTTAACTAAGTATACAATTACATTGAACTAACTATACATTAAAATATTACTAAGCATACAGAAACAATTAACTAAGTATACAATTACACTGAACTAAATACACAATTTCACTGAATTACTTATATAACTAAGTATACAAATCCACAGAACTAAGTATACAAATTAACTAAACTACTTATATAACTAAGAATACAATTCTATTGAACCAAGTATACAAATCCACTGAACCAAGTATACAAATCCACTGAACTAAATATACAATAAAACATGATTAAGTATACAATAAAATGACTGTCAAAAATATGGCGGAAAGAAGTATCAATTTTGAAAAAAACGCTTGAAATTGATGATTTTTCCTCCCTAAAAATCGGGTAACTGAAAAGGTAGGATTATGTTTCCTTAAAAATAGCTAATAACTGTCCAATTAACAAAACTTATTAAATATAAAAGTACAATCATACCCTTATAACCCAAAAATAACAAAAGAGATCTACACCATCAAAAATTTAAATCAAGGGTTCATAGGTGTTCTTATGGACTAACCTAAAGGGGTTGGTCTCATTTGAACAAATCCATATATATATATATATATATATTGGTTCTGGTGAGACCATATATTGGGGTGAGACCGTGAGACCTAATCTGAACCGTTATAATTAATCATTGGATGGATGAGATTGAAAACATTAAAAATGGAAGGATTATTTGTCATTATTTTCGGCTAAGGGTATATGTGGGAAATAAAAAAAACGGTCAACAAGAATATAGGAAAGATTGTAACTTACCATATCTATTTCCTATAATTTAGGGGATGCAATCAATTATAAAAATCTCCAAAATAATCTAATTTGTACCCAAAAAAAAAAAACGCAATATGGCATTTTCGAATACACCATGTATTTTCAGTTACATCATGACATTTTTTTCATTAAAAAAATAATATTGCAAGCCAACATTTATGAATATCTATGCAAATTTTAAAAATAGAACCAAATGCATGATAGCATAGTTATATATACATCAATATAATATTAAATATGCAGCATTACGAGAATCACATATACATCAAAATATTGAACCATATTTTTTTAAACAGTAAACGAATTTTTCGAATAGAACCAAATGCATGATAGCATAGTTATATATACATCAATATAATACTAAATATGCAACATTACGAGAAATTACATATACATCAAAATGTTGGACCAGATGTTTTTAAATTGTAGACGAATTTTTCGAATAGAACCAAATGCATGATAGCATAGTTATATATACATCAATATAATACTAAATATGCAACATTACGAGAAATCACATATACATAAAAATGTTGGACCAGATTTTTTTAAACCGTAAACGAATTTTTCGAATAGAACCAAATGCATCATAGCATAGTGTTATATACATCAATATAATCCTAAATATGCAACATTTTGAGAAATCATATATCCATCAAAATATTGGAACAGGTTTTATTAAACTATAAACGAATTTTGTTTTTTTCGAATCATTTTTTGGGATTGATCATGCAACGATTTTGAGCAAAATATCGGTCAATAGATAAGCAAGCCAATCTCTTTTCTGCCGAAAATTAAGGTATTAAAATCTATCCTTAATTAACACATAAGGCGTCCCATATGTGTAATTACATCTATACCCTTTTGACTGTTTTAAAACATTAAATATACCTTAAAAAGTGGATTAATCTACACCATTCCAAAAAAATAATGGATGTACCAAATTATGTCTCACGGTCTCATCCCAAGATATTGGTTAGACCAATATCTATATATATATATATATATATATATATATATATATAATGCATCAACAAGGATTCGAATAAGTGTCATGTAACCTTTCACAATTTTAAAGGTGGCAGGAAACCACTAGGCCACACTTGTTTTTCAATCAATATATTCTTTATATATATATATATATATATATATATATATATATACAAAGATCCGCTTCTCAAAATAGTATGGGAAATTTTTTCCGCCCTTTTGCAATTACTATAAAAGGAAAAAAAATATGTGTAAAAAATAAAAAGTGATAAATATTTGGTAGTCAACTTTTTTTTTAAATAAACACTTTTTAAAATAATATAAAAAAATTTATGTAAAATTAGCTTTCCAAATCTCTATGTGTACCTTGCATTAATTATTATATTTATTTAGTTATTTTAAAAAAATTAATAACATTTTGTTTTTGATCTGTTTTTTACGTATAATATATCAAATTAATTATTTTTTATGATCTCCAGTTTGACACCTACATTGTATATATAAAATATAAATAACAAAAACATAATAAAAAATACATAAAAAATATTTACTCGCCATTTTGTAATTTATAATGTGCTTTAAAAGTTATGCATTCGAGCTATTGGACATCAATTTATATATTTATGTATTTTTTGCTATTTATATATATATATATATATATATATATATATAGAGAGAGAGAGAGAGAGAGAGAGAGGATCCTGTGAGACCATCGTTCTAGGTAAGACTATAGGACCAAATCTACACCATCAAAAACATAAATCAATGGCCAAGATCTAAATAAACTAAGTATACATAAATATTTAACTAAGTATACAATTACACTGAACTAAATACACAATTCCACTGAATTACTTATATAACTAAATATACAATTCCATTGAACTAAGTATACAAATCCACAGAACTAAGTATACAAATTCACTAAACTACTTATATAACTAAGAATACGATTCCACTGAACCAAGTATACAAACCCATTGAACTAAATATATAATAAAACATGACTAAGTGTACAAGTCCACTGAACTAAGCATACAATAAAACGACTATTCACAAATATGACGGAAAGAAGTATCAATTTTGAAAAAACACTTGAAGTTGATGATTTTTCCTCCCTAAAAATCGGGTAACTGAAAAGGTAGGATTATGTTTCCTTAAAAATAGCTAATAACCGTCCAATTAACAAAACTGATTAAATATAAAAGTACAATTATACCCTTATAAGCCTAAATTAACTAAAATGGTCTACACCATCCAAAATTTTAAATCAAAAGTCCATAAGTGTTCTTATGGACTAACCTAAAGGGATTGGTCTCATTTGAACCAATCTATATATATATATATATATATATATATATATATATTCATGCATACACACATTATCACCTAACAACATATTCCATAACAAATTCACATCCTAATGTGTGAAATTCACACACGTATAAAAATACCATGTGCATTCACAATTTTCTACACCTAACGCACATTGCATGCACATAAAAACTAGGGGTGTCCATGGGATTTGGAGATCACCGAACCCGAACCGATATCCGAACTGAAAAATATCTGAACCGAAAATATCTATTGACTTTTTGACTTTCTCCGAATCGAACCGTCCCGAAAATTTGCATGGTACGGTTCTGGAGATTTTTCAAATATCCGTACCGAGAACCATACGGAACCGTACCGAATCGAATATCCGAAACTAGAACCGATTTTAAAATAATTTTTATATATACATATATAACATTTTTATCTTATTGATATTTTGATATTGAATTAACTAAACATTCCTTTGAAATTGAATACTATATAATACTATAAATTATCAAATTAAAAATTTGGCATATTTTATCAATATATCAAATGAATAATTGAATATATATTTACTTCACTAATAGTTACGTCATATACTCATATTAGCTTATTTAAATAAACCAATAAATTAAATTATAAAATCATAGTTAATTTGTATAAAATATTTAAATTTGATGATATTTTACTTATTAAGGATCATAACTAGACTCATCCTCTAATCAAAAAAATTAATTGAATTAAAATTAGTTAAATAATTACTACATTGTACATAAACTATAATAATCGTCTAACCAAGAAATTAAGATACTGAGACTATATATATTTGTCTCATATTAGTTTATCACATTTATTAGTCAATTATACTTTTCCTAAGTCAAGAGCCCATGGCAATGTGCCTTGTAGAATATTATTGTGTAATAGAGGCTATTAAATTTTTCATTCGTTGAGATTCTACACTTTTACTGCTATTACGAATAATGTACGTAATATCTTAAATATATTATGTTAAAATTAATCCAAAAAGAAACATCAAAACTTTTAACTATAAATTAGATAAAAACGATTTAAAAGTTAAATTGATATTAAACTAATATGTAGTATATATATAGTCTATTGTCTATATCATGAAAGAAAGATTTATAATTACAATATTAAAAATTTAGCACTTAAATATGAATTAAAGAAATTTTATGTATAAGTTAAATATAAAATATCAAAAAGTTAAACTCATATAGTACTAATAGATTAGTATGTATTTTTGAAATTGCATTAAAAAAAGATTGAAAGTATAACCGTTTAATAATTTTTACACTGGTTTTTTTTTTCACCTTTTTTGTGTTTTTTATTTGTGAAATATTTGAATCTTCGTTTCTCCGAACCATTCCGTACCGTCCCAATAGAACCGAATCTCCATACCGAACCGTGACGGAGATTTTTTTATGGTTCGGTTCAAGAGATTTAATTTTGGGATCTCTGAAATTTGAGATGGTTTTGGAATTTCTAAATCTCCGTCCGGATCGAACCGTGCACACCCCTAATTTTCAAAAGTGTCGCAACTTTAAAGACGCTTAATAGCGTCCCTAAATTTAACGACGCTTTTAATGTAAGCAAAGCTTTATTTAAAATATATAAAATTATTATTAATTGTGACAGAAAATAGCATCACCACCTAACGACGCATTTGATAAAAGCGTCAGTAAAAGAAATTTACCTACACATAGATGTTGCGTCACAAATATTTTCGTGACATCAAATTTAACAACGCAACTCATGATGCTTTCAAAAACGTAGGTAATATATCTTGTGACGCTAATAAGCGTCACCAAGTTAAAATTTTAGCGTCACTAAACACAGTTTTTTTTGTAGTGATATATTGCACCCTCAAGTGTATTTGTTAAATAAATACAAACCTCAAAAGGATATTCGTAACATCATACGGGCTATTTGTAATTTTGAAATATAATTGGAGTTTTTTCAAATTAGGTCAAACCTAGGGGTGATTTGTGATTATCCCAAAAAATTATATACCTTGGTTGGTTGAAGATGAGGAACCAGAGTGGTGATTTTGAGATTTGATAACAACCCCAGGCCAAGATTTGCACATGCAATGCTTCCCTTTTTCAATATTTTCATATAATGTGGTTAAGTGATTTTCACGTGGGCTGTGCACGGAACTTGGAGATTACCGGAACCAAATCGATATCCGATCCAAAAAATATCTGAATCGTAAATATCCATTGACCTTTTGACTTTCTCCGAACCGAACCGTCCCGAAAATTTTTTTGGTACGGTTCTGGAGATTTTTGAAATATCCGTACCGAGAACCATACCGAACTGTACCGAATCGAAGATCCGAAGATAGAATTGATTTTTAAGAATTTTTTAATACATACATATATATTATGTTTATCTTATTTATATTTTGATACTGTGACACCCCACATTTAATTAACCTAGAAAATTATTTGAGATAATTATTATATTAAGTTTTCTAAGAATTTATATTATTTAATTTATTAATATTTTATTATTTATTAAGTTTGGATGATTATACTTTACGATTTTTAGTCTTATAAAACTATTTAAGGCTAATAAAATTTTGCTAAAATAAAGAGAAATACAATATTTTTGGTTCAACGATATAAATTTTAGCATTTTTGAAACTTAAAGTGTAAGCCCACACTTTTAGCCAAATGGTGACCCACGACCCAATCCATCAACCCGGTCCACGAATCGCCCCAAACCCAGACCCATTGGATAGCCCTTAAGGCCTAAATGCCCAATGGACTATAATTGTTTGATGATTTTTACATTCATTTTTTATTTTTTGTTATTTTATGTATTTTACTTATGATTAATCTCTGTTTCACCGTACCGTCCCGTTAGAACCGAATCTCCATACCGAACCATACCGAATTTTCGGTACAGTTCGCTACGGAGATTTGTTCTCTACGGCTTGGTTCTAGAGATTGATTTTAAAATCTCGAACTTAGGGACGATTAAAGATTTATGAATCTCGAACCATCTCGCACCGCACACACCCCTAATTTTCACACCCTCCCCAAGAATACTTCCCACATTTCCTGCACTCCACTTTGTAACACATTCTTTAATTGCCAGTCCTTTTGTCCCAAGATTGTTTTGATTGAACTGATTTTGATTATGTTAGTTTCTGTAAATTCTCTTATTTATATGGCCTACTATTACATACCATCTCATTTTACATCAAAATCATCAAAAAAAAAAAAAAAAAAAGTGACACCTTGTCTTTGAAAATAACAATATTTTCCTTGTTAGCCCACAAGCTCGAGAGTGGCCAATGCAAGATTTTGTTTGTTTGTAGGTGTTTGTTTCAATTGGATTATCAGCTTCAGTGGATCAATGGATTTGTTTGGTCCAATTATCATTTAGTGTAGTATAATGGGACATAAATAATAATCAAAAGAAAATCACAGAAATAATTGCAAGATATTTAATCCAAGCCCTTTATCATGCAAGTTTATATGGTTGAAGGAACATTAGTGAAAAGGTAAGATCCAAACAAGATGAAACAAAAGTAGTTGAGTCTATCATTTGACCATCACAATTCACATGAAAGTTTGTGATGGTGCATCAGAAATTTGGCACCTTAAAAATGATGTAGCCACCATTAGATCCAACCAACCGCTAACTTTTTTTTTTAAACTCAACTTTCAGTTTTATATCTGATTATGCCTGATGGCAGCAATTCCGGCCCTCCATCACTACCACCAATGTAAATTGCGGGATGTGCACGAATTAATTTTCCTAATCATTTGCTTCTCACTATCTGTAGCACCTCATTGTTATCAAATAAATCCTTTCACTTTGCTCCAGAGATCACACAATCCGAGTTTACTGTCAAGCAAAGGTAGTGGTAGGCTGGTAGCCCTCGTTTAGTGCTTTTACAATTTTAAGCTCATTTTCACATTTCCAAAGTGAGAATAACCAATATTGCCCTTGAGATTTGGGTTAATTACAAAAAAAACCGTAGGTTTTTGAAAATTACAAAAAAATCCATGAGATTTGATTCTGTCCATTCGTATGAAAAAAAACACTTCAAACACCCTTACATTTGTAAAATAATTGCAATTGTTTCCTTACATTTAACACATAATCAGATTTCAAGAGATTTTTGTAATTTTCAAACATCTTTGGATTAACACAAACCTCAGGGGCATCCTGTAATTATCCCTAAGTTAAGAAATATTTTTTTAACAGGTTATCATGCTTGATCCGCCCTGAGGGCTGTGCAAAACAACCATGAGAAGGGCGAGGGGTTTTCCTAAAAACTCGGGATTAGTTATAGGGAATCTACATTTGTGCAATAGAATTGCTCAGTCAGTCCTTATACTTTAGGAGTTCGGGCTAAAATTCGGGTTCTATGATTTTAGAAGTTGTGCGAGCTTAAAAGCTCGGGATACACCTATATTTTTTTTATCAACGAGAATCTACGGGTCGGCCCAATAAAGACCCTGAGCTTGGCCTCATACATCTTGAACACATGTCGATCCAATTTAGTTCCCATCATTGACCTTCAAGTTGGGATCAATTCTCATTTCCTCTTGAGGAGAGGGAATAATTCGACATTTTGTGGTGAACACCTCGGCCTAATTTAGTCCTTATCATTTCCAAAGTGAGATTAATTACCAAAACTACCCCGAGATTTTGGTCAATTATTAAAAAACCCAAATCACGCTCCCGACGCAATGGTTGGTGACTCAACCGCCGGCGGACAGCTTTTGCCTGGAGGAACTCGAGGCTTCTTCCACCATTTGTGAGCAAAGGAACAAAAACTGGAACCGTTCGTTTGGGAACTAACTTCAACTGTAACTAAAAACGCGCAAAAATTGATAAAACCGAAAGCCTGGTATATACAGAAGGCGCGAGCGGACGTGGTGCACTAAGACGACTAGAGCTAGCTGTCAGAACGGGTATCCTGCCCCGCTATCAATAAGGTAACACAAAAACTCCCCGGCCGTCTAACGGGTCGACTGTTAAACGGATCGACCCGCGGATCCAGTGGTATTTCCGTAATATTAGCAGTGGTGTTGTAGTAGTTTTCAGGGAGCACCAAGATATTAGCGATCTTAAAATGTATTAGTCGTCCTTCAAAAAGTATTAACAGATTCTTCCAAATGTATTAGTAGTTTCTGAAGAGTTTTTTAGTATTTCTCCTGAATATACTTCCAAAATGTATTAGCAATCCCTCAAAAAAGTATTAGTAGTTCCTCGAAAAAGTATTAGAAGTTTCTTGAAATAAATTAAATTTTCTCCCGAAATGTATTAATAGCCCTTCTGAAAAGTATTAGTCGTCCTTCCAAAAAGTATTAGCAGTTCTTTTAAAATGTATTAATAGTTCCCCTGAATATAATTAAATTTTTCTCCCGAAATGTATTAACAATCCTTCTGAAAAGTATTAGTGGTCCTTCTAAAAAGTATTAGCGATTCTTACAAATGTATCGTAGTTCCCAAGAGTTTTAGTATTTCTCATGAATATACTCTGAAATGTATTATTTGTCCATCGGAAAAGTATTAGTGGTTTCTCGAAAAAGTATTAGTAATTTCCTATAGAGTATTTTAGTAGTGCTCCTGCAACGTATTAGTTTTTCTTATAAAATGTATTAGTATTTCTCCATAAAAGTATTAGCTGATACTAAGACTTGTATCATGTTCTCGGAAAGATCGAAAGTCCATCTGGTGATTTTTGGTCTAATGATGGCACATCAAAATCGAATTTGTGCTCATCATATGTAGGGCCCTTATCAAACCCATGATCATTGATATATGAATCAAATTTGTCAAAAACTACATCAACAGATTCATGGGAGCTTGTCTGGGGGCTTCTCCATGAATGCTTGTGACAGCTTGTCTTACCAATATCCAATGGTAATTAAGTTAAAGCCATCAATGGCTGTTGGTGAAGATCGAGGGAAAAAAAGGAGAGATTTCTCCTGAACGTTATGGGCTCACGGTTTGTAATTTCAATTCAATTTTTGCCGATTATTTTCTTTGTGCAAATATTGCTTTAGAGTCTTCGTACTGTTTTTTATTTGTTTGCGGATCCGGGTCAGGTCTGCGAGATGGGTAGGATATTTGAACCCGTCTAACGGATCTAGATCCGTTAGACGGTCTGACAGGAGACTAACTCATAAGGTAAAGGGTTGGGTGGTGGTTTCAATAGGCCGCGAGAGGGCAGTCCTAAATGGGTCAGTCCGTTTGGGCCACGGGCTTCAACGGGTCGGGCATGGGTGGGCCCGCCATTTAAAAGAACAACCTATAATTATTAGGCTGGACAAAATTACAAAATATAAAGTAACGCCAGCATCAATCAAAACACGGAAAATAGAATATCGTTCTCTGCATATTCTACTCTTTGCAACGCCGAATCTGTGCTGAGGACTTGAAACTAATGCTTGTTGTTGATTCATTTTATTTAGTTCTTATTTAAAATTATTTTTGAGTTATTAGACCCAACTCTCTGTCCAATTTGACCTTCGGTTATTGGCAAATGGCAACCTATTTTTTTTTAGAAATACACCATTTCACTAGTGAATATTCTTCATGACAAATCTAGGGTAGGATTGGATATGCTTTCATTTTGAAAATTTTCTTTTTGTTAGAGAATAATGGTAAACAAATTTTGGAAGAAAAAATATGAATTTGGAGAGTGTGATTGAATGTGCGATGAAAAAGTAACGTTGATTTGATTTAAAAATAGTAAAATAATGATTGGATATGATTGTAAGTTAGAAATATGTAAGTGAGTGAATAGTAAAATTTGTAAGAAAATGTATAATAATGATTAGTTTTTTTGTCAAAAAATGTGTAGATATGATTGGTGAGAGAAAAAAATGAAAGTGAGAGAATAATATATTTTAAAATTTTCATAAATAATTGTATGTTTGGTTAAAAAAAAATCTCCAGCAGAAATGGAAATCCTTTTAATAACTTCGATTCTTGCTCCGAAAATTAAAGAAGTATAATCTTAGAATTTTTTGAGATTAAGGCTTTGTATCCTGGAGGTTAATTTCTTGAGACCTTTTACACCGAGATGGAGGAATTAATACCTTAAAGATAACATTTTTAAAGGTGTGTCAGCCTCTCGATTTCATTACCCAAATTTCATATAACACTGTGGCCGGGCCTACATCACCCAACAAAACCCCAGCCAACCCCATGAAAATGTTGATATATTCATTCAATTAATTTTGAATGTTGAAACATGTTCCCAGATGGCCTCCCTGTAATATAAATTAAGAATTCTTCAAATTCGAAATAGTTGTAGTGTTTGCTTTCAAATTCGAAGAATAGATATTGTAGTTGTAGTGAAACTGCTGCCCAGTCGTAACACTACATACTCTCGCATTAGCAAAAGTGCAATCGTAACTATATAAGTAGACAATCATAGAAGTAAAAGCGATCCACATTGGTGCAATTATTCACATTATTCCCCATTATCCAGAAATATAAGTAGACAATCATAGCAGTAAAGCGATCCACATTGGTGCAATTATTCACATTATTCCCCTTATCCAGAAATATAAGTAGACAATCATAGCAGTAAAGGGATCCACATTGGTGCAATTATTCACATTATTCCCCATTATCGAGAAAGGAAATGTTACTATGTAATGGAAGTAAAGGTAGCTGAGACCTTGAACAATCTTTCAAGAGGCAGTGCCATCATCATCGTTTGAAGGCTTCTTGGTCGGGCTAGAATCTAAGGTCGAACTAGAATACAGTTGAACAATATTGCTCGGCTCAGAAGCAGTTGGTGTTTCTACTGGTCCGGACTTGTTCTCTTGTTCGTTCATAAGTCGCTGTTTGCAAAATGCAATACACTTTTTGCCATATAGAATAGCTTCCTTAGGTTTAGAATCACTTTTCAGACAACGAAAAATCTTACAATATCTTAACTCTAATGTTAAGGAAGTTATTTCGGTTCAAAATATGAACAAATAATGGTTTCAAGAAATACTTATCTGTTTCAATTAGTCAAGGATACAACTGAGCTATTTTAAGAGCGCCAGGTTCAACCAGGCGTTTGTCCACGATGGACAGAGCTAGCTTGTACTCACTTACAGCAGTTTCAAAATCCGCTGGGAAAAAAGAAGAAAAGAAACCCATAAAATCACTTTTATGAATTGAATGATAGCAATCATAGGATAGATAAAATTCAGACCTCTTAGCTCAGCTACTTCTCCTAAAACTGTTAATATCTCAAACAGGCGCTCCATGTTGGACTGAGAATTCTTGTAGTATATATAACTAGTTTCAATATCCGCTGGGAAAAGAAGAAAACATTTATAATAATAATAAGATAAGAAAGCCATATAATCACTTTATGTCGATAAATTGCTTGTAGTATATATAACTAGTTTCAATTGTGTGATACTTAGCGATAACCCATAATTTGTCTGACAATTTCCTTGATAAGTCGAGCTTTTTCGATCTATCCTCATCTCTATCAGCACGATCTGTGACATCACGATTTAAATCATTTCAGAGACAAGAAATACTAAATAGTTATCCAAACAATTTTTGTTTTCACCTTGTTCTGAATTATTTGGAACTGAGGCAGCAGAGGAGGATTCAGTAGTCATTAGAAGCAATAAGCAACAAAAATTGTAGCTCAAAACCCAGTTTGAAAGAAAGAAAAACGAAAGTCTGCTTTTATAAGCAAAGCCAACGTCCATAACCCAAAAAAAAAAGGAACAAAATGTGGCCATTTGAATTAGTAAGTTAACCACTTTAAATAAATATTAGGGATAATTACAAAAACACCTATAAGGTTTGGACTAATTACAAAAAAAACGCATAGTTCGCTGAAAAATACAAAAAACTCCTTCAAGCTTGATTCCGTCTTACATTTCTCCCGGTAATTTTCGAAAATATTTCAAAAAAAAAACCCGACATTTGCAAAAATATTACAGTTATCCCCTTTAAATTTAAGACAAAATGAAATCTGAAGGGATTTTTTGTAATTTTGTTTCTTGTAATTAACCCAAACCTCAGGGGTGTTTTTGTAATTATCCCTATATATTATCTTATCTCTTTGAAAGTGTCGTTTTTAATAGATAAGGAAACTTGAACTTGGTTGGTTTTTTTTAATAAAACTAATTTAATGGAGTAAATGCCAATTTTGATAGCTAAGAAACAAGGAACATGTCACGCCCCAAACGCGACGCGACGGCGATCAATTACTTAAACAGAAATAAACCCAACATTCTAGAAAACGATGCAACAATCCCAAGTGAAACAAGGTCTAAAGCAGCGGAAAACTACAAGTACAACACGATTACAAATACATCACAACAACCAAATAGCTTACAGTCCAGAACTAGGAAATAAAGTACACATCATATCACCAGCTTAAGTGTCAAAGGGTCCTACGCCCTTAAATTACAGTCCAGAATGGCAAAAGAAAATAAAAGAGTCCAACAGTAGAAAAACAAAAGAAAGCAGTCCAGCAACATAGATATCAATAGGAAGTAAGTCCAACAGGCGGAGCATGAGAATTCAATCCAAGGCAGTTCAGCTTCTTCGACAAAGTCATCTTCTAAGGTTAGAAAACAGGAGGAGTGAGACAGAAATCTCAGTGGATGGGGTGATCGTGTGCAAGTGTGGCGATATGTATATAGTTAATGCGAGAAATTTAGTTGTATGAAAACGCGTGAGAGATGATGCATGATTTCACACACAGTCCAGAATCGTCGTGATAAATATATTTAAGTAATATACTTATACAGTTAAGAAATAGTTCGTGGTCAGGCAGCACTATGGTCCAAGCAGACATGAGGATTGCGTACGGATTTGTAACGCCAATCCTATGCAAGACAAGTAGCGGTTGCGTACGGATTTGTAGCGCCAACCTATGCAATACAAGTAGCGGTTGCGTACGGATTTGTAGCGCCAACCAAACAAGTCCGATTAACTCCTAATTATGTGGATCGGGGCACAATGATTCCTTTGTTCTTCCTTGTAACTCCCGAGCAAGATGGTCCAAGACCGTCATCTTATCGCTCCATAGGCAAAGACAAAATCCACAGTGGAGCTAGCAAGGCTCGGATTTGTCATAATCATGATTATATCTCAAGTACTACGACCCGCTTCCTTTGGACAAACTCCGTCCCTCGCCATGTTGCGGGATTAGGGGATAAGAGGGAAGAGTGGATTAGCGGCCTGCCCATCCCGATGTATCCATTCCGACGTGAGATCGACACACCAAGTTGACTCAAGCAGAAAGTAAACACAAGTTCGTGGTAGTCAACCAGGCAATGAGTATTATTGATTCAGGGGAAGCGATTCAGAAAATTTTTAAAAATTGCAGTGGCAATTATGGTGTTTGTGGAGTTATTTGGATGAAGATGATTATCGAGTATAAGCAATCTTTGATATCTTGAAAGATTAGGTGGAACATAAGTCCCGTTATAGATTCAAATCGCAAGACGATGAAGTCGCCCGCGATCGGGTATTAATCGGTCAAGGCGGTCCGATAAGTCAAGGGGTTTTTGAGAAAATAAAATATTTTAATTAAGAATTGAAGTCAGAGGGTCCAGGGTGTTTTAATAAAAGGAAAATAATTTGAGTTAGGTCCTTGATAAAAAGAAAATTTACAATTTAGCCCGATTTTGTAAAAACCAATACTTTTGGGGTTAAAAATTGAATAAATAAATATCCCGACCTTGAAAAATTATAAGGTCAGTTCCTAAATTCTCCAAATTGTTCAGAGATTCAGGTTTTTGAAGTTTTGATGTCGAGTTTTTATAAAATTCTCATATTGGCCCCAAATTTGTTAAAAATTGCCATTTCGGGCTCTAAGTTTAAAATAATTGGAACTCACAAACCGGAAGGGCTTTTAATGTGATTCCAGTTGAAAAATGTCACTATGGTTAGTGGGATATTGGGACAAAAACAGTTTTAAAAAGAAATAAGTTTAGGTCCCTTAACGTTTGAAAATTTCATTTTTGTCCCATTTTGAAATAATTGCCTTTAAGGCTTTTAGGGGTCCAATTGTTATGAAATTTAAACCTTGGGTCCAAAATATAATTAAGTTATAGTTAAATTAGTATTTCCAGGTGCATGGGCTGCATAAGTCCTGGAAATTTCATTTGGGTCCTCAAGTTTAATCTTTTACACTTTAGTCCCTCAAGTTTAGTAAAATTACTTTCCAAGCTCTAAACTCTTGGATTTTTGGAATACACTTAAAATATGTTATTTCCAGTCCCTTAAGAGTTAAAATTTTAAATTTTCAAATTAGGGCCTGGTACAGTTTCGAAAATTGCAAAATAGCCCTTAAACTTCTAAAATTTTACAATCTAGTCCTTGGGCTTTTAAGGGTTGATTTTATTTATCTAAAAACTCTTAAAACTTTATTAAAATGTAAAAACATAATTTTTGAACCTGAGTTCAGTCCCAAAAATCGAAAATTACAGAGGGGTCCCTTAAGTTTTATTTTCTTGCAATTAAGTCCACCAACTTTTTATTTTTGCATTTTAGGTCCAAAAGTTAAAATTTAATCAATTATGCTCGACTTGTCCAGGTTATAAATCATTCAAAACATAGATTTCAAGAGTCATACACATTCATATCATTCTCATACAAAATTTCATCAAGTATAACAATAAAGTGTACATGTATGCCCTATTTTTAAATAAATCGCATTTTTGAGCAACACTTGAGATTTTGTCCAACTTGATACAAGAAAATAGCATGGAATACATAATATATATCTCAAGTGCTCAAAATCAAAATACTACATGCATTTTTTTAAGTAAAACACCTAGAAGTTGAAAGGATTTTTCCACCCACCTCGTAGTAGTTTCTCGGGTTGTTCAAAAATGGAGCCTTGTTCCTTGTATCAACTTCTTGTCTCAAGCTCTTGAAAGTCAGCCCCTAAATGGTATCCAAACCATATTTTGGTGTTAAAATTAAAGTCTCAAGTCTAAAAAAAATATACTAGGACCAAATGGTTACTACTCACCTTAATGTCTTCAAGTAGTCTCTAAAATTGGAAATTTTCCTTCAAGCTTCTATCTTCAATTTGAGATGGTGTAGGTCAGCCCCTAAGCTCCAAAAAATCATATTCTTGAGTCAAAAATTAATTCTTCATGTTGTCAAGAGAAAAATACTAAATCCTAATTTTCTCACCTCTTGAGTTTCTTCTACAAACTTGTAGTCAAGTCTAGGTCCCTTGATTCTTCAAGAAATTCCTTCTAGGAATACCTCAACAAGAAAGATTCATCATATTAAGAATTAGAGGTAGATGTTGGAAGTTTTAAGAAGATAAAAATGAAAATGGAAGAAAAATAGTTTCTTACCTTAATTCTTGGAATTTTTGATTCTATGAGAACAAGATGAAGGGAAGTTCTGATTCTTGTTATGGATGATAGTATTTGAGAGAGTTGGTAAGTTTTAGTGGAATGAAATGAATTCTTGTTCTCCAATCTTCATAATGACCGAAAATGAGGGTATAAATGTTGGAAATTTGTGTTGTTTGGTGTTGAAAGGTGAGTTAGTGGGAAGAATTTGGAATTAGGACATAAACGATTAACTAAACTACTTTCTAGGGACATTTAGCCAAAATGCTATGTTTAGAGGAGGAATCATTTTGTTGACTCTTAGTTGGTAATTATTGGGATGGTGGGTTTTGTAGGAAAAATTTTAAAAATGTAGTAGGCTAAAAAAAATTGAAACAAATCCCTTACTCTTCCTCTTGTGACCGATTTTAAGAGGTAGAGGTTAATTGTTTTCTAAATATATATAACTACAATTTCCGAAAAAAAAAAAAATATATATATAAATACAATTTTCGAAAATTAAAATATATATATATACAATTTTCAAAACAAATATATATATATATATATTACTATAAGAAATTAATAGCTAGTCGTTAAGAAAAGAAATCCAATCTATAAATGTAACACGTTAAAAGTTGAAAAAGAAATCGACAATCGTGAAAGAAGTGAAAATAGGTGTTATTAACATACACCACAAAATAAAAAACGAGACTTTGTTATTTTCAATAAAAAGAATTGGATCTTTTTAGAATAAATCTAAAGTACTATTCTTTTGAAAATATAAATTTTGTACTATATGAACTTTCAAGACAATGTATTGTATTTTTTAAAATACTAATTTAGTATTAGATAGTTTTCAAAGATGAAATAGATAACCAATGTTAAATCCATTAATATAATACGAATCGCAAAATAAATAGTAAATATAAGAATAAATTAACAAAGTGTATTTAAAAATTCTATCGAGAAAGAAAAGAAGAGAAAAAAAAAAAAAAACAATACCGCGATCGTGTCGTCTATAGTTGAAAAATCTTGGGCTTCATATTCTCCCCTCCTTAAAGGAATTTGGTCCCCAAATTCTCTTCTCAAATAATTCCTTTTCAAATTCTAGATAAGATTCATACTTATTGTATCTATTTATGAAGGATCTACCCCATCCTCAATATCAAAACTTTGGGCCTAGAGGCGCTTATGTTCGATCTAAGTTCCCATCAATCAATTTCCAATAATCATTCTGCAAAAATATTTGTAACAACCTTAGCGGTACTCAAAACTTCTTGTCATCACCTTGTAATAGACATAGTACCCTATTCATGTGATCCATAACATTTGTACCACTATTCTATTATTATTATTATTTAACCAATCATTGCTACTCCACATTTTATTCTAATGTACTACTCCCATAATTATTATCTCGAAACATACCTTTCAT
This sequence comes from Rehmannia glutinosa, assembly GCA_016081115.2. Classification (NCBI taxonomy): domain Eukaryota; kingdom Viridiplantae; phylum Streptophyta; class Magnoliopsida; order Lamiales; family Orobanchaceae; genus Rehmannia; species Rehmannia glutinosa. The sequence continues at coordinate 147,914 of JABTTQ020003505.1, read as the reverse complement.
AATCCAATCCGGAATATATCCTTGCTTGTCACAAACTAGTCAATATTTCATTTACCTAAGGAAATGATACTCATTATAATAAGTCGTCGATTTAACTAAATAGTCGACACCTATTCATAGCGTCGTATATTTCCTCGAACAATTGATAGTAGATTTCATCGCTAAAAGTGCAAGATCAACCCAAAATTTCCACCCATCAACATATAATAGTCGAGAGACCTCAAAGAATCTTTAATAAGTCATTTCCACAAATAATCATAGGAGTTGCTCATACTAAAATCCTAATAGCAATTTAAATTTCTCATATCCATAAGGACTTTCATTATTCCAGATAAAGTCACTCTTCTTAAATACCTCATATAAAGTACGAGTGTCCATTCTATCATTAGTTAATCAATACTTAAATAATCGACAACTAAGTCACAGTCAACCAACTTAATTAGTCAACCAATTTAAATATCAGATAAGTGTCTAAATCACAATAATAGTCACAATAATACTAGATAATCATCATCCAAAAATAGTTCGTAACTTAGACATTATAACTTACGAAATACTTAGTTGCGGCATCCAATCGAGGTCTTATAATATTCACATCCTTAATGTATCTTATCCGTGATACCCAAACTGCTAGTTAGATTCCCGCACTTAAGCTTGTACATGGATTTGGGATGAATAAAGCAAAGGCATCATCGGTAAATCATACTTAGTCATTCCCATACTATTATTCTCCAAAGTAATATCATTAGGTATCTAGATTCCACAATATATCATATAACCAAATCATATAATGTCAAGTGATGAACTTATATCCTTCAATTCTCATCATATCATGGCATTATAACTTTCAAATCAAGAAATTTCTAAACACCTAACGTCCAAACCGAGGGATATCTGGGTATGTTAGCACTATGACAACCCAAAAGAGTTCAAAAGGTCGTCCAAGATTTAACTTAGGCCATCTAGTAGTGGTACCCAATCCAAGGCAGAGAACCTATCCTGGGTCGGCTCGGTGTAAGTTTCTCCTTACAAACCGAGCTCGATACCATAACCATCACGCCCCAACGCGATGCGACGGTGATCAATCACTTAAACAAATAAACCCAACATTCTAGAAAACGATGAAACAATCCCAAGTGAAACAAGTTCTAAAGCAACGGAAAACTACAAGTACAACACGATTACAAATACATCCCAACAACCAAATAGCTTACGAGCCGTAACTAGGAAATAATAAAGTACACATCATACCACCAGGCTTAAGTGTCAAAGGGTCCTACGCCCTTAAATTACAATCGAGAATGGCGAGAAAGAAAATAAAAGAGTTCAACAAGAGAAAAACAAAAGAAAGTCCAAAGAACATAGATATCAATAGGAAGTAAGTCCAACAAAGTGAGCATGAGAATTCAATCCAAGGCAGTTCAGCTTTTCTTCGACAAAGTCATCTTCTAAGGTTAGAAAACGGAGGGGTGAGACAAAATCTCAGTGGATGGGGTGATCGTGTGCAAGTGTGGTGATATGTATATAGTTAATGCGAGAAATTTAGTTGTATGAAAACGCGCGTGAGAGATGATGCATGATTTCACACACAATCCAGAATAATCGCCGTGATAAATATATTTAAGTAATATACTTATACGCTTAAGAAACAAAGCGATTCGTGGTCGCAAGCACTATGGTCCAAGCAGAGGCGAGGATTGCGTCACGGATTTGTAACGCCAATCCTATGCAAGACAAGTAGCGGTTGCGTCATGCACGGATTTGAAGCGCCAACCTATGCAATACAAGTAGCGGTTGCGTGCGGATTTGTAAGCGTCAACCAAATGGGTCCGATTAACTCGAGAATCATGTGGATCGACAACGATTCCTTCTTTCTTTCTTGTAACTCCCGAGCAAGATGGTCCAAGACCACACCTTATCGCTCCATAGCAAAGACAAAATCCATAGTGGAGCTAGCAAGGCTCGGATTTGTCATAATCATGATTATACCTCTAAGTACTACGACCCACTTCCTCGGACAAACTCGCCCCTCGATTGCGGGATTAGGACATGGGGCCGGAAGAGTGGAATAGCGCGGCCGAGCTGCCTTGCCCATCCCCGATTATCCATTCCGAGTCAGTGAGCTCGACACACCAAGTTGACTCAAGTAGGAAAGTAAACACAAGTTCGTGGTAGTCAACCAGGCAAAATGAGTATTATTGATTCAGCAAGCGATTCAAGAAAAATTTTAAATATTGCGAGTGGCAATTATGGTGTTGGTGGAGTTATTTGGATGAAGATGATTATCGGGAGGATAAGCAATCTTCGATATCTTGAAAGATTAGGTGGAACATAAGTCTCGTTATAGATTCAAATCGCAAGACGCAGACGAAGTCGCCCGCGATAGGGTATTAATCGGTCAAGGCGGTCCGATAAGTCAAGGGTTTTTGAGAAAATAAAATATTTTAATTAAGAATTGAAGTCAGAGGGTCCAGGGCTTTTTTAATAAAAGGAAAATAATTTGAGTTAGGTCCTTGATAAAAATAAAATTTACAATTTAGCCCCATTTTGTAAAAATCAATACTTTTGGGGTTAAAAATTGAATACATAAATATCCCGACCTTGAAAAATTATAAGGTTAGTTCCTAAATTCTCCAAATTGTTCAGAGATTTAGGTTTTTGAAGTTTTGAGGTCGAGTTTTTATAAAATTCTCATTTTGGCCCCAAATTTGTTAAAAATTGTCATTTCGGGCTCTAAGTTTAAAATAATTGGAACTCACAAACCGGAAGGGATTTTAATGTGATTCCAGTTGGAAAATGTCACTATGGTTAGTGGAATATTGGGACAAAAATAGTTTTAAAAAGAAATAAGTTTAGGTCCCTTAACTTTTTAAAATTTCATTTTTGTCCCATTTTGAAATAATTGCCTTTAAGGCTTTTAGGGGTTCAATTGTTATGAAATTTAAACCTTGGGTCCAAAATATAATTACGTTATAGTTAAATTAGTATTTCCATGGGCATGGGCTGCATAAGTCCTGGAAATTTCATTTGGGTCCTCAAGTTTAATTTTTTACACTTTAGTCCCTCAATTTTAGTAAAATTACTTTCCAAGCTCTAAACTCTTGGATTTTTGGAATACACTTAAAATATTTTATTTCCAGTACCTTAAGAGTTAAAATTTTAAATTTTCAAATTAGGGCCTGGTACAGTTTCGAAAATTGCAAAATAGCCCTTAAACTTCTAAAATTTTACAATCTAGTACTTGAGCTTTTAAGGGTTGATTTTAATTATCTAAAAACTCTTAAAAATTTATTAAAATGTCAAAACATAATTTTTGAACCTGAGTTCAGTCCCAAAAATCAAAAATTACAGAGGGGTCCCTTAAGTTTTATTTTCTTGCAATTAAGTCCACCAACATTCCATTTTTGCATTTTAGGTCTAAAAGTTCAAATTTAATCAATTATGCTCGACACTACAAGAAAACATTGGAATTCCAACGGAAAAAACTGTTGGAATTTGACCAATTTCCGTTGGAATTATCGATTCCAACGGAAATTCCAACGGAAAATGAGTTGTTGGTAAAATGGCCGTTGGAATGCCAAAATTCCAACGGAAATTCCAATGGGAAAATATTCCAACGGTATTTGTCCGTTGGAATATTCAATTGTTGGAAAAAATCCAACGAATATTCCAACAAGAATTCCAATAGAATTATACATTGGAATTTAGTCCAACGATGATTCCAATGGTATTAATCCGTTGGAATATATATTCGTTGGAATGAACTCCAACGATTATTCCAACGCTATTACCAATGACATTATATTGTTGGAATTAATTCCAACGATAATTCCAATAGTATATTTCCATTGGAAGTTAAGAAAAATTTCAACGTTTTTTTGTTGGAAAACATTCCAACAACAATTCCAACGGATTTTTCCGTTGGAATTAAAAATATTCCAATTGTTGGAATGCTTCTATAGATACTTTTGACCCTCTAAAATAGTTAATCTATTAGCTACAATGTGTAAATATAATATCATAAAAAGTCGATATCAAATATTTCCAAATGTACGATATAATTTGTCCATCACAAAAGAAACAAATCAACAATCCTAAAAGTAATAATATCATCACAACGACCCTCAAATCCTTCAACAAAAATAAAGCCAACACAAACAAAGCCTTAGATCCAAATCCGCAAGATTTGCCTCTCTTATTGTTCCCTCGATTGGTCTCATAAAAGAAAGCGATTCATCCAATTCAGTTTCACCTTGTGATGTTTTACTTTTCTTCAACTTCTCACAAGTACCCTACACACAAAATAGAAAATGTACAAGAGATAAAATTAAATAATTTGAAATTTATGACACATAAAAAGATATTATGAAACCAAATATGAGATACTTACATATAAGATTTAAGCTTTAGAATTCGTCCACTTACAAGTTTTCTCATCATAGTTTAGCTTATGATACACCTCGGGAATGGTGGCTTCCTCTCCAACTCCAATCCCTAAAAGAAACATGAAATATACACTTCATATATTCCTAGAATACCAAAAACCAGGCAACAGAGGAAATTTACAAAAGAAACCTCAGATGTTTTATTCGATAAAAAAGTGAGCCTTTGATACAAGTATGCAAGCATTTTCCTGTACAAAGATAATTCCCATCTCCACCAACAAAAATCTAAATATTCAGATGTTGTAAATACCAAGTTAATATACTGCCAAAAAATTGATCAGCTACCATAAAAATATGCAGTGTGAGACACCACTAATGAAACATCAGTACTCCTAAATTTGTATTATTATCTCCCTCCATTTAAATCTCATCCTCTTAATCAATCAAAAGAAAGGTCCCTACATATGTGTGTGTATGTATTTATATGTTAAAAATAGGTCGTCATCAAAGGGATTTGCTTTTTGGCAGTTTCGAATAATTAAAACAAATTTCATTACCTATTTTCTGTTAACTGCAATTTAACCCCTACAAAACATATAATGGCAAGAACCCCCATAAAAAATAAAGAGACAAAAAAATCCTCTAGTACTTTAAAGAGTTTAGTCTTTTCATATGTACATTTCAAAATTATAGTATTTCCTTTTTGTTCAGGAGGACTTTGTTATTTACCTAATTTACAGGGGCTAATTTGCAATTTACCTAATTATATTTTTTTCATTTTTCTCCACCATAAACAGGGGTGATATCAGATACTGTTCTGTTTGATAGTTATATGTAATACAAATATGCATGATCACACACCTTCTTATCTTCTCCTCTTGGCCTTCTGTTGTCTTTTCTCCCATCATTTATCTCCACTTAAATTTCACATTCCATGAACAAAAAAAACCCCATTAACGCCCACTTCTACCTCCGCCTCTGCCTCGCAAACCACCTTGATCACCTCTACTTGACATCTATGGAAAAATACCAAAAATATATACACATAATTTGTAGCATAGATGATATTACTTATAATGCATGAAATCATTTCATATGCAAGAAAAGAAGAAATCAAACAGAGGAAGAAACATATGGATCAATCTGTCTCAAGATATGCAGCAACTGTTCTGCTCGACTTCTTTCGTCCTCTCCACTGGATTAAACAACAAATCAAAACAGATATAGAATATGTCCAAGGACAGTTGTATATCCACAATCTCATTAATAACTAATATGTCCAAAAGTTATTATCCATGCAATGGAGCTGGACAATATAAGTAATAGACCAGACATCTATAAGGGTATTAAAGAAAAATGGATCTCGATAGTGACGGTACGTTGCACAAACTATGAAGAAAATAAAAAACTTATCTACTTGTACGCAAGCCATGTAAGTAGAAAAGGAAGACATCAAACCTCATTCATATATACTGGGAAACTAAGCAAAATCTTAAGAAAATATATAATGCCAAGTCAAATAACTTTACATAGAAAGAAGATAAAAATTTCTAAACCTCAATGTAATTCCATTAAAGACTTAGAGATTGATTATTATAAGTCAAAGAAATAATTATAGGAGAAATTCTATTAATTAGCAAGGAAGAAATATACAAGGTGTGTAACTTTCTAACAAATGCAACAACTAGTCGATAATAGTCCCTAGAGGTTGTATTTCAATAAGTCTGTGGTATTAAAAATGCTCCCATTTTTGATTTGCCTGCCTTGGTAGGGTGCTTCAACAAAATATGAGATACATTGAACAGAAAGTAGCCTGTCAAAAATGGAATAAATACCTTGTAACAAGAATTGCACTGAGAAGGGTAATCAGATTGTGTATGAGACGATTCAAAACATCAGCAGGATCGTTTGGTAAACCAAAAATCCTAAAGTAGCCTGTCAAAAATGTAACATATTCAAAAGCAGGATTTTTGTTTTCACTAACGAATAACTGTACAGAGTCATATCTTTCACCTTCAGAACAAGGTTCCTCGTTTCAATAGCCAATTTTGTCTCCACAGAAACCAAAGTAGTACAAGCACTCAAAGCAAGGGACTGCAAGATACATCCAGATTAAAGACAGGACAACTTCTGTAATAAGATACAATAAAGTTTTTCAATATTCATAGAACTTTTACAGGCAGAGAAGAAATGCACAAAGCAATGTAATCTATCAGCAACTTTACAGTATACCTGAACTGAACGACTTAGCAATCAAATGACAGAGCAATTCGATGAACAAAATTGTGGTAGCAGTTAACTATATTACCTCCAGCAGGAGATAATCAGTTGCAGCTAAAATACGTGACGTAAATCTTAAGAAAAGGTCACTAGTGAACGACAGATAACTGATTGTGCCTAAACATTGAACGCTAATAGAATACAATACTCAACATCAAATTTTGACCCTAAACATAAGTGTCTTCAGAATTTAGGGCCCTAATCTACCGGAAGCATTAAGGCCTTCCAGAGTTTGTAAAGACCGAAATTCGGAACAAATGTTAAGATTCCAAATGTTTCACCGTTTAATTAAGTTTCAATGGTAGAATCCTAGAGATCTCACATCTTAAGATATAACTCAGATAAAATAGCATATCATTTAGGAGTGAAAGAAAAACTGGAGTACCAACAAATATTAAGAAAAACTGAAGTACCAACCGAGAATATGATGGTGCGAGCTGGGGCGACGGAAATCTCGAGCTGATGCGGGCAGAGTGATGGGCGGTGATGACGGGCGGCGATGGGTGATGTACCAAATGAGAAACGGTTTTGACAAAATAGAATCACAATTTCATTTTGGGAACTTTCTGCAAAATTATATTTTACAAAAAAACCTGTTGGAATAAAAGGTACGCGAAAAAACATGACTTCAGAAATTATTTGCAAAATAGAAGCAGAAGTTGTTTGCAAAATCACTTTTTTGGGAGAGAGTTGAGACTTTCACAGTCTCTGTTTTTGTTTGGTGTCTGTCCATGTGTTTGCAAATTTAGAAAAAGGGCTTTAGTTTTTTTAACTAAAGTTGCTATTGAACATAAAGTTGCTTGCTTTCTAACTTGCTATTCAAGTAGTTGTTATTGAACATAATTTTATTAAAAAAGAAATCAGTTATTCGGTTTGATTAACCAAAATTTTAGAGGGAACCGAACCAAATAACCAAAATTTTAAAAAGTAAAAATCAAAAACCAAACCAAAATTTTTGGCTCAATTTCTCAATTGATTTTTCGATTTTGGTTTGGTTTGGCCTTGTTAATCAAATGTGCACAACCCTATTTATTCCAACGATTTTGTTGTTTATCATTAGAATTAGTGTTGCAAATTTTTCCAACGATTTATTGTGATATTGGATTTTCTTTGGAATTTAATATTCCAACGAGAATTCCAACCGTTTATTCCAATAGTCTTGTCTATTGTTGGAATTTATGTTGGAATTTTTCCAATGGAATGCCGCAGTTGGAATCTCCATTGAAATTGTAAAAATTCCAATAGTATTTCCAATGGTTTATTCCAACTATTTTGTTTACCGTTGGAATTACTATTGGAATTTTTCAATGGTTTATTTTGGGGTTGGAACTTTCGTTGGAATTTTAATTCCAACGGACATTCCAATAGTTTATTCCAATGGTTTTGTATACCGTTGGAACTACTATTGGAATTTTCCAATGATTTGTTGTGGTGTTAGAATTTTCGTTGGAATTTCTAAGATTCCAACAGCTTTTTTATTTCGTTGGAATTATTCCGTTGGAATTTGATTGTTTTCTTTGTAGTGCGACTTGTCCAGGTTATAAATCATTCAAAACATAGATTTCAAGAGTCATACACATTCATATCATTCTCATACAAAATTTCATCAAGTATAACAATAAAGTGTACATGTATGCCCTATTTTTCAATAAATCACATTTTTGAGCAATACTTGAGAATTTTTCCAACTTGATACAAGAAAATAGCATGCAATACATAATATATATCTCAAGTGCTCAAAATCAAAATACTACATGCATTTTTTTTAAGTAAAACACCTAGAAGTTGAAAGGATTTTTCCACCCACCTCGTAGTAGTTTCTCGGGTTGTTCAAAAATGGAGCCTTGTTCCTTGTATCAACTTCTTGTCTCAAGCTCTTGAAAGTCAGCCCCTAAATGGTATCCAAACCATATTTTGGTGTTAAAATTAAAGTCTCAAGTCTAAAAAAAATATAATAGGATCAAATGGTTACTACTCACCTTAATGTCTTCAAGTAGTCTCTAAAATTGGAAATTTTCCTTCAAGCTTCTATTTTCAATTTGAGATGGTGTAGGTCAGCCCCTAAGCTCCAAAAAATCATATTCTTGAGTCAAAAACTAATTCTTCATGTTGTCAACAGAAAAATACTAAATCCTAATTTTCTCACCTCTTGAGTTTCTTCTACAAACTTGTAGTCAAGTCTAGGTACCTTGATTCTTCAAGAAATTCCTTCTAGGAATACCTCAACAAGAAAGATTCATCATATTAAGAATTAGAGGTATATGTTGGAAGTTTTAAGAAGATAAAAATGAAAATGGAAGAAAAATAATTTCTTACCTTAATTCTTGGAATTTTTGATTCTATGAGAACAAGATGAAGGGAAGTTTTGTATTCTTGTGATGGATGAGAGTATTTGAGAGAGTTGTTAAGTTGTAGTGGAATGAAATGAATTCTTGTTCTCCAATCTTCATAATGACCGAAAATGAGGGTATAAATGTTGGAAATTTGTGTTGTTTGGTGCTGAAAGGTGAGTTAGTGGGAAGAATTTGGAATTAGGACATAAAAGATTAACTAGACTACTTTCTAGGGATATTTAGCCAAAATGCTATGTTTAGAGGAGGAATCATTTTGTTGACTCTTAGTTGGTAATTATTGGGATGGTGGGTTTTGTAGGAAAAATTTTAAAAATGTAGTAGGCTAAAAAAAAATTGAAACAAATCCCTTACTCTTCCTCTTGTGGCCGATTTTAAGAGGTAGAGGTTAATTTTTTTAAATATATATAACTACAATTTTCGAAAATAAAAATATATATAAATACAATTTTTCGAAAATTAAAATATATATATATATACAATTTTCAAAACAAAAAAAATATATATATAAATATTTTACTATAAGAAATTAATAGCTAGTCGTTAAGAAAAGAAATCCAACCTATAAATGTAACACGTTAAAAGTTGAAAGAAATCGACAATCGTGAAAGAAGTGAAAATAGGTGTTATTAACATACACCACAAAATAAAAACGAGACTTTGTTATTTTCAATAAAAAGAATTGGATCTTTTTAGAATAAATCTAAAGTACTATTCTTTTGAAAATACAAAATTTTGTACTCTATGAACTTTCAAGACAAGGTATTGTATTTTTAAAATACTAATTTAGTATTAGATAGTTTTCAAAGATGAAATAGATAACCAATGTTAAATCCATTAACATAATACGAATCGCAAAATAAATAGTAAATATAAGAATAAATTAACAAGTGTATTTAAAAATTCTATCGAGAAAGAAAAAGAAGAGAGAAAAAATAATAATAAAAAAAATAATACCGCGATCGTGTCGTCTATAGTTGAAAAATCTTGGGCTTCATATTCTCCCCTCCTTAAAGGAATTTGGTCCCCAAATTCTCTTCTCAAATAATTCCTTTTCAAATTCTAGATAAGATTCATACTTATTGTATCTATTTATGAAGGATCTACCCCATCCTCAATATCAAAACTTTGGGCCTAGAGGCGCTTATGTTCGATCTAAGTTCCCATCAATCAATTTCCAATAAATGTTGGAAATTTGTGTTGTTTGGTGTTGAAAGGTGAGTTAGTGGGAAGAATTTGGAATTAGGACATAAACGATTAACTAAACTACTTTCTAGGGACATTTAGCCAAAATGCTATGTTTAGAGGAGGAATCATTTTGTTGACTCTTAGTTAGTAATTATTGGGATGGTGGGTTTTGTAGGAAAAATTTTAAAAATGTAGTAGGCTAAAAAAATTGAAACAAATCTCTTACTCTTCCTCTTGTGACCGATTTTAAGAGGTAGAGGTTAATTGTTTTCTAAATATATATAACTACAATTTCCGAAAATAAAAAAAATATATATATATATATAAATACAATTTTCGAAAATTAAAATATATATATATATATAGTATTTTAAAAACAAATATATATATATATATATATATATATTACTATAAGAAATTAATAGCTAGTCGTTAAGAAAAGAAATCCAACCTATAAATGTAACACGTTAAAAGTTGAAAGAAATCGACAATCGTGAAAGAAGTGAAAATAGGTGTTATTAACATACACCACAAAATAAAAACGAGACTTTGTTATTTTCAATAAAAAGAATTGGATCTTTTTAGAATAAATCTAAAGTACTATTCTTTTGAAAATAGAAATTTTGTACTCTATGAACTTTCAAGACAAGGTATTGTATTTTTTAAAATACTAATTTAGTATTAGATAGTTTTCAAAGAAGAAATAGATAATCAATGTTAAATCTATTAACATAATACGAATCGCAAAATAAATAGTAAATATAAGAATAAATTACCAGTGTATTTAAAAATTGTATCGAGAAAGAAAAGAAGAGAGAAGAAAGAAAAAAAAAATAATAAAAATAATAATATCGCGATCGTGTCGTCTATAGTTGAAAAATCTGGGGCTTCACAGAGCAGATTGTATGACTCATTTTTTTTTAAAAAGTACAAAATCTTATCACTTTGAAAGTTTCTGTTAATATATAAAAATAGTGAATTAGTTGCTTAAGACTTGGTAAATCTGTTTAAGAATAAAACCAAGTCAATGTGATTTTGCAGGAAAAAAGGTTTCTAGAATCTGGATGTTAAATCATGAAGAAAAATATACTTTAAGATTGAATCAAAGGCTCCATTGTTGACTTGTGTTCTCCTTAAAGTTCAGTCTTCAAGCACTAAATAGATTCGGCCTCTCTTATGTTTTCCGAATGATGGGATATGGGAAAACAACAGGTATATATATATATATGTATATATATATAGGGGAGGATCCTGTGAGAAAATATGTGGAAAAATATTTTCCAACTTTTAGGTGTTTTGATTAAATGCATGTAGAAAATTTGATCATGAGCCTTGAGATATATATAATCTATGTATTGCATGTCAATTTTATATATCAAATCATGAAAATTCTCAAGAGTTGCTCAAAATTACTATTATTTGAATTTTAGGTGCATGCATGTACACTTTAATGTTTTAATTGATGAATTCTTGTATGTATTGGACATGCATATGTATGATCTTTAAAATCTATGTTTTGGATGCCTTATAACCTGGAAAAGTCGAGCATAATTGATTAAATTTCAATTTTGGACTTAAAAATGTAAAAATGGAAAGTTGGTGGACTAAATTGCAAGAAAATAAAAGTTAAAGGCCCCTCTGCAAATTTCGAAATTTGGGACTGTACTCAGGTTCAAAAATGACTTTTGGACATTTTAATAAAATTTTAATATTTTTAAGATAAATAAAATCAACATTTAAAAGCCCAAGGACTAGATTGTAAAATTTTGAAAGTTTAAGGGCTACTTTGCAATTTTTAAAACTGTACCAAACCTTAACTTTAAAATTTGAAATTTTTACTCTTAAGGTACTGGGAATTACATATTTTAAAAGTATTCCAAAAATCCAAGTGGTTAGGGCTTGGAAAACAATTTTTCTAAAATTGAGGGACTAATGTGTAAAATACTAAACTTGAGGACCCAAATAAAATTTCCAGGACTTATGCAGCCCATGCACCTGGAAATACTAACTTAACTATAACTTAATTACATTTTGGGCACAAGGTTCAAATTTCATAACAATTGGACCCTAAAAGCCTTAAAGGCAATTATTTCAAAATGGGACAAAAATGATATTTTCAAAAGTTAAAGGACCTACACATATTTCTTTTAAAAACTGCTTTTGTCCCAATATCCTACTAACCTTAGTGACATTTTCCAACTGGAATCACATTAAATGCCCTTCCGGTTTGTGAGTTCAATTTTTAAAACTTAAGGTCCGAATTGGCAATTTTTACAAATTTGGGGCCAATGTGAGAATTTTACAAAATCTCGACCTCAAAATTTTAAAACCTGAATCTTTGGACAATTTGGAGAATTTAGGAACTGACCTCTTAATTGTTCAAGGTCGGGATATTTATTTATTCAATTTTTAACCCCAAAAGTGTTGGTTTATACAAAACGGGCTAAATTACAATTTTTCTTTTATAAAGGACCTAACTCAAATTATTTTCTCTTTTACTAAAATAGCCCTGGACCCTCTGACTTGGAGATTTAATTAAAGTACTTTACTTTCCCAAAAACCCTTGACTTATCGGATCAATTTGACCGACAATACCCGATCGCGGGCGACTTCCTCCTTGCGAATTTGAATCTATAACGGACTTATGTTCCAACTAATCTTTCAAGATATCGAAGATTTCTTATCCTTTCGATGATCATCTTCATCCAAATACTCCACCAACGCCATAATTGCTACTCGCGAATTTTCAAAAATTTTCTGAATCGCTCAATCAATAATACTGATCGCTGGTTGATCGCTGTACTTGTAATTACTTTCCCCGCCTAAGTCAACTTGGTGTGTCGAGCTCACAATCGGAATAGATACGTCGGGGATGGAACCGGCAGCTCGGCTTTATTCCACTCTTCCCCCCCATCGTCCCTAATCTCGCAAATCGAGGGACGGAGTTTGTCCAAGGGAAGCGGGTCGTAGTATCGAGGTATAATCATGATTATGACAGATCCGAGCCTTGCAAGCTCCATTGTGGATTTTGTCTTTGCCTACGGAGCGATAAGGTGCCGGTCTTGGACCATACTTGACCGGGAATTACAAGGAAGAACGAAGGAATCGCTTGTCCCGATCCACATGATTCCTGGAGTTATCGGACCCGTTTTGGTTGGCGTTACATTTCCGTATGCAACCGCTTACCCGTTGCATTGGTTGGCTTTACATTTCCGCACGCAACCGCTACTGTTTTGCATTGGTTGGCGCTACAATCCGTCGCAACCATTAATTGCCTTGCATGGGATTGGTGTTACACTTCCGTCGCAATCCTACCTGTCTTGATCAATCACATAGTGCCTGTGTGACCATGAACTGCTTTTTGAATCGTATAAGTATATTATTTAAATATTTTATCACGACGCTTATGAATCGTGTGTGAATTCATGCATCATACTCACGCCGCGTTTTCATATAATCGTTTTCTCACATTAACTATATTGCGCCACACTCACACACGATCACCCCATCCACCGAGATTTATGTCTCATCCCCACCTATTTTCTAACCTTAGATGAGGATTTCGTTGAGGATGCGGAACCTCTCGGATTGAGACTTTGTACTACGCTTGTTGGATTCGTTACTTTTTTTCTTCATTGATTGGACTCTTTCTTATGTTGTTGTCGGACTTTTGTATTTCTTTCTATTCGGGTTTGTAACTAAAGGGCGTAGGACCCTTTGACTTTAAGTTACTATATTTTGTTGACTTTCGGGTTGTAATTTGGATGATGGATTGTAGACTTTAAGTTGTACTTGTACTTGTTATTTAATTATTCCGCTGTTATTTAGACTCTGTCTCATTGGGTTCTCGTTGATATTTGTCTGGACTGTTTGGTTATTGTATTTAAGTTGTGGATCGTTCGTCGCGTCCCGTTTGGGGCGTGACAATAATATATAGATTTTGGCCGAAATATTTTTTTAAGTAAATAATTGTAAAAATATTTGCGGTGATATTATATAGATTTTCCGAAGAATAATGATTTTTTTTTGATTTACAAGAGGCTAGATGCTATATTGAGCGGCAAAAAAAAAACGAATTAAAGGTATATTTCCCATTCCTATATCTATTTCTTAAATATTGTTTTTTTTTCTACTTAGACCTGTTACTTAGATATGTTTGTAATTCGAGTTTTTGGTAGAATTTTTTTTTAAGGAATTAGATATAAAAATGTTTGTGGTTGGTATTATTTAGATTTTCCAGAGGCTAAATGATTTTTTGTTCGGCCAATAAATCAAAATTTAAATGTTATTTATCCATTTCTATATCCATTTCTCCCTCAAATCAGTCGAAAATTTTAATTTTAAATTTCTTATTTGTTTTTTAAATTTTCTGATTTTTGTACTTAGATCTGTTATCATTTCCAGTTCTTTGCCTTTTTTAAAGATAACAATTGTAAAAAATCAAGATGTCAATTTATTCATCATTTGTATGTATGATCTGTGTGAATCCAATCTGTGCATAATCTATATTTATTAATATGTCTTAGTTTACAGTTCAATCATGAATTTATATGCAAATGAAATATTACAATTATATTATTTATATATATTACTTGTCTGTATTTGATGGTTAATATTTCTTTTTTGTGTCATGTTCAACATAACCCATATTCTATTGGAGAGAGAAATTCCAAAACACAACTTGTGTCGGATAACCTGCACATGTAAGATCGCTTCCCAACACATTTCTATATACTAATTCAACTTGATATTTATTTGTTTTCAAATGATATGTAAATTATATGAATATGTTTCAGTTAATAGTAGATGATTCATTGTTGCCGAGAAAGTTATATTAAGATAAGTTGACATGACCTTAGTATTTACTGATTTTGTCAATGAAATGATCAATATTGTGATTAATTTAACTTAATTTATTACAGTTCTAGGTGTGTTTATTACAAAGAGAAGCGAGAAACCACCATGGCAGAGAAACAAAGAAAACAATGCAGAGGTAAGTCACCGATATAACTATCAATTAAGAATACATATGTAACTCATAAAAAGTTTTTATGTTAAAGTATTTTGGAACGAAACATATGATACCATGTTCGAGAGCTCACACTTGCACGTTTTTCCCCAAAACTATCTTTTCCGTTAACCGCTTTTATTATAAAAAATGTTTGCTATGAAAGCGATTATTAGACACAAGTTTTCTTCTTCAATATTGACTATTTCTTTTGGACTTTGTAAGTATTTTGTGCTTTCGTAGTTAATTCGATTTCAAAACATAAGTAATGACTGATCTTTCACCTTTTTATATCTGTCGCCTAAGTGGATCGTATATGGTAATATTTATTATTATAGATAGAATATCATGTAGATTTCCATATTTTGATGTATGGTAGGTAATGTTTCAAAATCTAAATCAATATAAATCATATTAAGAACATTCATATAGAAAATTCGACTTTGACTTTTAACTGGATTAAGTTTTCGTTTTGAATGCGTAAAAATATTGTCAGTTTTAATATCATATCCAATTTTTTTATTTCACTCGATTTTTTTTATTCCTTATCGGGTTTAGTCTATGACTTATTTAAAAACTCGTTGGCCTCGTTGTTGGCCATGATTCTAAATAATAGAATAACATATCAATGTAACAATAACAATTTATAAATAAATAACATACTAAAAATTAATAATTAAGTATTCAAACCTTGACTTGAATTCATGAACCTCTTCCATATCTCCATTAACAATCATTTTTGTAACATGAAATGCATAGAGACCTTCACCTCTTCTAAAATTGCGAAAACTTAAAAAATTAGTTCACAACTATTTTTGTTAATTAAAAAATTGCAGAAACTTAAAAAATTTAAAAATTGCCGAACAAAGTTAATTAACAGTTATTTTTGTTAATTAAAAAATTACGTAAACTTAAAAAATTGCGTAAACCGAAAATTGCGTAAACTTAAAAAATTACGTAAACTTAAAAATTGCGTAAACTAAAAATTGCGAAACTTAAAAAATTTAAAAAAATGCCAAACAAAGTTAATTCACAGCTATTTCTGTTAATTAAAAAATTGCATAAATTAAAAAAATTGCAGAAATTTAAATAAATTGCAGAAACTAAAAAAATTAAAAAATTGCTGAAAAAAGTTAATTAAAAATCATTATGACATACCACTAAACACTTTTGCTCGGCACGTCTGCAAAATTACAACAATTGGTTTATGTTCCATCTTCAAGAAACAAAAAAATTTGATCAACATATTCCTCCCATAACGTGCAAGTCACTCCATTATTCCTAAAACATTAGCAAAATTTTTTAAATCAATAAAAATTAAGATGACAAAGATAAAACAAAGAAAAAAATGTTATGTATGTTACTCCAAATCCTCCAATACGATTCCCGCCCGCAATTTTTCAGTTGTCTTTGCCGAGTGCATCGAAACAATCCCGCCAATTATGTCCGTGTTTTGAAAACAAAATTAATTAATTTAGAAGAAAAATATGTATATGAGTATAATTCTAAATAACAAAAATTGAATCAAAAATATATATTAACTAAAATTATCTGAAATAAGAATTATGATTACCAAAATGCATAGTATCGTCGACCGATTCTGAGATGATAATTGAAAAAGAAACCACTAAATATCTTATCAAACATTTCAAATATTTGAGTTTTTCCATAAAATAAATTTTATGCTTCCTCAATGTTGTGTGATACTTCTCATTGTAGTTGGCAACTATAAAATCCCTAATTGCAAACACACGACCCTCGATTAAGTCAAGTTTCTTAAACCGATCAACATTAGCCTTCCGAATTTGTGTCTTATCATTATAAGTGACTTTTCATACATACGGACCAGACGGAGCTTCATGTTCCATTTTGTTTTTGAGGTGGTCAAATCTTTGATCAATGTCAACATTGGAGCCATTTCTTTTTCTTTTTGATTGTATTGTGTTGTCATTTCATTTGCTATAATTCGAAAGTTGTAATTTCTTAATGTGGCATATGGCTCTCATATATATAGGTGAGAGTAAGGGAATTTAATTAGGAAATATTTTTTATAAGGAAATCATTCACAAGGAATTAATTTTTAGAATTATAATCACGTTTTTCGTTGTATTTTTTGATATTCTGTTTGGTGTATTATAAATTACCAAATTCGATGACTTTGATTGAATTTCTTCTTTGAAAATTATTGATTCTTCTATTTTATCTATATTTATATTAAAAACTTGTTTCTCAAGTAATATATTTTAAGTATTACAAAAATATAGGAAAACAGTTTAAAATAAATTGTCAAAGAAATTGTCTTTTACCGGATTATATTACCATTTTTACATCTCAATTAATATCGATTTTAGGATAAAGAGCGTCGGTTTGATCGGCAATTATTTTAATTACGAAAGTTTGACAAAGTGAACAATTCAAATATGGCAAAATCAATAAATAATAGGTAGTAGCCGAGATTTTGTTTCCTTAAATAATTAGATTTTTATTAATTACGTTGACAATTTTCTTAATAAATACAACCGCTAATTAAAACATGTTTTAAATTGAATTTGATGTCATCTACTATTCTCTTTTTAAATACCATAAATAAAAAATTTGCAGCCACTAATTAAGTCAACAAATTCGATTGATTAAATACAGCCGCTAATTAAAGTATGTTTTAAATTGAATTTGATATCATCTACATATCTTCCTAATAAATACCATAAATAAAATATCTACAACTGCTAATTAAAGTCAATTGATTCGATTGCCTAAACATTAACTCGAAATAGAAAGAAAAAAAAAATGGCGGGAAAATTTTCGGTTTCTATTTTGGGAAGCGTCTCTTATTATATATATATATATATATAGATACTTGATTTAATTAATAGATGATCACTTTATTTATGGGCTTTAACAACATTACTCATTAAATAGACAATATAAAATGTACAATATATCAATATCTATGCGCACTAAAGAAATCCTAACATAGTTCCGTAATTAAAGTTATTTCCATTGCCGAAAGAGGGCTTAATTCACATTTTACATGACTAAAGAAAGAGAAAGGTCAATTATAACTTTTCATAATACAGTATTTCCTAAGAGAAATCCCTCAATTTGCACAAAAGTAACAAATTAAAAAATCTATAGTAATTTAAAAAAAAAACAAATCTATAGTAATTTGATTCTTGATTCTAAGTTGTAGACAAAAGAAACTCTGGATGCACAGTTTTGTGCTCTGTTTTTTCTCCAACACAATATTAGTAGTATCGTTCATGAATTTTGATTCTGCCATGATTTAAGATAGAACTAATTACAAATTAGTTTGTAACCGTCTTAAAAAAGTAGGACTAAAAAACGAATTAAACTATTTGATACTCGACCTGATATCGATCGTTAAAAATTTATTTGATTTTGGTTCGTTAGCATAACGAATAAACCATAAACACATTTTTCCATTTGATACAATGTAAAGTTCAACTCCGACTCAACTCGATTAGTAAAAAAGAAAATCAATCCATTCACTATTTAATCGGAAAAAAATATAAAGCGGACAATGGGAGCCTAGTGCCTAGGTGGGGATTAATCGGGGCTAGACGAATATTTTTAAACAAGGCTAATTATAATTAAATATTTATTTTTAATTTATTTCATAATTTAAATTAAATAATATAAATTACTTTAATATTTCTTATAGTATAAATTAAATAATATAAATTTATATTATTTAATATAAATTACTTGCCATATAATTCATTTAAATTCATATTTTTACTTTAATAAATTTATATATTTATTATTTTCATATTTTTTATGACTTTTTAACATTAATTTTTCAGAAATATTCATGATATATTTGTATGATTTTTTACTCCCGATTTTTTTATTAGTTCTTGACTAGTCTTTTACCCGTGCAATGCACGGTGTGTATATCAGTGAGACATTTATTTTGTACTATTACATGTATATTTTTCTAATAGCTATACGAATTCCATCATCTACATTTTGGAATGACAACATCCCCCGTAAGAAAACCATGCCCATTGGTAATTGAATAGAATGAGACGTGGAATCCCAGCTTAATTCAGGTATGAAGCGGAGAAGTGAGCGGGGATGGAAATTTCTCATTTTTCTAGAATCGATGATGGACTAGGGACAATATTTATATCCTCGCTCCCTTCCCATTCCAATTTTTATATCCTCGCTCCCCTTCCCATTTATCTATTATTAATATTAATTCCATTTATAATTTTTTATTTATTAATTTTAAAAATTAAACACAAGAACCTTTACAATTTTAGTTGCTCTCATTCTTTGTTTTAGAAATTATGGATTTATGTTATCTGTATTTAAAAAAAAAGATTGCTTTAAGTTTTAAATTTTAAAAACTAAATAAAATATAAAAATAGTTACTTTTATTATAAATTATATGGTTAAACAATAATAATAAATTATTATAAACTATAAAAAATATCGTTAAATACAAAATTATATTATTGTGTAATTTTATGAATTAAATCTATTATAGATCATGTTTATCTATAAGAAGGTAAAAGTTTGAAAAAAGTTTAAATTGACCAATGTTGATTTTTTATTATTACCCCAATGCTGTATATTTA
The DNA here is from genome assembly GCA_016081115.2 of Rehmannia glutinosa. NCBI lineage: Eukaryota > Viridiplantae > Streptophyta > Magnoliopsida > Lamiales > Orobanchaceae > Rehmannia > Rehmannia glutinosa. The sequence goes on along the minus strand of JABTTQ020003505.1, from coordinate 128,098 downwards.
ATAAATTGTCTTTACAACCAATAATAAGGTCATTTGAAAATTGAATATTTTTAGGGGTTTAGAAAGTCAATAATTGTAAAAATTACTAAAAGAATTAAACAAAAAATATGTTTTATATTTAGCAACACATTTTTAAGGAAAATCAAACAATTTAAAAATAAAAACATTTTTACTTATACATATATAATATGAGTGTCAAACTCAAGATCGCAAAAATTGATTAATTTGATATATTATACGTCAAAAATGGATCAAAAATGAAAAAGTTATTATTATTTTTTTAAAAAGAAAAAAATAAATACAGTAATTAATGCAGTACACACACAGATTTGGAAAGATAATTTTATAAATTTACATATTTTATATCATTTTTAAAAGTTATCATTTAAAGAAAGTTGACTACCAAAAATAATAGAATACTAAATATTTATCACTTCTTATTATTATACATATGTTTATTACTTTTTATAGCACAAAAAAATGGGTGGGAAAATCTTCTCATGCTATTTTCAGAAGCGGCTGTTATTATATATATATAGATAAAACGCGAAAACTAAATTTTTATTACTAACTAGTGTTACACCCGTGAAATGTACGGTGAGTGTTATATTGGGCCTTTGCAATTGGAACAATATAGAGTTTGTTGTGTTGAACCATTGGATTTATGTTAAAATAGTAATATTAATAAAATATCAAAATGTAAAATAAAATTCAAACAAATTATTCAAATTAAAGCACTATATAAAAAAACTACAAATTTTGAAAGACTTCTTTGTATACGACATTCATTGTTTGCTTGTAGTTTGATTCGTCGTCACCATAGACTAATATTTTTAAATCCTTGTGGTTGGTGACTCTGGAAACATCAACGTATAACTGGCCATGGTTGAATACTGGATTACGCAAAAATAGCCCGACATTGGAGAGAGATTGCCATTGACTCTTATTTTTAGTCATTGCATACGGTACAATAAGAGGGAAACTGTCTTCGTTGAAACTTGAATGGAATTCTGAGGTCCGATGGGGTCAATGTCATTCGCGGAATCAACACCTTATGACATGCATCCGTTCCGTTGAGAATTTTATCTTTAAGTACATGTTTGGCGAGCCTCGTAATAACCAATCTAGTGCCATTACATAATCCAATAGAATGGTCCATGTTCCTCAAGAGCATAATCGGCGTACAAACCTTCAAATGCAATTCATGATTAGGAACACCGAAACATCTTATCCCGTTCAAAAATTCCGGTGTGTGCAGATCATGCAACATAGATATTATGTGTATTCAAGAGACTAAATGGGTAGGCGAGAAGGCTAAGACACTAGATACTACAAAGTTATAAGCTTTGGTATAATGGAAAGGATAGAACTAGGAATGGGGTGGGTATCATTGTAGATCCTCTCTTCATAGATCAAGTAGCAGAGTAACTAGAAAAGGAGATAGAATCATATCCCTTAAAATTGTAGTAGGTAATCTAACTTATAAATATTGTTCTTGTATATGCACCTCAAGTAGGATTAGATGATGCTACTAAGGCTAAATTTTGGGAAGATTTAGAAACTCTAATGCAATCAATCCTCAAAATGAAAAAGTCATCATAAGTGGAGACTTAAATGGACATGTTGGGAAGGATAATGAAGATTATGAAAGGGTCCATGGAGGATATGGCTTTAGCTCGCGTAACAATGAGGGTAGAACCACCCTAGACTTTGCGATTGCTTATGATTTTATTATAGGTAATACCTTCTTTAAAAAGAGAGACGAACATTTAATCACATTTAAAAGTGGTCCTAACAAATCACAAATTGACTACTTTCTAACCGGGAAAAACGACGAAAAAATATGTAAAAATTGCAAAGTAATACCTGGAGAAAGCCTCACCACCCAACATAGACTACTAGTTTTGGATATCAAACTTATTAACATACACTTAAAGAGAAAGAAAATTAACATACCGAGAATTAAGTGGTGGAACTTAAAGAATATAGAAAAAGAGATAGTTTTGTCAAATCTCTAGTAGAAACCATTGATTGGAAAGTGGAAGACAAAGCCGATGAAACATGGAATTATGTAACTACTCAAATGAAAAAGATCGCAAAAGAAACATTAGGGGTGTCAAATGGTAATAAATGGAATAAAGAGTCATGGTGGTGGAATCAAGAAATCCAAGAAAAGGTAAAGGAAAAACGAACTAGTTACAAAGTATTGTATTCCTGTAAAAACGAAGAAAACCTTAAAAGATATAAAGATGCCAAAAAAGAAGTAAGAAGAGCAATATATGAAGCAAAAACCAAGGCATATGAAGATTTCTATAAGAAACTAGATACTAAAGAAGGAGAGAAAGATATATATAAAATAGCAAAATTTAGAGAAAAACAAACAAGAGATCTAACCCAAATTAAATGCATAAAAGATGAGAATGAAAACATTTTAGTGAAAGACGAGGACATAAAAGATCGATGGAGGAGGTATTTCAATAATCTTTTTAATGAACCGAAGAGGAATGAAGTCACATTAGGGAACTAGGCCAATCTGAATCGAATAGAAACCGTACCTTTTTATCGTAGAATTCAACTTCATGAAACAAAAAAGCACTAAACAAAAATGAAAACTCGGCAAAGCATTGGCCTAGATGATATACCAATTGAAGCGTGGAAATGTTTAGGTGGAGTTGGAATATCATGGCTTACTAAATTATTTAATGTTATTCTAAAAACTAAGAAAATACCCGATGAATGGAGAAAAAGTATATTGATACCTATATATAAAAACAAAGGGGATATACAAAATTGTGCAAATTACAGGGAATTAAATTAATAAGTCATACAATGAAACTATGGGAAAGAGTTATAGAAGCAAGAATAAGAAATGAAACTAGTATATTAGATAATCAATTTGGCTTCATGCCGGAAGATCCACAATTGAAGCTATACACTTAATTAGACGATTATGTGAACAATATAATGAGAGAAAACAATATTTACATATGGTTTTTATTGATCTTGAAAAGGCATACGATAGAGTCAACCGTGATATAATGTGGCGCGTATTGGAAAAAAAGAGGAATAAAAATAGCTTACATAGATGCCATAAAAGATATGTATGATGGTATAACAACATGTATCAGACACCAACAGAATATCTAGTGAATTCCCAAACACTATAGGTTTGCATCGTGATCCGCTCTAAGCCCGTACCTTTTTATCCTAATAATTGATGAAATAACTAAACACTTACAAAAATCCATCCCTGAATGTATGTTATTTGCGGACGATATAGTTTTAATTGATGAAACAAGGGAAGGAGTAAATGCAAAATTGGAAGTTTGGAGAGAAGCACTAGAATCAAAAGGTTTTTCTATAAGTAGGGCTAAAACAGAATACATGGAATGCCACTTTAGTAAAAACAACAGGAACAATGAGACGAAGGTTAAAATTGATGGACATGAAGTGAGTATAACAAAGAGTTTTAAATACTTAGGATCTATAATTGAAGAGAACGGAGAAATCAATAAAGATGTCACACATAGGATCCAAAGGCGGGTTGGAATAAATGGAGGAGTGCATCTTCTATCCTTTGTGACCGTAAAATACCATTAAAATTGAAAGGAAAATTTTATAAAACGGCCATAAGGCCCGCAATGCTTTATGGAGCAGAATGTTGGGCGACTAAATATGAACACGAACAAAAAATGAGGGTAGCAGAGAGATGAGAATGCTAAGATGGATGTGCGGACACACTAGATTAGATAGAATAAGAAATGAACACATTAGAAACAAAGTGGGAGTAGCACCAATAGACGAGAAAATTAGAGAAACACGATTAAGATGGTTTGGACATGTTTATAGGAGACCTTTAGATGCACCTGTGCGACGTTTAGAAGGTAGAGAATCACTCACACAAATCAAAAGAGGAGAGGTAGGCCTAAAAGACTTGGAAAGAAGCTATTAAACATGACATGTTATACCTAGAAATAAACAAAAATATGGCTTATGACCGTAAACGATGGCGCGATATGATCCGTATAGCCGACCCCACGTAGGGATTAAGGCTTAGTTTGTTGTTTTGTGCGATCATGCAAGAAGTCGATTAGCATCGAATTTTCATGTGCTTATCGAGCTCAAATAAGTCCGGCCCTTGGAAGAATTTAAAGACGTCATATACGGATTTATGAACTCAACAACATCGGTCGGTGCAGATAGCCCTCTTTTCAAGTAAGTCGGATCATCAACAACGCTCTAAACATCGGATAAGTACTTTCAACAATAGTTGCAATTGGATCACCAGAAGATTGTAGCACGATATCTTCAGGTATATCAATAGTTGCACAACCATCATTCGATCCGCCGATTATTTCGTCTACAATGCTTGCAGTCCATTCAGAAAATTGCACCAAATCTGCATAATCATTGTTTCCACCTAAGCTTTGAAGCCGCATGTTCTTAGTCGCTTTAAAACTCATGTGCATTCTTCCCACAAATACGATGAATTAATCGTTGCATTCACAATGTCCTACCGACTTTCCTTAGGTATAACAGGCAAGATCTGTCTGAAGTCTCCACCAAACACAACGGTTTTCCCTCCAAACACTATATGTTCCGCCAATCGGTTGTCTTATTTTAAAAGAGATCACAAAGTTTCGTCAAGTGCTTGAAAGCAAAACTTGTGCATCATTGGTGCTTCATCCCAGATTATCAGGTTAGAACGATTAATCAACTCCGCAAGCGGACTATCCTGATTGATATTGCATGTTGAGTCTCCATTTGGGGTTAAGGGAATAACAAATCGTGAATGCGCAATCCTGCCACCTAGCAACAGAAGAGACGCTATGCCGCTCGATGCAATGTTTAGTACAATTTCTCCTTTTGATCTCAACGCCGAAGATAAAGTCCTCCACAAAAATGTCTTACATGTACCTCCATATCCGTAGACAAAGAACATACCACCCTTATCAGATTCCACCACATGTATTATTTTAGAGTAAACAATACGTTGTTCATCATTTAGCTTCGCTAGTAGACTCTGGTGCTCAACCAATAGCACCTTACGATCGTAGCGCAACTCGATGTATATCAGTCTGTTTTGGTGGTTTTGAAGATTGTCAACATCCGAAAATGGCATCGAATCAAAATTGCATAGACTCTTACCACGACTTCTAAACAATTTTTTAATTTCCGATAAGGCAAGATTCTTGATTTGGTTTGTGAAGCCCCGATTTTTCCGAGCTATTAATTGATCCTTATTGTTGTCTATACTTTTGATCGACTATTTTACCGCGTCATTTTGACGGGTAATTATTAATAATATATACATTTTGTATTTTATTTCATTTTATTTAATTACTTGTGATCATGATCATCATTAATTCTATTCCTCATTTATGATCACTTGGTTGATCATTATTACTATTTTTTTTGTATTTATTAGTCACCTTAGAATTTTAAGAGACTATTTATTTTAGAGACTTTTACCTTATAGAATTAAGATTTTGATTTAGATTAAGTGATCATGAGACTTACAAGTGATCAAGGCAATCACTAAATATTTTGGAGATTGATATATTTCATCTATTATCATCAAATTTGGGACAAAAAAAATATATATGGAATTACCATATTGCCCTCATAGTGGACGGCCATGGTGGTATTTTTGGGGTAAAAATATCATCCAACTCTTGTACACCTACACCATATATTAGTCATCTTGTGTATAATTATATCATTAATTCAAACATTATACACATCATCTTATACACCAATTCTTTATTACTATTTTTCCCAACTTATTCCATTCTTCCCAACATTCTTCTTATTCCTCTCAACATTCCAATTTGACTCATACTTTGACTTACATTTTGTCTCCATGCAAGAGACAAATTACAAGACACAATTTGAACAAAATCCTCTCCCCTCTCTCCATGAAGTGGACGGCCATATGGCCAAATTTTGTCAAAAATTCATCTCATTTTCATCTAACACATTTACTCTCTAGCAAAAATCCTCCTCATTCTCTCTAAAACTTCCAACTTCTCTCTATTCTTCCTTTCATTTTCTTCTTCTATACTTAGAAATTTTTTAACATTTTCCTCGTATTCTTCAATAAAAATCGAACCATCATCATACAAGGTACGAAATTTTAACTTCAATCCATTTTTGGATATCACATTGTTCATCTCTTCCACCTTCTTAACTTAAGTTTGAATTTGGTTTGGAGGTACATTTAGAAGACCTTGAAGAATAGAGCTTGACAACATTTTGAAGAAGGACCTCAAGCTTGAAGAAGAAAATAGTAGAGGAAATTAGACTACAAGGTAAGAATTGAGTACTAGACCCCTTCTTTCCTACTCTTCCTATTTTTTTCAAATTTTAACACCCCTTTTTCATTTTTGAGAAATAGGGGCTGACCTTAGGAGATTTTGGAGTTGAGCCAAAATTTCCAATTTTTGAGCTTCAACTAGTCTCCAAACATCTACTACACAAGGTAAAGTGTAGTCCTTTCATTTCCTTATTTCCTTCTTTTCTCCTTAATTTTTCTCTCATTTCTCTAACTCCAAATTTTGATATTTTCTTGACTTAGGGGCTGACCTAAGAAGCCTCATCCAAAAATTGTGAAATTATCCTTTTATTTCACAATTTCCAAATTTAAGGTGGGTGGAAAAATATTTTCCAATTTTTAGGTGTTTTGATTAAATGCATGTAGAAAATTTGATCATGAGCCTTGAGATATATATGATCTATGTATTGCATGTCAATTTTATATATCAAATCATGAAAATTCTCAAGAGTTGCTCAAAATTATTATTTATTGAATTTTAGGTGCATGCATGTACACTTTAATGTTTTAATTGATGAATTCTTATATGTATTGGACATGCATGTGTATGATCTTAAAATCTATGTTTTGGATGACTCATAACCTGGAAAAGTCGAGCATAATTGATTAAATTTCATTTTGGACTTAAAAATGCAAAATTGGAAAGTTGGTGGACTAAATTTGCAAGAAAATAAAAGTTAAAGGACCCCTCTGCAAATTCCAAAATTTGGGACTGTACTCAGGTTCAAAAATGACTTTTGGACATTTTAATAAAGTTTTAAGATTTTTAAGATAAATAAAATCAACTTTTAAAAGCCCAAGGACTAGATTGTAAAATTTTGAAAGTTTAAGGGCTACTTTGTAATTTTTAAACCTGCACCAGACCTAAACTTTAAAATTTGAAATTTTTACTCTTAAAGTACTGGGAATGACACATTTTAAATGTATTCCAAAAATCCAAGTGTTTAGGGCTTGGAAAGTAATTTTACTAAAATTGAGGGACTAATGTGTAAAATATTAAACTTGAGGACCCAAATGAAATTTCCAGGACTTATGCAGCCCATGCACCTGGAAATACTAACTTAACTATAACCTAATTATATTTTGGACCCAAGGTTCAAATTTCATAACAATTGGACCCCTAAAAGCCTTAAAGGCAAATATTTCAAAATGGGACAAAAAATGATATTTTCAAAAGTTAAAGGACCTACACATATTTCTTTTAAAAACCGCTTTTGTCCCAATATCCTACTAACCTTAGTGACATTTTCCAACTGGAATCACATTAAAATCCCTTCCGGTTTGTGAGTTCCGAATTTTTAAAACTTAAGGTCCGAATTGGCAATTTTTACAAAATTGGGGCCAATGTGAGAATTTTACAAAATCTCGACTTCAAAATTTTAAAAACCTGAATCTCTGGACAATTTGGAGAATTTAGGAACTGACCTCTTAATTTTTCAAAGTCGGGATATTTATTTATTCAATTTTTAACCCCAAAAGTGTTAGTTTTTACAAAACGGGGCTAAATTACAATTTTTCTTTTATAAAGGACCTAACCCAAATTATTTTATCTTTTACTAAAATAGCCCTGGACCCTCTGACTTGGAGTTTTAATTAAAGTATTTTACTTTCCCAAAAACCCTTGACTTATCGGATCAATTTGACCGATTAATACCCGATCGCGGTGCGACTTCCTCGCCTTGCGATTTTGAACTATATCGGGACTTATGTTCCACCTAATCTTTCAAGATATCGAAGATTGCTTATCCTTCCGATGATCGTCTTCATCCAAAAACTCCACCAACGCCATAATTACCACTCACGCTTTTCAAAAATTTTCCTAAAATTGCTTCCCTGAATCAATAATACTCATTGATCGGTTGGTGATCGCGTAATTGTAATTACTTTCCCCCGCTGAGTCAACTTGGTGTGTCGAGCTCACATCGAGCAGCTCGGCTGCTATTCCACTCTTCCGCCCCATCGTCATAATCCCGCAACCGAGGGACGGAGTATGTCCAAGGGAAGCGGGTCGTAGTCTCGAGGTATAATCATGATTATGACAGATCCGAGCCTCGCCAGCTCCACTGTGGATTTTGTCTTTGCCTACGGAGCGATAAGGTGCCGGTCTTGGACCATACTTGACCGGGAGTTACAAGGAAGAACGAAGGAATCGCTGTCTGATCCACACGATTCCGGAGTTATCGGACCCGTTTTGGTTGGCACTACAATTCCGTGCGCACCCGCTACCTATTTTGCATTGGTTGGCGCTACAAATTCATACGCAACCATTATTTGCCTTGCATAGGATTGGCGTTACACTTTCGTGCGCAATCCTACCTGTCTTGATCAATCACATAGTGCCTGTGTGACCATGAATCAAGCTTTCTTGAATCGTATAAATATACTATTGTATTATTTTATCACGACGCTTATAACCGTGTGTGAATTCATGCATCATACTCACGCGTTTTCATATAACTCGTTTTCTCACATTAACTATATTGCGCCACACTCGCACACGATCACCCCATCCATCGAGATTTTTGTCTCATCCCCACCTGTTTTCTAACCTTAGATGAGGATTTCGTTGGAGATGCTGAACCGGCTCTGGATTGAGACCTTGTACTACGCTTGTTGGATTTACTATTTCTTGTTGTTGATTGGACTTTTTTCTTATGTTGTTGGCGGACTTTTGTATTTCGTTCCATTCGGGTTTGTAATTGAGGGGCGTAGGACCCCTTGACTTAAGTTGTTATTTTGTTGATTTTCGGGTTGTAATTTGGATGATGGATTTAAGTTGTAACTTGTATCTGCTATTTATTTCCGCTGCTATTTAGACTCTGTCTCATTGGGTTCTCATTGATATTTGTCTGGACTGTTTGGTTATGGTATTTAAGTTGTGGATCGTCGTCGCGTCCCGTTTGGGGCGTGACATGGTTCTCACTCAATACCAGATCTGCACAAGAAGAAGAAATATAATAAATTTCATAAAAAAATAATATCACTAAAATCTATAAACAATGAAAAAATCTGCCCAAAAGGAATGACATAAGATATAAAATAGAATACATCAATACCTTGATGATTTAGAAGTCATCTTTGATTATATAAAATATCATCCGAAATGAACTCCCAACACTTCTCCCACACTGCTTCTGGCCTGCTCAAAGAATCTGATGACAACAATGATGCAAACAAACTTTTTAGGGTCTCAGCAGATGCCTAGTGACTCACTTCAATGATGGCATCAATATATTCCCTATCGTCTTTGAATAGACCAAGAGCATAGCAAGCTTCACAATAGGAAGAGTGTTGCACACCGTTGATCTTCTTGTAGTCGTCGTGACATGTAGCCCCTCGAACCACGTTAATGAGACACCTCAAATAGTACATATCCCCACAACCCGGAAGGACATAAAAAACATGCCCTATTGATTTTCCAATCTTCCTCGACATCCACTTTCTAAGATCTACATATCCTAGTATGTCTTAACACTCTTGCTAAGGAAGTAATTTCAATCCAGAAATGGCTTCAAGAAATGGGTACACACAACATTATCTGCATACAACTCCCATTAGAAATACTTACCGACGATGCTGTTTCAATTAGTCAAGGATACATGTTAGCTAGTTTAGGATTGTGAGGTTTAACCAGGCGCTGCAAGATGGACAGAGCTTTCACGAAGTGTGTAATACAAGTTTCAAAATCCGTTGGGAAAAGAAAAAAATTGTATAGTAAGCAAAGAAAGCCATATAATCAATGTATGTGTCAGATAAATTGAATGATAGCAAGCATAGGATAAAATGCAGACCTCTTAGCTCAGCTACTTCTCCTAAAGCTGAACATATATCAAACATCATCATTGTTTCGATTGACTGCTTCTCAGAGATATCCCTGGCATGGACTAGCATTTTCCAAGCCATATCGAGGTCTGATTTGGCCTTATCACCACTAGCAGGTTTTTCAGCACCACTTACATCTTTACCTTTTTCATCTTTTCCTTCAGCGCTTGTTTTCGCCATAGACGCAACTTCTCGAGCTTTGTACAGCAAAGCGCATCCATAGTGGTAGTAAGCCTCAGCACACTCGGGACCAAATTCCCCAAAATGTGCAATCCTATAACCAAAACACAATGTTCAATTCACATAATTTATTTTCCAGAATTGCTTCAAAATACCAAGCATGTTTGATAAAAGCACAAAACAGATTAAACCAATTTTTCAACCGAAAATATGTTGAAATTCTAGACAATATTGATTCTCCATGGGAAAGTAATTCATAAAAATAGGGAATCACATAATTCATAAGAAGTGAAAACACAATGTTCAATTCACATAATTTACTTACCAAAACAGCTTCAAAATACCAAGCATGTTTGATAAAAGCACAAAGCAGGCGATTGTAGCAGACAATAGCTTCTAAATAAATTACACGTAACTCATAAAAATAGGGAATCACATAATTCATAAAAAGTGAAAACACAATGTTCAATTCACATAACTTATTTTCCAGAACAACTTCAAACTACCAAGCATGATTGATAAAAACACCAAGCAAGGAAAGAAATAAGGAAAAACCAAAATATGGAAGCCATAGGTGAACAAACCTCACCTGATTTTCAAAGTGCGACTGTTAGCAGACAGTTGCTTCGAAATAAATTGCTCGTAACTCGTAAAAATAGGGAATCGCATAACTCATAAAAAGTGAAAACACAATGTTCAATTCACATAACTTATTTTCCAGAACAACTTCAAACTACCAAGCATGTTTGATAACGAAAAACCAAAATACCGAAGCCACAGGTGAACAAACCTCACCTGATTTTCAGAGCGCGACTGTAGCAGACTGAAAAAATATATCATCGACATTACATTGTAGAAGAATCTAGCATATTGTAGAAGAATCTCTAATGTTCTAGAAGAATCTAGAACATTGTAGAAGAGTATGGAGTATTCTAGAAGAGTCTAGAATATTATAGAAGACTGTAGAATATGGTAGAATAATTTAGAACATTCTAGAATATTATAGAGTAGTATGGAACTATGTAGATTAGAGTAGAGAGTTATAGTATACTTGTAGAATATGTAAGAATTATGTGGAGAGTTTTAGAGAACTTCTCCCAACCATTGGATCAAATGAATCACCACCGTCCATTAAGGAGGTGGATTAGTATAAATAGGTTAGGGACCTCATTTGTAACAAAGCAAGCATTGTAAGTAAGTGTGAGTGAATAAAAGAGTTCTCTTCTAAGCTTACCTAAACAGGGAATCGCACAATTCATAAAAAGTGAAAACACAATGTTCAATTCACATACCTTTCCAGAACAGAATCAAAATACCAAGCATGTTTGATAAAAGCAGAAATCAGGCAAAGAAATAAAGAAAAACCAAATACTGAAGCCATCGGTGAACAAACCTCACCTGATTTTCAAAGCGCGACTGTTAGCAGACAATTGCTTTGAAATAAATTGCACGTAACTCGTAAAAACAGGGAATCGCACAATTCATAAAAAGTGAAAACACAATGTTCAATTCACATACCTTTCCGGAACAGATTCAAAATACCAAGCATGTTTGATAAAAGCAGAAAGCAGGCAAACAAATAAGGAAAAACCAAAATACCGAAGCCATCGGTGAACAAACCTCACATGACGCTCCTCGACGGCCTTTAATCCCACGCAATCAACCAGTCGCCAAATTCCAGTGTTTTCTCGCTTTCACTTACTGAATGCCAGAAGTTTCCATATCTCTTTCACTATCAGAAGTTACCATAGTGTTTTCAGAATTGTCGTTATTGTTGTTTTTGGAAGTGGATACCGAGTTAATGTCATCAAGAACTAAAAAGAAAGAATTCATCATGAAAGAAAGGAAAAGGAAAAGAACTTGTTTCGTTGATTATTGAATAGCAAAAGTCAAATGCTCTGTACAGTACATTATTTTATTTATACAACTGAATTTCCAGATTCAGTTTGAACTGTAACTAACATTAACAAACATAACTAACTTAATATAACTGAATTTTAACTAGCTTTTACAGAATGGTTATAAATTTATTTGCACCTCTCACCCACCTTGTGGTTATCTCCTAAGAGAACTTTCTACCATTTGTGCTACAAAATTGAACTGTTTATTTTTGGTTTTGATTTACAAAAAAAAAAAACTAGCTTTTACAGATTCCACCGTTTAGATTGAGATTATCGATTTTTTTAGCCATTCTCATCAAACCAACATGTTTTTTAGTCATTTTTTTTCTTTTCAAATACATCTTTTTTAGCCATTTTATGGTGTGAAAAACCCAATTTGCCCTTAAATCAATTTATCTGCACAAAAACATTCATCTATGTGACTCGACATCGAGTTACTGTAAACTGAGACTCGACATCGAGTTACTGAGACTCGATGTCGAGTTACAACATCCAGTTATCTCACTTATTATAACCCAGTTATCTTTTTTTTTTTAAAAAACTTTGAATTCACATAATTTTTTTGTTTTTTATCCATTTTGCATGTATAATATATCAAATTAATTCTCTTTCCGATATCTATAATTTAACACCCATATTACATATTTAAAAATGAAAAATACAGGTTCGATTTTTTAAAAAAGTTTGAAAAGAAAGAGTAAGAAGATACATAGAGATAGGTGAAAGAGAGAGAAATAATTCAAATATCAAACAAACTTGCTAGAAGTGTATGAATGTCATTTTACACCCCAAAATGGCTAAAAAAGATGTGTCTACAAAAGATGGCTATTTTTAATCTTACATTTTATAAATGGCTATTTTGTACCATTTCCACTTTTTAAAAACATTTTTTAAGAGTTTATAAACTGTTTTAAGAAAAAGTAAGGATATCCACATTTTCTTCAACAAAAAGTTCTTATTTTAACTATTTTCTTTAATTTTGACTGTTTTAATTACAAAACTCTCACACTAATATTTAAAACTTTCACCGTCTTATTTTACCAAAACACTTCAACAACTTATTTTTAAAATAAGATATAATATCTTATAAGCTCTAAAAACATCTTATAAATATTAAGACTTGAGATCTTATAAAATGTTTTAAATAAGCTTAGGCAAACCTAAGCACCTTAGATAATTATGTGTAGATTCGCAACTGCCTTTGTATTAGGTCTCATGCACGTCGCACTCCTTGGATTACTGAACCAAGTGCGGCATAGATAGGGATGGCAGCAGGACGGGTAGACGCGGGTACCCACCTGCCCAGACCCTAATGGGACGGGTATGGGTACTCTTTTTTGAATTTGGAACGGATATGGGATGAGAAATTACTACCCATTTATATACGGGTAGGGTATAATTTTACCCCTCGGATACCCACCACTACCCGAACCCATTTACCCCTTAGTAACTTTCATTTATTTTTTTCATCAAACATTATACATTTCTTCATATAAGCCTAACACAAATTTTTATTTTGTACAAAAAAGATATAAAGTTGTCATTTATTTTGAATTTGTGATCATATCAACTCTGTTTTATCTTTTGCAATATTGATAAAACTATTTGTATGATGGTGTAGTTTTATAAATTAAATAATATAACAGACTACCAATGTTGATTCTATAGTTTTAAGGAATGTATTTTTGATGAATGATGATAGCCTTTAGTGACTTACAAAATTAAAATGGTTATTTTTTATATTTATTAAGAATTTAACATATTAGCATTTTCTTATATAATAATTAGTTTTTGGTAGGGTGTCCATTTAACAGTTATATAAATATTCATATAATTATAAGTTTTATATAAAATAAACGGGTTTTAGGCGGGTATGGGTAGTACACGGGTATCGAGACATAGATTTGGGATGGGTACGGGTAATAGATGTAGCTTCTTAATCGAGTTTGGGATGGGTACGGGTAGTATAAATATTATAGAGTTCGGGTATGGATAGCCTTAAATGGGTGGGTATTCTACCCATTGCCATCCCTAGGCATAGAGGGAACATTGCATTAGTATTGTGTATTGTGAAAATGTTGACTATATTCACATAGGAATGCATGAAGAGGCATAAAAATTTTATAATATTTTTGGTTTCGATATTTTTCAATACTTTTTCACATGAATGCGATAATTTTCAATGTTAATATGTTCAGAGAAAAATAATTAATTTATTAGTGGATTTTATTTGTTTTGAATTTTTCCAGAAAACCATATCAAATATCAACGATGTAGATCATATTCCTTATAACGACATCTATATTTATAGAAATGACTACTTTTAACATCTAACATTGACATAAAAGTTTTATAATAGTATATGTTGAAAAATAAGTAAAATAAACATATATTTCTTACTGAATTTTCAAATAGTAAGAAACATTCCTTTGGCGATGTAACCATTTTCAAATCTCACATACATGATACATGTAATCGTCGGGATTGGAGAACAAGTGATTCAGGTCCCCTTTAAACATCACCCTAGACCCGAACAAACAGAATGGAACCGTGAGAAAAATCGAATTGGAAATATGGTCAACGATTCCTGAAACCGTTAAAGAACTGGCCTCTGCGGGTTTTGGTTCCTAATTTGGAGGAATCGTGGAACCGGCGATTCTAACGGTAACAATTCATTTTTTTCATTGATGAGATCTAAGGACCGTTGCAGATCAACGGTCCAGATTAATGGACCATTGCTGAGCGGTTCGTTTTCAACATTTTTCAATTTGTTTTTTGGTTTTTTTTTCTTCTTTTTTCCCCTATAAATACCCCCCATCCTAATTCATTTTTTACACGCAACAATCTCAATCTCTCTGTGACAGCTCTATTTCTCTCTTGTTATTTAATGCTAAAAAATAACTCAAATTTGTCTCCAATATATTATTCATAGTTTCCAAATTTTTAAATTCTACTAAATATTTATACAAATATTAAATTGTCAATTTAGTTAATATTTTCTATTTCATTTACACTTCATTTTTTTATTTACAAATTTAAATTTTATATTATGACAAGTTCATTCGCCCCGTGACTTCATTGATTAAGCGATGAGGAACATGAGATCGATCAACTATTTGATACTAAAGAGAGTGTTGATCAAATTCCAACTCCAAACTATTAGAAATTAAAGGCTCGAGCTCCTAAATCCGACATATTTATTAAATATTTCAACAAAGTCAAGCTTCCATCGGGTAAAATCTGAGCAAAATGCAAATATTCTGAGGTAATTCTCATTTTTTAATTTTGTCCAAAACTAAATGAAAGATGTTCTAAAGATACATTTTTAGCTAAATTTTTTCTCCACAATCTACCATTATATTTAAAATAAATTGGGTTGATTTTACGTACCTCCACCAATACTTGAAGATCCACTACCCGTGCAATTGATTTTGTGTTGGAGCATGTCCAAATTTCACCTGATGTTGTTTTTACCTCCATATGCTTCTTTAAAGATCGATACCTTGTTGAAATTTATAAGCTTAAAAATTAAGGAGAAAAAATTAGTAACTTATTTATTTAATAAAAACTTACAATTAAAAAAAAACTATATCAACTAAATTATATTCTTGTATAACTAAATTTATCATATTAACAATTGTTAAGTTGGTTTTATACCAATGTATTAAGTATTCTAGACTAGGATTTTGCATTGTTTTTGGGTGTTTTAGTGTCGATTGAGTCCTTTTTATTTCATTAGGTGTCGTTAGGGAGTCGATATAGGTTATGGTAGCCAAAGGACGATGAAAAACGTGTTTGGGAGGAACAAGTCGCACTTGAGGAAGAGAAAACGCAATAAAACGCTGAAAGTGCAAGAGTGATGCAGTGCTCTCCAAATTGAGCGCCACAGCGCACCCCCTGAAAAATGGGCAGAGACGGCACAAAGGAGCGCCGCAGCGCTCAATTGGCAGCCCCGCGGTGCACGTTGACGGGCGACAGTCACTTATCTTACGTTTTGACGGGTTTTTGAGGGTTTTTGGCCTATAAATATACCAAGGGGACGTACAAAAAAGGGGTCGGACATTATTTTGAGCACAACGCAAGGCAAGAAACACAGAGCTAGGGTTCGGGATGACAATTGAAGACACTTCTCGTCTGGACACATAGATTCCTTCTCTTCTCTTTTCAATTCCTTCTTTTTTTTTCTATTCTTGAGATGTATAATTACTTCTTCATGAAATTTTGTACATCCAACATGAGCTAAACCCATCTTTCTAGGTGATTGATGTAACTTACATTTGAACCTATGTTTTGATTTCCAGTTTATGAGATTCGCATGCTAGTTAATCTATTTATGCTATTTGAATTGATTGCATCTGAATTATTTGATCAATAATTTAGATTATTTGGTGTATTTGATTTAATACTCGAGAGAGGTAATTGAACGTCTGGCCTTAGAATAGCATAATAATCTAGGGTTCATATAATCGAGAGGTTTATGAATCTTTTGAAACCTATGATAGAATATTCATCGAGCATATTATGATTTAATTTATGCTTGTTATAGAGATATATATCGAAATCGAATGGAACCTAGAATTACTTGGCACTTGAGAGAGGAAGTGATAAACAATAGGAATATTGGCTTATAGATTAATAACGTGTGATTAATAAACTAGAATTCTAGGTGAATTAACCCTCTAGAATTCATCTCTTAAGTGTTTGATAATTTGTCTGAACCAATTTGTTAGTTTAATTTTAGTTTTCTTTTTAGTTTATCAAAAATCCATCTCTTTTTTATTTTCTAGATAGAATTAAGCTATTATAATTACAGTACTTAATATAAAATTCGATACTAATCCATGTAGAGACGATAACCCCACTTCTTAAACTATATAACTTGACACTGTACGCTTGCGGTAAGAAATTCTTAATCAACAATGTTCTCGGTCGTATGTCTATCATCAAATAATCTATAAGCAACTAATCATTTTTGTAAATATCAAGAACTATATATTCAATGACATGTAATACATATATAACTATGTGCTCGCCAATGATCACTCTAAATATTGGAACAAATATATATTTATTGAATTAAAGAACCAAATTCGTTAAATTTTTTTTTACCTTTTTTACTAATTATTTTCTAACTTCATGTGTAAGATGTTGAAATTTTTGGTGTTTATTTCTGTAAACTGAATTACAACAAGAACCTATCTATTACAGAGTAGAAAAAATAGCGAAAAGAAAAAGGCGAGGCGAGTTAACACTCTATCCGCAAGATAAACACGCCCGTATAAGTCTTGGCGTAATGCAGCGTGTTATCCCCAAAGATACAACGACTTCATCCTTGTAATAGCAAAGATCAGAAATTACAAGGCACCTTTCGAATCGAAATGTGAAAAACTGAGTACACTCTATGCAAGTACAAGAAAGAAAAATAAGTATGAAAGTTTTTTTAATCTGTACAACAACAATGCTCCTATTTATAGGACTTCCACCAGGCTCTTGGGACTCTTTACTACAAAGGCAAGAATCTTCCGAGATAATGGTCAGTAACCTCCGGGTAGTGGGCACTCCACTATGTTGTAACCTCCAAGTAGTGGCCAATCCACTATGTTGTAACTTCCAAGTAGTGGGAGAGTTGTCTTTGTTTCATTTTAAAAGTGCAGCTTTCGACTTTTAACTTGCAAAATCGATTTGTTTTTATTCTTTAAAAATAAAAAACAAATGTTTTCTCAGGCAAAACTAGGCCCATCCCGTCGGGACACGGACACGGACACGGGCACGGCTCGGCTCGGCCGGCCCACGGCCCCGGCCCGGGGGCGGGCGCCATGCGTGTGGCCTTGCCACTACACCTCACGGTGTATAGTTATTTCATCTTGCACACCCTTACAAACCCACTTACTTATATATTGAATAAAATAAACATTTTATTCCCATGTGGGATGGTGTCTTTTCACCTTCCCATCATCCATTATCCCATTTCAAAGTGACTATCTTGTGGATTTTATTTCTCACTCATCACTAAATGGTTTTGAGAAGTTAAATATACCACACTCATCTACTCGAAACGTAGAATTTTATTTTAATATTTAATTCCTCCGAAATTAAATAATTAGTCACTAAAAAATTGGTCAAAGTTAGGTATTAAACCATTACTTCTCAAACCAATTTCCAACAATCCCCCACATGAGTGGAAATCAAATGCACATGAAAATGCAAACTTTTGTACTCAGTTTAATTGAAACCATATTGTATCAGGACAGGTAGTTTGCGACTTTGAACCTTCCTTTGTAAATATCATCGGATATACCGGCGGCCTAGTGGACGCAATGCCTTGAACTATTCCTCCTTCGTGTACACCTAGTCAATGACATTTACACAATATGACTTCTGTCACATTCCGTTCTTCAGTTGTGTCCTTTTTGGCCATGGACAACATCTTTGGATTCATAAGTGTTACATTGAAGCGGCCCTCACTTCTCACTTATATAGGTGATCTCTCTTGACCGAGTCAATTTATCATTAAAAGTCCTTATGACTTAACCTTACCACAACCAACAAGTTTATTGCACTTGTTTTGCCTTCTAGGGATAGGTTAACTGATTTACAAGTGCTTAACTGAACTTTTAAAGTTTAGTTTTCCCATTGAACCAAGTTCTTGGGATCTCCAGTCACCAAGGTTAGGTTACCACTTTAATCGTTCTTTAAATTGTGGATTTTAATCCCATTTCCTCTAGCAATTTACTCAATTGATCTCTGTTAAGCCCTTTCGTGAGCGGATCCGCTATGTTATCCTTTGACTTTACATAGTCAATTGATATAACACCATTAGAGATCAATTGTCTTACGGTATTATGTCTACGATGGATGTGTCTAGACTTACCGTTATACATATTACTTTGTGCTCTCCCTATAGTAGCTTGACTATCACAGTGAATCATCACAGGAGGCACTGGCTTTTTCCAGCATGGAATATCTTCTAAGAAATTACGAAGCCACTCACCTTCTTCGCTAGCTTTATCAAAAGCTATAAACTCAGATTCCATGGTGGATCTAGATATACAAGTCTGCTTAGTGGATTTTCATGATACTTCTCCTCCTCCAATAGTAAATATATATATCCACTAGTGGAGTAGGAGTCCTTTGAATCAAATCCAAATAGCAACACTATACCCTTCAAGTCTTTGGAGGGTATTTCGAGTAGTGTATACCATAACTCGGGTGTATTTTAGATATCTTAGTACCCTAGTTAGTGCTTTCCAATGCTCTTGGCTTGGATTGCTTGTATACCTACTCAACTTGTTTACAGGATAGGCAAGATCGGGCGTGTACGATTTGTAATGTACATCAAACTTCCTATCACCTTCGAGTATTCCAACCGAGCTTTTGGTTCGACTTTATTTACTACCAGTTTATGCTCAAATCAATGGGCGTTTTACATGGTGGACCATCAAAAGCATTGAACTTCTTGAGCACTTTCTCCACATAGTGGGATTGTGTCAAGCTAATTCCTTCGATGTTTTGCCAAATTTGATTCCGAGAATCATATCAAAGAATTCCCATGTCTTTCATGTCAAAATTTCTTTTTAACATTTTCTTAGTGTCCATAATTATATCATGACTACTACCCATTATTAACATATCATCTACGTATAGACAAACTATGACAAATGCATTTGACATGCCTTTAACATAAACACACTTGTCACATTCGTGATTTTAAAGCCATTTGACAACATCGTTGTGTCAAATTTAAGATGCCACTTGTTTTGGAGCTTGTTTAAGTCCATACAAATGATCTTATCAATTTGCACACCTTTTTCTCTTGACCAGGTGCTACAAATCCTTCAGTCTTTTCCATATATATTTCTTCTTCCAATTCACCATTTAAAAACGCAGTTTTCACATCCATTTGGTGAATCTCGAGATTGTGCAAAGCGGAATCGCAATAAGCACTCGAATGGATGCAATTCTTGTTACAGAATATGTATCAAAGAAATCACTTCCTTCTTTTTGTTTGAAGCCTTTAGCCACTAACCTGGCTTTATATTTATCAATAGTTCCATCTGCCTTATATTTCTTTTTTAATATCCATTTACACCCTAAAGGTTTATTACCTGCACGGAGATCAACCAACTCCCATGTATGATTTTGTAAAATGAATTCTATTTCACTATTGATAGCTTCTTTCCAGAGCGGAGCATCTGGACTAGACAGAGCCTCTTTAACAGTACTTGGCTCACCGTCTAATAAGTAAGTGACAAAATCAGGACCAAAAGATGTAGCAGTTTTAGTCCTTTTACTTCGTCTTGGTTCTTCATTCTTTGTGAAGAACTACTTACTTTCTCATAAGTTCTTTTGTTAGAACTTATTTCAACCCTTTCTTTACAAGGATATACATTTTCAAGAAATATTGCATTTCTTGATTCAATTATGGTACCTTCAGAAATTTCTGGATTTTCTGACTTGTGTACCAAGAACAGATATGCACTATTGTTGTATGCATATCCTATAAAAATACAATCAACCGTCTTTGGGCCAATTTTGACTTGTTTAGGTTCGTGTATTGCTACCTTAGCCAACGCCCCCACACTTTAAGGTATTTATAAGATGGCTTATGATTTTTCCACAATTCATAAGGTGTCTTATTTTTTCCTTTAAGTGGGATTTTATTTAAAATGTGGTTTCTTTGTTAAAAAAGCTTCCCCCATATGTTCGAGGTAGTCCGAAGTAATCAACATGGCATTCATCATTTCTTTTAAAGTTTGATTTTTACGTTGAAGAATGTCATTAGATTGTGGTGAATATGGTGCGATGGTTTGATGAATTATTCCCATTTGTTACATAATTCTTCAAAAGGTGCAACATATTCTCCACTTATCACTCCGAATTATTTTAATCCTATCTCCCAAGTTGATTTTCAACCTCATTTTTATAATTTTTGAAGGCTTCCAACGCTTCATCTTTGCTTCTTAATAAATATAAGTAGCAAAATCTTGTGCAATCATCAATAAAAGTGATGAAATATTTTTTACCACCTCTAGTTTGCACAAATTTCAGATCACATATATCAGTATATCAATTCTAGAGGTACTGTATTTCTTTCCACAGAATGAAAAGGTAACTTAGCCATTTTAGCTTCAATACAGATTTCACATCTCTTTTGAGAATCAATTTTTGAAGTTGGAAGTAATTCCAAGTTCATTAATCTTTTTATAGCATTTAGATTAACATGCCCTAATCTAACATGCCACAAATCAGAATACTCAAGCATATAAACAGAAGTAGGCTCAATTTTATTGCTGCTTGAATCGGTTACACGGCGAACTGCCATTACATTCATTTTGAATCCATTATACTGAGATAACCTTTTCCTAGAACTGTCCAAACTTAGTTAAAATAAACTTTTCGACTCAAACATCGATGCAAAACCATGGTTTACAAGAAGAGATCGTGACACTAGATTCTTCCGGATTTCTAGGACATGAAGAACATCCTTCGACGAAGCTCTTTTTCCGTGAGCTTGAACCACGTTGCCAAAACCCGCAACATCGAAGAGTAAGAATTACCCATATTAAATTTTCTACTTGTACAAGGGGTGTAGGTAGAGAACGCATCCTTGTCGTAACGGATATGTCAAGTGGCCCCGTGTCAATATACCACTCTCTTGGATTATCCACAAGGTTTGCCTCAAAACCACCGCAGATAGATCCATATCGCATCGCTCTTGGATCATACCACCGTGCTCAACCACATTAGCATTAGGCTGTCTATATTTTGGTTTTTTAGGAAGCCGACAGTCCTTAGCCATGTGATTGGGCTTACCACAATTGTGACAATTTTCTGTAAATGGCTTTTTGTTTACAGGCTTCTTTCCCTTGTAGTTGTTGTTATTGTCACGTTTCCTTTTCTGTTGTTACTAGAACTGCCATGTTCTAGCAAATTCGCCTTAGCATCAACAACACCCTTTTCAAACCTTGAATCTAATTTGTGATTACCTTCCTCAATTCGTAAATGCATAATTAGATCTTCAAGATTTATTTCTTTTCGCTTGTGCTTCAAATAATTTTTGAAGTCCTTCCATCCAGGCGGCAATTTTTCAATCATGCATGCCACTTGGAAAGCTTCATCCAATTGCATTCCTTCTGCACGAATATCGCGCATAATTAATCGCAATTCTTGAGCTTGTTCTATGACAGTTCTAGAATCCACCATTTTGAAATCTAGAAACTCGACAACCACGAACTTCTTGGAACCAACGTCCTCAGTTCGGTATTTCTTTTCCAAAGAATCCCAGAGCTCTTTGGAACATTTCACTTCACTATACACATTGTATAGCGAATCAGATATCCATTTAGGACGTAGTTGCGGCACATGAAGTCACCCCGCCCCAAGCATCAAAGGCAAGACGTTTTTCATTGTTGGTTTCATTTTCTTCCACCACCGGTGGATCCTCCTTCAGAACTTAGCGATGCTCGGCGTAGTCGATAAAAACAAGATCTTGGATTGCCATCTTTTGAAATCGGCACTTAAAATTTTTCTCGCTTCTCAAAGAAGAAACAGGAGCAAAGAGGGAACATTCACCCTTGAAGTAGACGCCATCGTTTACGAAAAACAAAAAAACTGTTTATCTTGCGTTGTTGAAATTTTTGGTGTTTATTTCTCAGAAACTCGAATTATAACAAGAACCTATCTATTACAAAGAGTAGACAAACACGTCTCGTATAAGTCTTTGAATGACAGGCGTGTTATCCCCAAAGATACAAATAGCTTCATCCTTGTAATAGCAAAGACAAATTACAAGGCACCTTTCGAATCAAATGTGAAAAATCGAGTACACTCTATGCAAGTACAAGAAAGAAAAATAAGTATGAAAGTTTTTTTAATCAGACAACAACAATGCTCCTATTTATAGGACTTCCACTAGCCCTTGGGACTCTTTCTTTACCCAGGCGAGAACTTGAGATAATGGTCAGAACCTCCGGTAGTGGGCACTCCACTATGCTATAACCTCCAAGTAGTGGGAGAGTTGTCTTTGTTTCATTTTAAAAGTCGTAGTTTCAGCTTTTTAACTTGCAAATCGATTTGTTTTTATTATTTAAAAATAAAAAACAAATGTTTTCTCAGTGCAAAACTAGGCCCGGTCCAATCGGGACACGAGCACGAGCATGGGCTCGGCCTCACGCCTGCCCCGGCCCAAAAGCCGGGCCGGGGGCGCGCGCGCGTGTGGCCTTGCCCACCACACTCACATGTGTATAGTTATTTCATCTTGCACACCCTTACAAACCCACTTACTTATATATTGAATAAAATAAACATTTTATTCTCATGTGGGATGGTGTCTTTTCACCTTCCCATCATCCATTATCCCATTTCAAAGTGACTATCTTGTGGATTTTATTTCTCACTCACCACTAAATGGTTTTGAGAAGTTAAATATACCACACTCATCTACTCGAAACGTAGAATTTTATTTTAATATTTAATTCCTCCGAAATTAAATAATTAGTCACTAAAATATTGGTCAAAGTTAGGTATTAAATCATTACTTCTCAAACCAATTTCCAACAATAGAGAAGTTCTAGGAACACACTAGTAGTGGGATTTAGTGAAGATTGGCAAAGTTCTTCAAAACTTAATTTTTTTCGAACTATTAGGTCATGTATGGATATGTTTTCAAACCCAATTTTTCATTTTCCAACTATTCCGAAAAATGGGTTTATGTTTGTTTAGGGAAGTTCTTAATGGAAATGAAATCATTTTCAATTTTCACTTTTTTGTGGAAAGATTCTTTTGGAAACACAACCAAACAAATTTTCATCACAATTACGCAAATCTATGTGAAAACACACTTCAAAAAACATGACCAAATAACTTTTCACTAATACTACGCAAATATATGTCAAAAATACACTTTAAAAACTATAACCAAACATATTTTCATTTTCAAACATAAAATTCAGATAACAACCTAAACACGTTCTCAATTCTCACACGAAAACCAATAAAGTTTGAAAATTCATTTTCTACCATTAGAAACTGGAATTTGACTTATAAATACATCCATACATGGCCTTAATTTTTCTGGTTTTTTTTTTTGTTTTCCCCATATTTTAGTATGTCGGTCCCTAAAATAGTTGCTTGGCAGTATTTCCTATTTTTCTTTTTCTTTTTCTTTTTCATTTTGTTGAATACCACCATTGCAATTTTGCAAACAACGGCGTATCACATGATGTTACTTCCAATCTCTCTGCCAGACTATTTTAAATCACTAAAGGTCCCATATATATAAGAATCTCTCTTCATTTTTATTAGCTAGGTAACTGGCTTTTGGTTATTTTCGGGTGGACATTATTAATCTTTGTTTGGGGTATTCTTTTTTCTTATAGGAGTTTTTCCCACGAGAGTGGATTTTATCTTAGATGATTTTAACGAGACCCCCACCTCAGGCTAGCTAATCGACCTTGTGATCAACTCTTTATTTATTTTTCGGCCTAGTGCCTTTACCAAAAAAAATCTTCATTTTTTTAGTACAATTGGGAGAACTTGGAGAGGGGACACACGCACACATATGGGATCAAAGTCGAGTCATTCACCCATATAATACATGTCTCAACCACTAGAGCACAAGGTTGATCCAAAAAAAATTTCGTTTTTATTAATGATTTTTTTTTCGAACGATAGTATAATGATGAAGTACATAATTACCACCATTTGTTTTCATTTCCCACGAACAAAATAAAAAATTAAATGCATATGTATGTATATGTTATGACAAATCATCGTGTAATCCAAAATATAAAATTAATAACTTTAATTAAATGGTTAAATGATGTTGGAATTTACCTTTTGGTATGCATATCATGAAATTTGTGTTCTTAGTTTTACTTCGAAAATTGTTCATATATCCTTATTGTTGCTAATAGAAAGGCTCGAAGGTTTAATTTCAAAGGTTGATAATAAATGTGTGGAATCATAAGTCGCCATTCGCTCACATGAATTGTTGGATTTTGGGAATTTATATGTTTAATTTTTTCCCTTTCTAATTAAGGAATGGAAAATGACAATCATTATTCACTATCGTTTGGTGCGCATTGCAGGTAAACTATCGAGTTTGATACAATCACCTGCAAACTACGTCACAACCTAGTGGTATATACATGGATATTCTAAATGGAGATCTTTTAACCTCAAGAACCCATCAAACGCCACTAGGTCATCCATAAGGGACAATTATCTATGTTATTGCTATTGTCTATGGCTATTGAACAATTATATCAAGTTTAGGATGATTAGTGAATTGGGCGATGGGACACATCTTTACGCACATTTAATTGTTATGGTAAAAATCAAAACTTGCTCCAATCCCAGAGATAGGAAAAATTATTTCTAGTGGGGAGCATCACACTGGTATATAATATCTCGAACTATTATATAAGGTATTTTATGGAACTTTTTAGATGAAAAAATATAAAACCCCCAAACTATGCGTTTTTTTTGCATTTTACCATATGAACAAATTTATTTTTTACATTTTATCATATAAACTATACAAGTTTTGTACTTTGTCCTACACCGACCATTGCCGATGGAATATTCTTCGAATATTCCTACACCAACCCTCCATTTGAAGACAAAATCGTCTTTGCCTAAAATTCAAATAGAAATTGTTACACTTTCTCATCTGAACTTTGTTAAGAATTTCACTTTACTCAATTTTACTTTGCCATATCAATTTAATTTTTTTCCAAAAACTATGTGTGTATGTATGTATCTTTTTTTCATATTTTTATTCATTAAAATAATTTTTATTAATATTTATCTCAATAAAGTATATTATAAATGATATAATTTTAGGGTTTACGGTTTAGGATTTAAGTAGGTCTATACATCATTGATATTGATTTATTTTACTTGGGTTATACATCTTTTGATTATTTTATTGTTTAGATATTTTTTATCACTCGGTTTTTTTTAGCTATTCCCAACAAACCAAGATGTTTTTTAGCCATCTTTTTCAAACACATCTTTTTTAGCCATTTTGAGGTGTAAAATGACATTCATACCCTTCTAGCATGTTTGTTTGATATTTGAGTTATTTCTCTCTCTTTCACTTATCTCTATGTATCTTCTTACTCTTTTTTTCAAACTTTTTTTAAGAAATCGAACCTGTATTTTTCATTTTTAAATATGCAATATAGGTGTTGAATTATAGATACCGAAAAGAAGATTAATTTGATATATTATACATGCAAAACGCGGTTTAAAACGAAAAGTTATGTGAATTCAAAGTTTTTGGGAAAAAAATAACTAGGTATGATGTAACTCGAATTGAGTCACCGCACCGTAACTCAAGTGACTCAAATTCGAGTTACAAAGATACCCAATTATTTGTTTTCCAAAAACTTTGAATTCACATAACTTTTTTCGCTTTTAAATCTTTTTCATGTATAATATATCAAATTAATCTTCTTTTCGATATTTATAATTCAACACCTATATTGCATATTTAAAAATGAAAAATATAGGTTCGATTTCTTAAAAAAAGTTTGAAAAAAAGAGAGTAAGAAGATACATAGAGATGAGTGAAAGAGAGAGAAATAACCCAAATATCAAACAAACATGCTTAGAAAAATATGGATGTCATTTTACACCCCAAAATAGCTAAAAAATATGTGTTTACAAAATATGTGTAGGTCCCAAGGGGTGTGAGTGTATGGTTTAGAAGGGGGGGTTGAATAAACCTTACCAACTTTTCGATTTAGTCCTTTTTAAAACGTTCAGAGTTAATACTTCACAGCTAAGTCCTTGATGGACAAATTAAGTTAGTTAATCAGCAGAGTTAGCCACTCAACGCACTCAACCGAGCCGTTGATAGAATAACTCACCGCTTAGTCCTAACTTAAGTCGATCGTGATATATTTTCAAAGGAAGACTTAACACCCTTGAATTTGGTTTAAGTTTGTTTTAAT
The DNA here is from genome assembly GCA_016081115.2 of Rehmannia glutinosa. NCBI lineage: Eukaryota > Viridiplantae > Streptophyta > Magnoliopsida > Lamiales > Orobanchaceae > Rehmannia > Rehmannia glutinosa. The sequence goes on along the minus strand of JABTTQ020003505.1, from coordinate 100,901 downwards.
ACTTGATTTTAGCACTTTGTTTATTATCGGTTGACAAAGAATTTTATCAAATAGATATCAAAATAATATGCAAATTAAAGTCTTTGAAATGTAAATGACACAATAAATTTTATAGAGGTTCGAAGATGGGGTAATTCTTCTACTCATCTCTTCTCCAACTCCCCGGAGGAATCCACTAAGTATTGATCAAAGTACAAAGTGGTTATCGGTCCGGATGCAAGTCTTGATCACACACGGTGACTTGATCCTTTGGGACTCCGATGAGATGCCTTGGTTACACAAATTGGCTTCTCGTTGACTCGAAGCTTCTTCACAGGGCATCCGTCTTGCTACTACAGCCCACTTGCTCAAGCTTCTTGGATTTGATCACGAAGCCCTCAAAAAACTTGAGACTGGTTCGACCTTGAACCTTTCTACAATCCTCCGTGGAATGTAGACCCCTTTGATTCTTCAAATGTTTCATCTTCAACTGATTCAAGTCGTCTTTCCTTCACAGGTAAGTGTTGGATTGATTTCCTTCATAGTGTAGGCTTGAGGATTAAGCTTGAATGACTTGAGAATATTTTTATAGGTTACAGCTCGAATGATAGCTTCAATGTTCGTAGTTTTGATAGTCTAGGTTCAGGTAACCTTTTCTCAAAGTAATTCCTCAGCCTTTTATAGTGTTCTTTTGAAAATTTGCCCGTTGAAGAGATAGGTTAATTTTCAAAAGACACTTGTGGTCGTTGGCTTGTCTTGTTGTAGTCCTTGAAATTGAAATTTCCTCGTATTGAATGAGTCTTCAGCTTTTCAGAGTTCTGACACAGGTGCAGTGCTTCCCATTGGTTTATTCCTTTTGCACGCTTCTAGGACTGAGCACTTTAAGAAAGGCAGTATGGGAGTATTACTTGTTTAAGTAACTTTCTTGACTTATGTGCAACGGATCTCTTTCAGTTGTCTTGACTTGACTGCATTTCCTTAACTTCCCCAGATGACTTCGAGTCAGCTCCCAATCATTGGATGACTCATCTGTCACTTCAACTTGAGACTTGGCTATCTTGAGTTGGCTTGACTGACACTTCACTCAGCTGCATCTCAGTTGCATCTCCAGTCGAGTTCCTGTCTTCTCTTCTTTGCCATACTCAACTGCTTCTCAGTGAGTCTTCATTCTAGTCTCCGATTGACTTCGATTGACTTAACATAGTCGACTTAACTCACTTGACTTACCAGCTTATCTATTACAATGCAAATTACAAAGAAAATGGGGTGCCAACTTTCTAGTCTAAGTTTTACATGGCATTCATCAAAATCTAAAAATTAATTTCCCAACAATTTCCCCCTTTTTGATGATGCCAAAACTTAAAACATCCATTCAACAATTAAATAGCAAAGATACATACAGACAATGTAGAAACATAGAATGTATGTGTAGAATCGATCTTTTATTGATCATAACATTCTTGTTCTTTACACAGTTGTTTACAAAGTGTATCGAGCTTAAAGCAATTCTAGTGTTCTATATCTACGCAAGTATAGAAATTACATGATTTTATTCAGTGTACAGAAGACTTACATACATATGCATTTACAATGGTAAAATACATGAAGGGGTGGACAACAACACTTCATCTCCTTCGTTCCTTCTTTCTTCTTCTTGACTCTTTCGTCCCCCTTCCCCGCTCTCTTTCTTTTTTTTCTTCTTCAAAGAACCTTCTTTTTCTCATATGCTCTTCCTCGCAAAGATCATATTTTCTTTTCCTTTCTTGTCTTCGCTGATGCTCCTCCCACATCTCATCTTGCTTCCTGTTTTCTTCTTCTAGCCTCTTCACATATTCAACATTTTTTCTGTCCACTTCCATATTTGCCACTACATCGTATCCAGCCCAATAGATCCCTCCTTTCTTCCCTGGATCTATGTATTCGATGTTTTTGGGTAGAGGTCTAGGTCTGAAACCTCTTCCTCCACCACTCGCTTCTTCCTCTACCTCAAAGTGTATTGTCTTTGGGCCTTCTTCTTCCCAGCAGAGTGATCACAGGTGGTCTGGTCTGCTGTCGCCTTCTTCGCATAGTTTGAGGCCTTTTTCCCAAGATAAATCCTGAGGCTTGGGCCATGGACATATTTTCGAAATATCCATCGGATTCGAGCGTTTTAAATTCATCAATCGATCTCGCTCTCTTTCGACGCTCGAGATGGGGTCGGTGTCTGTCTGTTGGAATACCTCCATACTTGTTTTAGTATATCCATCACTCGGGCATCCATTTTTCCTTCCACTTCCTTCATCCCCGCTTCTACTATCTTTCTCTTTTACGCCATGGGTGCTGCGGGATGTTGGAGCGGCGAGCAGAGTCATCGGAGTTTCTTTGATGATATCACCGTGACAAGTCCTTGTTGAGGGGTTTTAGCAATCATCAAAGTCATATCTTTCGAGCCTTCCCCCTCAATGGATTTTCCCTTCTTCTCTCTTCTCTCGTTCTTTCACCGCTTTTCCTTCACATTTCGTCCTTCTTCTCGACCGGATCCTTTCATTGCCTTTTTAGGTATTCCTCTTCTCCCTTTTTGGCATCATCAAAGGAGAGAGGAACCCCCGAAACATGCTAGCAATCATGAAGTCTAAGCGGTGATAGGCGAGTTATGTTTGGAATCGCTACGGAGTATCTTGCGCACTGTCGGAGCGGGTGGGTGGATTTTGATTCACCGCCACCGCTTCATTTCGGTGAGAGGAGGCTGAATTTCTTCTCCATGGTCTCCTCTACGCGCAGAAGTTCTTTGCGATGAAATTCGCGCAGCAGTTCTATTTCTGTGGTATGAGAGGTATGCATTCTGTCAATGTTTTCTTGCATCCTCCTTTTCATGTCAGCATTATCAGCGCTCCAGACTAGCATTTTATTGTACAATGTTCTGAAGTATCGAACTTGTTCCACGCGTATTGTCTGTTGTTGTTGCCACTATTCCCGGATCCTGACAATTATTCCTCGCAGATCGGCAGTAAGATTAGCGTCTCTGTTATCCAGTCTCATGTCCAGTGAGGCCTAGTGCCTTTCCATTTTCTCTATCTCCGCAAATATTGCCTTGAAAACTTCTCGAACCTCATCTGTCACCTCTGTCTCACCAAGGGCAAAGCAAAGTCAAAGTCAAAGTCTGCTGGGACGATGGTATCTGTTGGAATGACGGGATTAGGTTTATGGAAACGTTGTTGATCTTTAGATGATTCTTCAAGAAGATCAGGCAGCTCCAGAGAGAATGGGAACGATTCTTCAAACGGATCATCATGGACAAAGGGAATTGCTTCAATGGTAACTTGTGCCCGTGATGTGCCCGGTTGAGTCGATTCTCACTGCGGCAGGGGAGCTGCGCTTGATTGGTATGTTTCAGCCAAATGTGTGTCCTGTTGAAGGTCTTGACCAGTGGCCGAGCCTCACTGTTTTAACAGACTTAAATCGATCTTAGCTGATTTTTCCATATGAGTTGACTGGTCCTCGGCCGTATCAGTAGCGTCATCGGATGATGATGAGACTTGCAGGGGTGGCTCATCATCAAAATTGAAGGTTTGGCGAGTAGCCTTAAGATCGGACTTACTCGTGCTTGGGAGAACATCCTCAGCTGAGTCTTTTGGATTGGCAACAGGGGATGACTCAGCCTCATCTTCACCTTCAGATCCCAGAAAAGTTACATCAGGATTGTCTTGGGAATCGTGAAGGGCACTTATTTCCTTCTCAGATTCATCGATGATAGTGGGAGGGATGCTCTCTGTTCCCGCCTCTTTACCTCGGGAAGTCTCAACCTCCAGTAGGCCTTCACTACCTCCTGCAATCTCAACTGCAGCGAGGCCTTAGACGATACCTTCGGCGATGTCGGTCACCGTCTTGGGGTCTTCGGTGGCATCCACTGAGTCTCAACTCCATGGATTGCACTTTCAATGCCCAGTGTTAACTCCCGGCGGATCCATCATGTGCCTCGACCGCATCGCCAGCGTCATTGACTTTGTAGAGCGATTGGCACTTCACCGAGATGCATCTCAATTGTCGAGCCTCGTCGGTGACAACTTACTTTGTGTATCCGTGTGTTTTTCCTTCTCCGCTTCGCCTCCTAGATTCGTTGTGGAGTCACCGCAAAGATCCTCCGACCTTGCCGCAGTGGAGGGAGTTTCCCCTCGGCCCATACACCACCGGTGAGTGGCTTAGAATGGGGTCACTCGTCTCGGACTCCCGGTTGTTTCCTTTGAGTATTCAGCCGTTGGGGCAGGTGGTAGGACACCTTCAGTGGGGGTTGGCTCGACTGGGGTCCCCACGGTCCCAGTTTCATCGCCAGTTCCCTTAGTGGCTTCATCTGAGTGAGCTGGGGAAGTGGTTGCAGCAACAACAGTTGCAATCTGCTGTACCACTCCCATAGGATCGAGTTCCAGCTGTGATTTGGAAGACTCCCCTGGTCCTTCCATTAGCCGTTGCTCATGAAGGATTCTGGATTCCCGCATGGCTTGCTGCATTTCCATTCTTCTGTTGCAGCAGCAGGGTCCAGATCCTCATCACTTTCGGAGAGGACGTCAAGATGAGGATGTGTATGATCAGTAGTTCGGTGATGGGACAGATCTTTGGCTTTCTAGCATGCCTCGGCCTCTTACTTCGCCAACCTTTCTTTCTCCTTCTCTTGAAAAATAGTTAAAATATCCAAGTAGTTCTCCTCATCAAGCGCTTGGACCACTGTTGTTATCCCAAGGAAATTCAGCAGTTCCTCTTCTTCTTCAATGAACTCTGGCCTTTGGAATCTTTCCTTGAGCGACTTAGCTTCCACTTTCTCCATTCTCACGGACGATTTACGGCTTGGATAAAGTTTCCTCGAGTCCTCAGGCGGCGGGGCGTCTATCTTGTTTTTAAGGAGTCGGCCTTCCGCTTATCGGTCATCTTCTTTCTTGGTAATCGGAGAAGGTACTTGGGATTCCTTCTCCATCTGCGACTACGGGCGGGAGACACGACTGCGGGGGCGGTGACTCGGGCAGCGGGCAAGTGCGGATTTATTTTTCTTTGGTGCGGGGCGTGATCTTCTTTGCGGTGCGGGGTAGCCTTATTCTTGGAAGGAGGAGACAACAGTATCTTCGTGCTCACCGATTCCCCCTCACTCGTGTCAGCCCTCTTGGCGTATGCTCTCTTCTGTGCTCTGGAGAGATTGGATCGGAACATTTTCTTGTTGACATGGAACGCCTTTTCATGTCGGAGAGGGACGCCTTTCACCTCCATCATCCGGCCAATCACCAGGCCATATCCCAAGGATCCTCCGAACGATCCATCTTTCTTGAAGGACTTATTTCCAATATTTTGGCAGAGTCTACTGTATACAAACTCAGCCCAGTTTACCTTCTTCTCCTCCATGATCGCAGCCATCACGATCAGCTTGGTTTTGGACAGCTGATTAAAGCTTCCAAATTTGATGTCTATGCATTTGGCAACAATGTCCAGTAGTTTGTGGTGATCCTCCTTGCAAGACTTCTTGTCACCGTGTAGACAACCTTTGCGGCAAAGACAATGTTTGGCCACTTCCTTCCATGCAGCAGCTAGGTTAACATCAGCTTCATAGATCTCCGGCACACCTTCCACCGGTAGCAGACAATGCTCTGTCAAATCCTTGGCAATGATTGTGAATTCTTTTCCATGAACAGAGGACTTGATGCCCTCGTCATGAACTTCAACATTCACGTAGAACTGCGCGACCTCTTCCACGTAGGTCATCTAAACTCCATCGTCAAAAAGGGTTTCAGTCCAGACTTCTCCAACTTCTCAGCTATTTTCTTCACAAGGGTTTCATCTGACCCCTGTTTGATCATGCCTTCGAAATCCACGGTAGACCCAGTGTGGATTTGCTTTCCTAACTTGACAAAATCGTGAGTAGATGCCATTTCTTGAAGATTTACCGAACGAAACTTTGAAAATATGCTCTGAGACTCTGTAGGGTTTTGAGAGAAAAACTTCTTTCTTTGCTTTTGAGAGAGATGAACAGTTTTTGTAAAGTGAGAGAAAATCGGACAAAATGGTATATGTATGGGTTATGAAAGGACGTGCGGACGGTTTTTGAAGTATGATCGAGATCAACGGCTCAGATTTTGCACGCCGATTAACATTTAATTTCTCGCATTTAATGCGCCAGCATTTATATCCAGTCATAAGCTTGGTATGAAGCTTTTGATTGTACACGTCATAATTATGTTGATGTCATTCTTAAAAACATTCCCGCTTAGTAAAAACGACTGCGTTTTTGTCACTTTGCTCATAAATGACTCAGCTTACTCCTTAGTTGATTCGGCTCTTCTCTCTTTTCACATAGGTACTCAACTGTCAGCTAACTTGATGCAGCTGACTTTCCGACACGGCTGAGTTTACTTAGCTGTTTCAAGAGCTCCGCTCTTTTTCCATCTTTTCATGTTCCATCTCTTTTCTTTGAGTCTATTGAGTGTCAACTCAGCTCAATTAACCCTAACTCATGCTTGAGTTCTTCAAATCTTGATTCACATAATGGTTTTTTGAATATATCAGCTAACTGCTTATCAGTTGAAATGTATTCCAAGGTGATGTCCTTCTTCTTTTCAACATGGTCTCTTATAAAGTGATATCTGACATCAATGTGCTTTGTTCTTGAATGCAACACAGGATTTTGAGTGATTGCAATTGCACTTGTGTTACCACACATGATTGGAATTTCCTTTTCTTCAACTTCATAGTCTCTCAATTGCTGTCTCATCCATAGGACTTGGGCACAACAATTGCCCGTAGCTATGTATTCTCCACCATTTGTGGATGTGGCTATTGAATTTTGTTTCTTGCTAAACCAGGAAATTAACCTATTTCAAGCATTTGACATGTACCTCAAGTACTCTTTCCTCGAACTCTACATCCAAGATAGTCGAGTCAATAGCCAATTAGCTTGAATCCACCTTTCTTTGGATACCATAAGCCAACTTCTTGCTTCCTTTCAAATATCTCAATATTCTCTTGGCTGCGATCATGTGGCTTTCTTTTGGAGCGATTGAAATCTTGCACATACACCTACCAAAGGTGATGTCCGCCTACTTTGCTTTGTGAGATAGAGCAATGATCCAATAAGTGTTTTGTATCTTGTTTGATCCGCAGCTTGCCATCCGCATCCATATCCATTTTGATGATGTATTCATTGGTATTTTCACGAAGACTTCTCTTCCATACCAAATTTCTTCATTAATTCTCTTCGGTGTACTTTGTCTAACTTATGAAGGTTCCATCCTTCAGCTGTTTTACTTGGAGTCCTAGGAAGAATGTCAGCTCTCCCATCATGCTCATTTCAAATTTGTTTTGCATGAGATTTGAGAATTTATCACACAGCTCTTTGTTTGTGGATCCAAAAATAATGTCATCCACATATATTTGAACAAGCAGTATACTTTTCTCATCTTGAATTCTGAAAAGTGTTCTATCTACTTTGCCTTTTGTCAATCTGTTCTCAGTCAAGAATTGTGATAATGTATCATACCATGCTCTTGGTGCCTGTTTCAATCCATATAGACCTTTCTTGAGTTTGTATACTTTATCTCCAAGAGTCTTCTGCTCATATCCTGGAGGTTGTTCAACATACACTTCTTCTTCCAACAAACCATTAAGGAATGCACTCTTCACATCCATTTGATATACAATGAAGTTCTTGTGAGCAAGATATGCAAGAAACATCCTTATGGCTTCTAATCTTGCCACAGAGCAAATGCTTCATCAAAATCTATCCCTTCTTCTTGCAATACCCTTTGGCTACCAATCTTGCTTTGTTACTTACCACGAACCTTCCTCATTCATCTTGTTTACGAACACCCATTTTGTGCCAATAACATTTTGATGGGTAGGTCTTTGAACCAATTCCCACACTTTGTTTCTTTCAAACCGATTCACTCTTCTTGCATGGCTTGAATCCAATGTGTGTCATCCAATGCTTGTGACACATCTTTTGGCTCTATTTGTGAGATAAAACAAGTGAACATTGTTTCTTGTTGAGCTCGGATCTGTTCTTACACCTTCTCTTACATCTCCAATGACTAGTTCTCGTGGATGGTCTCTCGCCATCTTACATCCGGTTGGAGTGAGTTAGTGGATTCGATCGTCTTGCAGGTTGTGTTGTTTTGATCACTCTCTCATCATCACTTAGCTGCGGTTTTCCAAATTGTCTTTGAGATTCACTATCTCATTTTCATCTGAGTTTATAATTCCAGCTTCAGCTTCAACATAGGGACTCTTCTGCATGGTTGGCTGATTTAGCTTATCAACTGACTCTTCAATGTCTTCTCCATTTACATTGGGTTCATCAAACACCACATGGATGGACTCTTCTGTAACCATTGTCCTCTTGTTGAGCACTCTATAGGTTTTACTTTGTTGAGTATCCCAAGAAGATACCTTCATCACTTTTAGCATCAAAAGCCTTTAAATTGTCTTTGCCATTATTATGGATGAAGCATTTACATCCAAATATTTTAAAATATGCAACATTTGTCTTTCTCCCTGTCCAAATTTCATAGGAGTCTTTGTCGATTAATCCATTTATCATGCATCTATTTTGAGTATAGCATCTTTGTGTTTATTGCTTGACCCAAAATCTTTTAGCAAACCTGCTTGCCTAACATGGTCCTTGCTTTGCTTCTTTGAGAGTTCTGTTCTTCGTCTGCGCAACTCCATTCTCGCTATGGAGTCCTTGCTGCAGATAACTCATGAGCAATACCATTTTCAATACAATACTGAGTTATTATTCCATTGACAAACTCAGTTCCTCTGTCAGATCTTATCTTAATAATGGTTTGACTCTTTTCATTTTGAATTCTCTTCATCAACTGTGGTAGCTTCTGCAATGTTTCTTTCTTCTTACACATGAAAATTGTCCATGTATATCTTGAATAATCATCTACTACCACCAAGGTGTATTTCTTTCCACTTATGCTAGCAGGTTCAACTGGACCAAATAGATCCATATGTAACAGGTGCAATATTCTTGTTGAAGATGGACATGACTTTTCTTTGAATGATGATTTGATTTGTTTTCCCATCTGGCATGCATCACAAACACTCTTTTTCTTGTATACTGAGTCTGGGAGTCCTTCTACAATATTGTTCCTTGCAAGCTTGTTAATTGTTTTGAAATTCAGGTGACTCAGCTTCTTGTGCCACAACCAACTTGCTTCGGCTGTGCTCTTTGCTAGCAGACAAGTGCTTGGTGTTGCAGTCGACCAATCTACCACATACATGTTCTTTTGTCTGCATCCTTGCAACACTACTTCATTAGATTCAGTGTCCTTGATTTGGCATATACCCATGTTGAATCCAACATTATAGCCTTTGTCACAGAGTTGACTGATACTTAGCAGATTGAAGTTGAGTCCTTCAACATATGCAACATCTGTGATTTCTAATCCATTTTTCTTGATGGATCCAGTGCCTCTTATTTCTCCTGGAGCTTCATTTCCTCCAAATATGACTTTTGCACCTCTTACTTCCTTGAATTTTGATAGATTTTTCTTGTTTCCTGTCATGTGTCTGGAACAGCCACTATCCATGTACCAGGTTCCTTGGCACTCAGCTATTCCTTGAACCTACAATCAAAGAAATTGTCTGGGTCCTGAGGGGTTAGTATTGTAAGATGATCCAACCAACCTATAGCTAAATGATTTGACTCTAAGAGGTTGCCATCTATCAGTGCCATAATCATAATTAACTTTGGCAAATTGCCTGGGGGTTTTAGGTTCATACAACTGTCTCTTTTGTCTGTATGCCTGTGTGTGTGTTTTAGCAATTGCCTTCTTTGGGTAGTTGTGATATCTCTGAGTGTAGTGCTTTGGTGCATGTGTGTGCTGAAAATAGCTCTTTTGCCTTTGGAATGGCCTTTGCTGAGTTCTAGGCCTTTGCCATCTAGGCATGTATTCCATAGATCTTTGCTGATATTTTACATTGTTCCAATCAGCTTGGCTTGGGTAGTTTCTACCATTCCCATCATACATATTCTTTTTATAGAACCTCTAGGGATTTTGGTAGCTCTGTTTCTTCTTTACAGAGTACTTCCTGTTTGGAGTTTGCTGAGGAACTCGGCTGGATTTCTTCTCAGCTGTCCTCTCAAAGACACTCAACTCGATCGTTTTCCTTTTCCTTTATATCCAAGGCTAGTTTGTTTGTGATTGTGTTTTGGGATGAATGTGTGTGCAATATTTGGTGTCTTGGTTTTTTGAGATGCTTCATTACTTGAAGATCCTTTTTCCAAGATCACTCTGGGAGTTTGACTATGCACAAAGGAATTGAATCCTATACCTGTCTTATCTCCACATCCTTTTTGGCTCAAGATGAGATCATCCAAAGATTTAGATGCCTTAGTAAATTAGGCAATCACATTTTTGAGGTCATTTTCCCTCTTTTCTATAGCAGTTATCTCGGCTATTAACTTAGTATTTTCAGCTTTTAGTTCCTTATTCTCATCAGCTATGTGACTTAGAGTACTCAGCTCCTTAGTCAGCTGTGAGTTTTGGCTTTTGAGTTGGATGTTCTCCTCATGTAGCAGTGTGTGTGAGGATTTAATGTGCTCGAAGTCTTTCATCATTTTGCCTAATGAATCATAAAGATCTGTGGGTGATGAAGTGTGTGTGTCACAATCACTATCACTAGAATCTGAGTGGGATGAGTTAGAGTGTACCTCATCTTCTTGGTCAGGTTGGTCTTGTTCTTTGGCCATTAGACAGATCAAGGCTTCTTCTTCAGAATCACTTGAGTAGTTAGTTTCACTACTCTCCGAGTCTGCTGTGTCTTTTGACTTGGGCTTTGTCTTAGCGATCTCTGCAGCCAACATTGCCTTTTTCTTTTCTTGTCTTCTTTCTATGAAGACTTTTCTTTCCTCTTCATTCATGTATTTGTTGACTACGGGATATGGGCAATCAATGGCATAGTGACCGGGTTGCTGCGCCCAAATATTTTTTCAACTTTTTGATCGACTCTTTCCATTCTTGGATTGTCGACTCTTTGATACTCAACCTTTTGATGCTCTGCTCTCTTGGGTGGCCTATTTTCCCTTGACTTAGAGGGAGCTGAGTGTCTTCTGGATGATTCACCTTTGCCTCTTTTGTAATTCTTGTTGAAGAACTTGTTAAATCTTTTAACCATCAGGGCAATCTCCTCTTGGTCAATGACTTCTTTGACCTCAGCTCTTTTCCCATCCTTAGCTATTAGAGCAGATTGTTTTGGGCACAAATGTCTCTTCTTGGTCTTTTCATCTCACTCAAATTCGTAGGCTTTGAGATCCGAGAATAGCTCATGGTTGGATGATTTAGATAGGTCCATGGAATGTCTCGGGCCATGACCTTCATTTCCCACTCACCGAGACTTCTTAGAATCTTCATACGCATTTCCTTCTGTGTATATTCTTTTCCAAGTGCGAGATAGCTCATTGGTAATTTCGTGAACCGAGCATCCAGTTGATTCAAGGTTTCTCCCGCAAAGCATCTTAAAATTTTCAAATTTTTGTACAAAGAATAGATAGCTTATTTTTCTTGATTTTCTCGAGCCTTCACAAATCAAGGTTAGCTTATCCCGATTTCTTTTGTCGTCTTGCATGATTTGACTTTGTTGAACATGGCTTTGTCCAAAGTTTTGTAAAGAATGTCCTTGGCCACATTATCCAAGTTGTATCTTTTTCTATCATCATTTGTCCATTCAAATCTTGGTTTTTCAACCATAGCCGGTCCGGGAGCAAAGATCCTCTTCACCTTTAGTTTAGGCAGCAGCTCTCCTTCTGATTGTGTTCACTTTTAAGATTTGTAGTGACCCATCTTCTATTACTATCCACATTTCAACGTGTAAAGTGATAGATGAGCTCGCATACGAATTTTCCAGTCATCAAATTCCTTAATAGTGAACATAGGGATGCGTGTCAAATTTGCTTCTATGATAATAACTTTGCTGAATAAAAGGGTTTTTGAAAGTTTAAGTGCTAAAGCAAGCTTTGAAAGATTGGAGATCTAGTTCAAGAACTTGATGCGGAAGGATCAATGAACCAACCACTCGATACCACTTGTAGGTCGAGGTTTAGAAGGGTTGAATAAACCTTACCAACTTTTCAATTTAGTCCTTTTTAAAACGTTCAGAGTTAATATTTCACATCTAAGTCCTTGATGGACAGCTAAGTTAGTTAATCAGCAGAGTTAGCCCCTCAACAGACTCAACTGAGTTGTTGATAGAATAACTCAGCTGCTTAGTCTAAAACTTAACTCGACTGTGATATGTTTTCAGCGGAAGACTTAACACCCTTGAATTTGGTTTAAGTTTGTTTTAATACTTGGTTTTAGCACTTTGTTTATTATCAGTTGGACAGCAATTTTATCAGCAGATATCAAAATAATATGCAAAAATTAAAGTGCTGAAATGTAAATGACACAATAAATTTTATAGAGGTTCGAAGATGGGGTAATTCTTCTACTCCTCTCTTCTCCAACTCCTGGAGGAATCCACTAAGTATTGATCAGAGTACAAAGTGGTTATCAGTCCCGATGCAAGTCTTGATCACACAAACACTTGATCCTTTGGGACTCGATCGAGATGCCTTGGTCACACAAATTGGCTTCTCGTGCGACTCGGCCTTCTTCACAGGGGCGGTGCTTTGCTACTACAACCCACTTGCTCAAGCTTCTTGGATTTGATCACGAAGCCCTCCAAAAACTTGAGACTGGTTCGACCTTGAACCTTTCTACAATCCTCCGTGGAATGTAGACCCCTTTGATTCTTCAAATGTTTCCTCTTCAACTGATTGAAGTTGTTTTTCCTTCACAGGTAAGTGTTGGATTGATTTCCTTCGTAGTGTAGGCTTGAGGATTAAGCTTGAATGACTTGAGAATATTTTTGTAGGTTACTGACTCTAGTGATAGCTTGAATGTTCGTAGTTTTGATAGTCTAGGTTTAGGTAACCTTTTCTCAAAGTAATTCCTCAGCCTTTTATAGTGTTCTTTTGAAAATTTGCCCGTTGAAGAGATAGGTTAATTTTCAAAAGACACTTGTGGTCGTTGGCTTGTCTTGTTGCGATCCTTGAAATTGAAATTTCCTCGTATTGAATTAGTCTTGACTTTTCGAGTTCGACACAGTGCGATGCTTCCCATTGTTTATTCCTTTTGCACGCTTCGGGGATGAGCACTTTAAGAAAGGCATATGGGAGTATTACTTGTTTAAGTAACTTTCTTGACTTCTCAGTAAAATCGGATCTCTTTCATTGTCTTGACTTAATCGCATTTCCTTAACTTCCCCGCATGACTTGAGTCGGCTCCCAATCATGGATGACTCATCCGTCACTTCAACTCGAGACTTGGCTATCTTGAGTTGGCTTGACCGACACTTCACTCACCGCATCTCCAATCGAGTTCTGTCTTCTCTTATTTGCCATACTCACCGCTTCTCACGGTGAGTCTTCATTCTAGTCTCTAGTTGACTTCTTGCGTATTCGTGATTCATATAGCCGACTTAACTCGGCTTGACCAAATAGTATCTATTACAATGCAAATTACAAAGAAAATGGGGTGCCAACTTTCTAGTCTAAGTTTTACATGACATTCATCAAAATCTAAAAATTAATTTCCCAACAATATGGCTATTTTTAATCTTTATATTTTCTAAATGGTCGGTTTTTTACCATTACCACTATTTTTTATATTAGTTTTACCACAACTTTCTATTGTGATGTTGTTTTAAATATATACTTTTAATTCTTAGTTCAATTCTTTGTTCCATATTCAAAACTCTATTAGAAGTGGCAATGGGCGGGTTGGGGCATTCCTGTACACCCCGCGCTAAGGATCAGGGCATGATTTTGGTGGGAGGTGTTGAATCGGGAATGGGACATGGGCGGGTATCCCCATTTGTCATTTTTATAATTTAAATAATATTTTTAATTCTCATTTTATATATTTTAATAAAAACATATACATATTTTATTAAATTTATGTGTTATATTTTTAATACTTTTTAAAGTTTTCATCAAGTATATTTAAAAATGAATATTAGATGATAATTTTTAAAAAATATATTGTTATATATAATATATATACAATATACTTAATATATATATACAAATATATAAAGTCGGTGTGTGGGGGTGACTAAACCCATCCCCACCCCATTTACGTGATCGGGGCGGGGGCGATTTCCCGGTCGGGTTCGGGGCATTTCGTCATCTCTAAACTCTTTTATTGTGTTTAGGAATTATTTATGTTTTTCGTAAATTCACATAATTACGCGTCCGACAAAACTTTTCTCGGTAAAACAACTTTAGTCGATTTACCATACTACATTGATATCATACTCTAATGAGTAGGGATTAATTTCAGGTATTTGGTGAGTGAACAAAAATCATAATCTGGGCCACAAATTTAGTATGTATCATTTTACTGAATATTGTACCAAAATAATGAGTTCAGCTCAAATTTTTACCGAACTTTTTTTCTGTATTCCGGTTTAGTATTTCGGTAAACTAAAATATTGCAAGAAAAAATTATAATTGAGAAATAAATGTTATAATCATAATTATAATATTTATTTATTATTTCTTTAATTTAATATGAAAATAATATATAATTATACAAAAATAAGTAATTTACACGAAAATATATACATAATAATATAAAAACTGGAATTTTTGTTTTGGTTTAGTTCATATATTGTTTAACTTATTGTTTTTATTTTTATGTATTAATTAGAATAAATAAATGTATGCACATATTTTTTTAATTTTTTATTTAAAAACTGATATGACAAAGGGAAAATTGCGCAAAGTTCAGATGTCAAAGTGAAATTCTTAACAACGTTCATGAGGTAAAGTGCAACAACTTATGTTTGAATTTAGGAAAAATACAATTTTGCCCTCACGTGGAGAGTATGTGCTGGAATATTCGGAGAATATTTCACCGGCTATCGTTGTTGTAGGGTAAAGTGCAAAACTTGTGTAGTTTGTAGGGTAAAATGTAAAAATTAGTTAATATGGTAAAGTGTAAAAAACCGCATAATTTGTGGGGTTTAGTATTTTTTTCTCAAATTTTTATTACACTCAGGGGCGGGCCTATGTCTAATTGGAGGGGGGCCTTGCCCCTCCCCCAACATTTTCAGTTTTTTTTTAATGTATCTTTTGTTATTTTTTTTGGTGAAAACCTTATATCAAGATTTTTATTTTTTGGACTTGTGTGCCTATACACTTACACACTTTAAGTTCTCATTCCAATATGTTTGATATATGTTTTTATCATGATTTTGATGATTTTATTTTTTCACCAGAACAATGTTTTTAAATGTTGTCCAAATACACCCGATTGTTCTAAAATATTTTTACTAATTCTTCGGAGTATTTCTTGAAGTTTAGTTTCGATAAAAATTGGACAACACTTCTGTCTCGAGGTCGACCGGTCGCCCTATAGGGCAACCCGTACCTGAAGATGTACTTTGGAACACAAAAATGGGACGGAAGTAAGAATGACCAGGTTGACAGGTCGACCGGTCGCCCAGGCATCGACCGGTACCTGGGAGTTCATTATTGAAACAGAACACCCTATCTTATTTTTTGGTCATGGTCGATCGGTTGAGCATGGGGTCGACCGGTCGGACCCCCCATTGACCGGTCGCCCTGTGTAAAATTGTGTTCTTATTTTCAAACGTCTATTTCTGCGCGACCGGTCGCTCTAATGTTTGACAACAAAATTCTAACTGTTGTGCAGCACACCAACTTTTCTTAATTTGTGGGATTGATTTCTAACAGCTATATTCTTGATTTTAATTATATTTTTCTGTAGATTTTCAATCCCCAAGAGGAGCCTATACATGATCAATCATCTCCTATAAATAAAGGAAGTTTTGGAGCAACCATTACAACAATTGATATACAACACAACAAGATACATTCAAACAAAGTCTTTAGCTCTTCATTGTTATTATTCTTGTTGTAATTTGCCTAGCTTATCACTTTCACATCTTAAGGTCTAGGCTTTCATTTCTTGATTACACTTGCACTCAAATTGTAATATTCATTATTGAGTTGTAATCTTGATTTTGGTCATCATTCAACACAAGACATCCTTGTGAGTATTCTTGTGGAAAGAATACACTTGGGTGATCTAGGTGATAGGAGTTCAAGAGTGTGGTGCTCTTGAGGTGTTGAATAATTTGGTGTTCTTCAAGGTTGAAGATTGTGGTAATCTTTACAAGGTGCCGTTGGAGATTGTGGTAATCTTCAAGAGAGATTATGGTACTCTTCAAAGGTGGTGAAGGAAGATTGTGGTATTCTCCTTGAAGGTGTTGTAAGAGGGTTGTGGTAATCCTCAAGGTGTTGTATTAATTGTGGTAATTAATAAAATTCTTTTTCTTTTTCGAAACCCATCCCGGATATACTAGGGTGGTAGAGCACGTAGTCCCTAGGTGGGGTGAAGCTCTATAAATCGACGCGTGTTGTTTACTTTCCGCACCTTTATTCTTGTCTTGGCGTTTTTGGTTCGAAAAAGAGGGCATAATCGAAAAGATGGAGATAATCTATTCACCCCCCTCTAGATTATCGTAGCCGCTTGGACTTACAAGTGGTATCAGAGCCAAACTCTTTGGAAAGCTCGTTCCACATCGCGAGTAAAGAGGAACGATCACCGGCTACGAATGTATTCCACCTTACCGGCGCCTCCACCACCAAGCCACCAATATTTGATTCTAAAAATTTTACATTTTGGAAAGAAAGAATGGAATGTTATCTACAAGGTTGCGGGTTCGATATTTGGAACACGATCGTCAATGGAGAATCCATTCCGATGATGAACACACTATACACCTTCAAAGGCTTCAAAGAGCTCAATGATGAAGAGAAGAAAATCATCTCCTTAAATGGTAAAGCTCTAAATATTTTGTATTGTTCACTTACCATTTTGGAATTTGATCATATTGTAGGAATTCGATCGGCACATGAAGTATGGCAAAAATTAGAAGCCATCTATGGAGTATATGCAAATGAAAGGAGCAACTCAAAAGTATCTACATCTCAAGTGCATACAAAATCAAATTCAAGGAACAAGCCTCTTACAACTTCCAACTATGAAGATGTTGAACATTGTCTTATGGGCTTCGAAGAAAACGAGGTAAGTTCTAAACCTTCTACTTATTATGACAATGAATTGAAAAATGATTATAGTGATTTGCTCAATGATTATGATGAACTTCAAAATGAATTCCAAAGCTTACTTGTTAAATACAAAAATTTGAAAAAGGAATTCAATACTTTGAAAAATGATAAGGATAGTCTTTTTGCCTCTTATGAATCACTATCATGTGTTCACACCACCATACTTGACAAGTTAGAAACCTTGAAAAGGAAAATAATACTCTTGTTGAGGATATCAATTGCATGGAAAAGGATTTATCTAAATCCAACTTGAGTACCGATAAAATCACCAAAATTGTTGATATTCATGGTTATGATAATTTGAAAATTGAACTTGATCATGAGCCTAATGTTGTAAATCATATGAAAAAGAATCAAGTTCATATGCATGTTGGTCATTATGCTCCTAACATTATTACTTGTTTCTATTGCAGTAAGAGGGGTCACGCGGTTAATACCTGTCGAGCTAGAAATAGCTCTAATTATTTTTGGAGACCTAAAAGTCTCAAAGTTAATCCCAAAGGACCCAAACACTTGAGGGTACCACAAAATAATGTCGTATTAGGTACCCAGCGTAATAATAATCGAGGAAAATTCACATCGCCAAGAAGGCATCAAATGACCATCTCATTTGATAAAAGAAGAAGACATCACCAAAATGAATTTCCAAGAAGGAAATATTATCAACAAAGGGAAGGATACAATCCTTGGAAATGGAGCAATAGGAAGAGCTATCATCAACAAAATGATTTTCAAAGAGGAAGATACCATCAACAATGGGAACGGCACAACCCATGGAGCGAAATTAGTAAATCGTATCTCCCCATTTAAATATGCATTTCGTGTTGTTAGTATGCATGTTTTTAATTATGCCATTATTGCAAAATAGTTTTCAAAAATTTATTTTTAATTAAGGTCTTCAATTTATTTTTGTTTCTTTAAAAATCTTTGAAAATGAGACCTTGCATGATGTTTCTAAAACTCTTGTGCATTTACTATGATTATTGTGATTTATTACTTCTTTGATTTTTCATGAGCATACTTGAGACATATTGCCTATACTTGTATCATTATGATTATACAATACTTGTTTAAGAATTGTGTAGGATTTCATCACCAATGGTATTTGACATAATGTGTCAAAAGAACCTTAAACTATCGAGGTACGTTCACTCGTATTATTTTTTGAACTCGATATTTTTTTTCTTTTCATAATCATGCTTTTATCGTTCAAACTATTTTATTGTATTCCCTTTAGTGCCATTAAATGATTTTGTCATTTTTTTTTAAAAAGGGGACTGCTCGTAAAATCATGTTTTTATTCGAGTCTTGACTCGTATATGTTGGATATAGTTCATGATTATCATTTTTCAGTTTTTAAAACTTTTGGGGTGAAAAATCAAATTCTGGAAAATTCTGGAAATTGCAAAATTGCACAGGGACGGTCTAAAGGGGCCGACCGGTGGCCCTATACCTCGATCGGTCGCCCCTACCCCCGACTGGTCGCCCTGCTTGTTTTATCTCCTTAAAAACGTGTTCCGCCTCATTTCTTTCAAAATGATTTCTCAAAATTACCCTTATCAGCGATACTTTGCCCCTTTTTCTTAAAATCTCAATTCTTCTCCAAATCTTGTAATTTCTCTTGCTAATCAACTCTATTTTGCAAAAAATTTACTTCTATGGCTCCACCAAGAAATTCTACCAATTGTAATCCCAATCCCAAGCGAAGAAAAGGCGAAGAGGGTTCTTCAAAAAATCGGCAAGAGGAAGCCGAACAATGGGATATTCGAGCTACCCAACGAAATGTAGCTCAAGAGCACGAGGATGTTCAAAACCCTTCACTTTCTCGGCCTCAAATCGCCGAGCTTCGCGAGAGGATTTCGCTTGACAATTGTCGTTGGGCAAAAAGTAAGAAATCTCTTATATCTCAAGCTCCTCGCTCCGTGAATGCTTTAGATTTTATAAATAAATATGCGGAGTGGTATTTTGAGAATTTGAACTTTGAACTTGGGTGCTAAATCTATTGCTCGTACGAAAATTTGTCGGTTTGTTTCTTTTTCGAATGAATATCCTACTATACGTGGATTTTTTGAAGAACAAGGATGGATGCATTTGTGGGAGCATCTCTATGTGTTGTATGATGATGATGTTATTTTGCACTTTTATGCAAATTTATGGGTTGAGTATGATGCTCAAAGGAAGCCGATTGCATTGAATTCGTTTGTGAGGGGTCGTCATTTTCGATGGACTCCGGATGAAATTTGTCGATTATTGCATGTGCCAGAGGGTGGTTGGGATTATTTTGGATGTACAAATTGGAATGATGAAATGATGGGTGTCACCTTGGAAGATGTTAAGACCTTTTTGGGATTTTGGCCACAAAATTCATTATTGGCCATGACTCTTGAGCATAGAGTTATATATATAATTGTTGCCTATTGCATTTGTGGCAAAGCGGGAAAAATGCCTAGCAATTTGGACTTCTTTTTGACATATAAGATTGCTAGAAGGGAACCACTAAATTTTGGCGCAATTCTAATTCAATGCATCATTGAGTCTATCACTCAAGGGGCGAAGAAGTTTGCCATGGGAAATTGGATTTGCAAGTTTCTAATACACTCGGGCTTACCCTCTTCGGAGTGTAATTCGGAGATGTTTCTAAATGATTTCGACATTGACAACATTTCACAAGTGGTCAACATGCGCAAGAATATGCAAATTCGCCTGACTAAAATGGCAAAAGGAAGAAGCCAAGGTTCCACATCCCAAAATCCAAACGACTTTTTTGATGATGCCGAAGCCGAAAGATTGGCGGCGGGGAACGGACCAAGTAATCCGGAGGGTAATACCGGTGCTCAACCGTCTCGAGGTTCCATTCAAACCCAATTTGATGAATATAGAGTCACTCAAGATGCTCGGTATGAGGCGTTGAGTCAAGAGAACTCTAGATTGAAAAAGTCAGTGGGTAAATTGAAGGAATTCATCAAGGATCTCATTCCGCATGCATGTTTTTCATCCGATGAAGAATGACGCCCTTATCTCTTTTCTTGCTTTACTTTTCATGTCATTTTTAGTCTTTTTGTAATGAACCTTTATGTATAACTCTTGTTCACTAATGAGATTTGATTTGCTTGTTTTAAAAGGGGATGAACTAGCAAGAATGCTAGTAGCTTATGAATTGCTTATGGTAATGATCTTGATGAAGTACTCAATGGTAAAAGTGTTTCTATTAATTCTCTTTTGCTTAAAGGCATTTGTAATGCCTTGATCATATTGTCTACATGGTTAGTTGGTGGCATTTGTAATGCCTTATATAGCATTGTTTGATATCTTGGATGAAAGGTTGAAGTACTTGATGGTAAAAGTGCTTCTTTTAATTTTTGCTTGTTGGCATTTGTAATGCCTTGCTCATTTGCTTAGTTGGTTACATTATCTCAGTTGGGTTGAACCCTTGAGAATATGCTTCTATATTGATGTTGTTGGATTAATTTGGTTGAATGATGTGTCGTGCATATTTGTGATGATATATTGGCTTGGCAAATTTTTTCAAAAGGTTACATTTTTTCCTTCTATTCTTGATGCACGCCAAGTGTTCGACAAAATGTTTCTAAGGAAAAATCATAACTGACATGATTCTCTCAATTTTCAAATGTCTTATATTTTTATAGAGATCATGTTTTGCAACTTAAATGAGCTTTTCAAGTTCTTACAAGTCTTTCACTCAACTTTCTCCTTTACTTTCGGAATTATAAGCTTCTATGATCATATAGCTCGATATTGCGCACTTTGATATGGACTTATGATGTTTCTATTGTGCTAACATTCTTTTTGATGATTCCAAAGGGGGAGAAACAGGTTATAAGCTCATTAGCTCATAAAAGCTAATATAAGCTCGTGAAAGAAGCCATAAGCTATGGCTCTTATAAGCCAAAAGCTATGTGATATACTTAGTCCATTTGGTGCATTATGGACTTTTTACTTGTCTTATGATGTGTTGTTGAGCTCTTGATACTTTAGCTCTATTTGTAAAAGCTAAGCCTTTAGCTTTTGGTTGATTTCTTCATTATTACACTTGATGTGCTTGTTGATAGGGGGCTTGTGCTAATATTTGGAAAATATTAACTCCTTATTTGGTTGTTTTTTTAATTTGGAAATTTGGTCGCTTCTAAACGGTTAGATGATTTTACCAGAAAATCGCTCTTGTTTTTAAAACTCGATCTCATAATATTTCTTAAAAATTGTTTTGGTTTGTAATCATCAAAAAGGGGGAAATTATTTGATATATGTTTTTATCATGATTTTGATGATTTTGTTTTTTCACCAAAACAATGTTTTTAAATGTTGTCCAAATACTCCCGATTGTTCTAAAATGTTTTTACTAATTCTTCGGAGTATTTCTTGAAGTTTATTTTCGATAAAAATTGGACAACACTTCTGTCTCGAGATCGACCGGTCGCCCTATAGGGCAACCCGTACCTGAAGATGTACTTTGGAACACAAAAATGGGACGGAAGTAAGAATGACCAGGTCGACCGGTCGCCCTGGGTGTCGACCGGTCCCGTCGGCCGGCCGCCTGTGCATCGATCGTACTGGGAGTTCATTATTGAAACAGAACACCCTGTCTTGTTTTTTGGTCATGGTCGACCGGCTGAGCATGGGGTCGACCTGTCGGACCCCCAATCGACCGGTCGCCCTGTGTAAAATTGTGTTCTAATTTTCAAACGTCTATTTCTGCGCGACCGGTCGCCCTAATGTTTGACAGCAAAATTCTAACTGTTGTGCAGCACACCAACTTTCCTTAATTTGTGGGATTGATTTCTAACAGCTATATTCTTGATTTTAATTGTATTTTTTTGTAGATTTTCAATCCCCAAGAGGAGCCTATACATGATCAATCATCTCCTATAAATAAAGGAAATTTTGGAGCAACCATTACAACAATTGAGATACAACTCAACAAGATACATTCAAACAAAGTCTTTAGCTCTTCATTGTTATCATTCTTGTTGTAATTTGCCTAGCTTATCACTTTCACATCTTGAGGTCTAGGCTTTCATTTCTTGATTACAATTGCACTCAAATTGTAATATTCATTATTGAGTTGTAATCTTGATTTTAGCATCATTCAACACAAGACATCCTTGTGAGTATTCTTGTGGAAATAATACACTTGGGTGATCTAGGTGATAGGAGTTCAAGAGTGTGGTGCTCTTGAGGTGTTGAAGAATTTGGTGTTCTTCAAGGTTGAAGATTGTGGTAATCTTTACAAGGTGCCGTTGGAAATTGTGGTAATCTTCAAGAGAGATTATGGTACTCTTCAAAGGTGGTGAAGGAAGATTGTGGTAATCTCCTTGAAGGTGTTGTAAGAGGGTTGTGGTAATCCTCAAGGTGTTGTATTAATTGTGGTAATTAATAAAATTCTTTTTCTTTTTCGAAACCCATCCCGGATATACTAGGGTGGTAGAGCACGTAGTCCCTAGGTGGGGTGAAGCTCTATAAATCGACGCGTGTTGTTTACTTTCCGCACCTTTATTCTTGTCTTGACATTTTTGGTTCGAAAAAGAGGGCATAATCGAAAAGATGGAGATAATCTATTCACCCCCCCTCTAGATTATCGTAGCCGCTTGGACTTACACAATACACCATAATGTATATACTTACTTATTTTCCTGATGATATTCGTGATATGCAAGAGAAACATATCACGAGCTTGTAGCTCAAGTGGTATTGTTTACCCTTTTTAAAGGTATTGACCCGGGTTCGAACCTAGTATTTTTCAGTTTCTTTCAAATTTATCCCCTTCTCTCTAACCAATACTCTCAAGTTATTAAAAAAAGAGAAACATTCCAAATTTTAATATATTGGAATTGTAATGATATATTTTGAGATGTTTGATGATAGATATTTATATTATATTTGATGCAAAAATATAATATATTCTAAATTTTATTACATTTAAATAGACCTTTTTAGTCATTCAAGTTTTCAAGAAATGAAAAATAGTCATATTTTTCAAAAATATTTTTTTAGCCATTTTGACAAAAAAATTGATGATCATATTCATTGTAGTTTTGGTGAAGGGATAAAGATTGCTAACACCCCAAACTATACGGGTTTTTACACTTTGCCACCCGAACTTAGAAACGATACAGTTTGCAACCTGAACTTTACAAAATTTTGCACTTTGGTTAAAATTCTAGATTTACCCCTGGTTTTATGAAAGCTGATTTGCAGTTTACCCTCTGAACTTTAAAGTTGTTGCACTTTGCAACCTGGACGATAAATTTCATTGCATTTTCTATGTTTACTCCCCAAGGTCTTGAGATCCTCGAAAATGGTATCAGAGCTTAGGTTTATTAAGAACTTTTGGTTATATTTATTATTTTATGTAATTAACAATTGGTGAGGAGAATTATCTCCGAGAATATGGATCTGGACAATTGTCCAAGATGTACACCTTACAGGACATATCGTCAAATTTTGACGATGTATGCACAAGAACACCAGGATAAGATCGCATATTGGAACCAACAATATGAGATTCAAGAATGCGCAGAAGTTTATAGGGAAGCCTTGAGGCAATGCGAAATGCGAGCGGCATATCATATGAGTTTACGGACAAGAAACTGACCTTATATGTAGATCTGATGAATCGCTAAGAAGCAGTTCATGAGAATTCCCATCAGAACAATGATCCCTGATGGAGTACCAGAGTGGAGCGAGATACTTTCAGACAAATCTAAATTCTCCGAAGATTTTAGAAGTCCGTAAGATGGTGCGAGAATTATGGCAACCGCCATATTTCATCTACTAAAGACAAGTTCATCGAGATCGAAACTGGATGGAGACGATGGTGAAATATCGAAGAAACTCTTGAAATTCTTCATGATATTCAAACGAGTCAAGAGCTTGGAGACAGACCGAGTTCTTCCGGGGAAAAGAAGCGTGACGATTTCGGGGCGACTTATTTACACCAAAAGGAAAAACCAACCAAGTGATATGGAAGATGACAGAGGCGATGAATAGCTCATTGCTATCATCAAAGGAAAATCCATCATAAACTAAAAGTGATGGATATGGAGAAGATCAATCTTAAAGATCTACATGACTGCGTAATCCTTCGCGGAATTAGGTATTGTAGATTTAAGATGAATGCGAGAGAAAGGAAGAAAGGAATATATTTTGTATTTGTGAATCTCATTGGATCTTACCTGGGAGGAGGACGATTTAGTATAAGAATATTTCTATTCCTTGTGTTTCGATAAAGGAATATTTTCTATTCCTTATATATTTAGCAGAGGAGGGACACGGAAGGAAAGGAAGAAAGGAATATATTTTGTATTTGTGAATCTCATTGGATCTTACCTGGGAGGAAGAAGTGGCGTAGCCACCTTAGGACGCAGTGCGGTCGGTGGACCGCACTCGATCCCAAAATAACCGTGTTAAATTTGAGTTGTACCGCACCGAAAATTTAGAAAAAAATTAATTAAAATTTAAAGGGTCAATTAAACCTACTATATTGGCCCAAAAAATTAAGAATTATGTGGCCTAATTAAGGCATATAAGTGGATGAATGATTGTCTCTTTTTGTTTTGTAGATATATATATATATATATGTTCCAAACTTAATAATTAATTATTTTTGGGAGTATTTTTCAAATGAACTTTTGGATGTAAAAATCTATTTTCAATAATAATAATAATAATAATTGTTATTTGGTGGTTAATTTAGAATGGACTTTTGAATACTTCACTTCTCCAAGAAGTTCATTCTAGAAAAGCCAAAATTGGAGAAACTCGCAAAGAATTTTTGCAAGGTACAACATTTCGATTTACCTTTTATTTTTATTTTTTTTTTCTATGTTTTTAAAATTTTGGCCCGACAATCGTCCCACCAAAAAGAGAAGAAAATTGACCGCAAATAGCCCGAAAATCTTGACTACGCCCATGGGAGGCGGGGACGATTTAGTATAAGAAAAAAGTAGAAGGAAGACACGTAATTACATTGGCTCCTCCCGTGGCTTCCTTATATATTTATCGAAACACAAGGAATAGAAATATTCTTATTTTGGCTTCTCATTTTCGTCTTCATTCTCCAACTAAAAAACTCTTGTGGAAACCACGATTCAAATTTCTCTAAATATTTCTTAGCGTATCATTATGTATGAAATTTGAGTCCAAACCTTACTTGATCAATCATGATAGTTACATTTTATCAGTTTTACGTTCTACGATCAAATCTCAGTGATTCTGGAAGTTGCCTCCACCTTTTTTTTTCCTTTTTGTGTTGATCTTGGAAATGAATATTCTGAATGGTACTAGAAACCCCCAAAAAGATGGAATGTTTATTTTTCTTTTCCTAAAGAAAAGGCAGAACAGCACATTTCTATTATTCCCAGGTGCAGTAAAGTTTATGTCTTCATCCTTTATTTGTTCTATTATTCTTTGAGAGTCTGCTTCATCGTTAAAGCTAAAGCATCGTTTGCATGTCTTTGATGGTTTCAGGGTTGTGCTTTGCATGGTGCTATTAAAAGATTTCGGACATTACGACCAGAACATGGAGAACATGTTAGGGAGAGTGCCCTTAAAGCAATTGTGAATTGTTTTTGATTATTAATAAAGCGACATTTATTTTCGAACTCTTTTGCATATTGTATGTATTTTGTTGAACATCATGAAAATCCCTAGTTTATTTATTGTAACCATAATCTTAGTATATAAGAGTTATATGCAAGAGGATTAAGATTATGGATAATAAACTAAAAAAATAAGTTCGTGATGAAATTAATTAAAGTATGGGATCTTTAATTAAAACATCATTAATGCGCCCTTAACATTTTGAATGTGATTGTCTTATCCGGACCGGCCGATGTGGAGACATCTTAGTGGGGGCATTTATATATGATTTGATCATATAGGACTTGGACCGATTTAATTTGAATTTTCCATACAAATTCCGTTGTAGAAATGGAAAATCAAATTAAATCACTAGATGATCATATATGGATAAATCTTAATCCCGAGTGATTATAGACTCTGTTTATTTCTATGTGATTCTTAATTTGCTTGTTTAAGTTTGTCCTACGACATTCCCAACACTTGCATTTTAGATTCACATTTGAATTAAATAGTGAGAATATAAATTCACGATATGGAATCCATTCCTTCTTGCGGGAAGTAGAAAGACGATTCTCTCATTTGTTAATTCCGAATTGAATGGTTTGAGATCTCTAATTTATAATCGATTACAAATTAACCATTCGCTAGTGAATTAATGGTAAATGAGGATAAGATGTAATTGAAGGGGTTTAACGGATACTACCTAGCTTCAATTACGAATTGTCTATGGAGGATTAATCTATATGTAATGATTATATCGGTGAATCGCTCAATTCGTAGAGTAAGATATTCTATGATTATAAGAGTGCAATTCCGAATTTATAGTGGAGTAATATCGAATTAATAAGTCGAATAAATTAATTAAAGAGTTAATTATTTATTCGATTTATTGGAGCTTATAATTATAGGTCCATGGTCCCCTGGTTCGCCTTCCTAGAGTAAACGGGTTAGAAATAATATTTTATGTTCCTAAGGGTTTTTTGGAAAAAGAGTTTTCCAAAATATTTGGCTAATATATTAATATTAGTTAATTAAAAATATTTGATATTCTACGATTTTGATCGTATTTGGAATTAAATAAATATAAGATATTTATAATATTAATATAATTAAATTGATAATTATATTGTATAATTATCAATTAGAGTTTGAATCTAACTAAATTATTAATTCTAGAATAGATAGGAAACCAAGTTGGTTTTAAACCTGATTGACTAGCCATAAAAGGGACCACATCTCACCTTTGAAATACACAATTTCGGCCATCATCAAAGAAAAGTTATTTGAGTGCCGCCCACTTTTGCAAGTTGGTTAGTTGAAAAAGATTCTTCTCAAATTGTTAAGAGTTTTGGCCAACTAGTACATGTGGTCAATTGATTTTGAAACAAACTTTTCGACAATTTTCTTTTTTTTCGGTCAATTCTATTTGGAAAGAATTTTCGACTATTATTTGGGGCACTGGCAGTATCTTTAAACTTAAAGGGTTGGTTTTGTGTTTTTGTTTTATGGGTTTATGGTTTAACTTTTACCTAGTTCAATTCCCCTCCTATCCAGTTTGCTCAATCCTACGATCTCATGAGTTGAGTACATCGTAGGAAAATAAAAGTTAGGAACTTAGAATTATTATTTGGGTGCCCACACACTGCCGTTGATAGGGAGGATCGAATTGGAAGATCGTGGTGTCTACAAGCTTCGGGGATTCGAAGGATTAACAAAGAAAAAGCGAAGAACAAGAAAATCATCGAAAGGGGTCAATTTTCTTATTCTTCCTTTAGTTAGAAAAAATTTCATAAGCATGATCTTGTGTTCTTATATCTAAAACTCGATTTTTAAAATCCCTCGCTTCTGCTTCCGTACGATTAGATCAAACATGCGGATCTTATTTGACCCGGATTGGATCCGGGACCCGAATAATTTCAACAGAACATTCTTACTGAATACTGTATTTGGACATTGTCACGTGCAGTAATATGATGTTCATGTGCTTCTGCAATCTCCTTGTTTGCATGATTCATTTTCATGCTCATTGTTCATGAAAAAGCTCGAAGTTGGGTCAAGGATTGTATGGCAAAGATGCTTTATCAGAGGGTTCATGAGTTCATTTTTGGTGCCTTCTGAAGAGAGTTCATTTGATATTGATATTAACAGTTTTGAGATTAGGTTGACCAGTGAAAGTTGCACGACTTCTGTTTTTCCTGCTACCAATATGTTTGCTTGTTAAATCAAATAATCTTCAGTGCATACACCTTTGTTTTCATGTTCCAGCGAAAATGTTTTATTTTCTCCAGCTGATCTCCCTGTTATATTAATATTATATGAACTCCTGTCTAAAGAGAACAAATGTTGTAGACCTGGAAGGCAACTATGGAACATAGTGGCAACCACTGCTTCCGACTTCTAACCTGTCATTGATTAAAGTAGTTGAAAGTGCGGGTCTATGGTTGCATTACATACACACTTACTAGAGTATACTTCTACTAGTCCGATATCCTGCGGATGAAATAATGAAAAGATCAGCTACCTTAATGTTCTGAGACACAGCATATTCAAAATCTGTCAGGTCACAGTGGAATTTGATTGCTCAAATCGAAAATGAACTGCCTCTTGAGGCAATTGCAGTGGCTCGGAGAATAACTCGCCACAGAGTGGCATCAAGAGCTCCTGTTGACACAACTTTGCTGGCAACTAGGCCTCTCTCAAAGTTGCTTCAGCTCCTTGTGTTGATTTTGAGCATGATAGGCAGTTTGTTAGTTTCTTTTATGAGGATTCTGTTTTTGCACAATCTGGTTATTGTTCCTGAGAGTAGTTCGCATTTTGGCTCTGTTCGTGAAAATTCCGTTCTACAACAAAGTATCACTCTAAAAATTCGTGAAATTTCAGTATCTGTTTGTCCAGACAATAACGTTCAGCATTTTATCAGTGGGAAGGCATTTGCAGGAACAAAGATTACTCCAACACATACAAACATTCAATTTTTCTATAGATGCGTTCTTCTCGAGATATATGGCAAATATTTCTGAAAAGTGTCTTACATTTGCATCTGGCTGCTTAAAGGTCTTTTCTTCTACTTCAAAAGCTGATGCAAGCAGTTACTCAGAAGAACATCGAAAGAAGGAAGTTGACAATAGGCAGATTGTCGTATGGGGTGAGCCTGCACAAATTATTGACGTTCCCGAAGCTACTGGTAATAATGACAGAACCTCAGTCCCTCATTTAGACCGCCTTTTAGGAATAATGTGGTTGAACTGGAAAGATTCTTGTTTGAAATCTGAAGGAGAAAATATACCAAATGTGCAGGCTCCATGGATCCTTTTCGACACTATGGAGTTGTTTGATAGATCGTGGCATCATTGATTCTAGTTCTCGGGTTAACTGTGGCTTGGTTGTTGGTAAACTGAACTTCAACCTGGGATATTATTCTTTCGCATCAACTGGTGTACTCCTCAGACAAATACAGTGTGCTCTGTGCTGGAGCCCGAGGAGGAAAGGTGTTGTGTTGCATACTCCAGCTATCACCATTGAGGATCCATCCGTGAGGTATTGTAGTAAAATCACATCATTTTTTAGCCGAATTGAGATGGGCATATCAGAATGCTTCCTGAGAAGCATGTACAAATTGGGATACTCGTTGCTGGTCCTCACATTGTAATATCTCTGCTAAATGATCAGTTCAACCCTCATCACCGTGTCACGCATGTCTCGTTTGACTTCTGCAACATTGAACTTCGTGTATCACCAAATCTGGATGATAATGTTGGATTATCTGGTGAAAACGCCTCAGTATGCGATAGAGGACCAGAGTACCTTGGACTAAAAGAACCTCAAGAAATTGGTATCTCTAGAACGGGTAATGGAGCTTACAGCTGTCGAGGGCAGATTTCACTCAACTCATACCTAAAAGTTAATGGTTTGAAGGCTTACGTTGGTTGGAACCACTTATATTCTAAAGCACAAAATCATTGTATTAAGGCCAACAACCATGGTACTTAGTTATGTAAGGTAATTATCTGTTCTTTGCCTTCTATATTCATTCTGCTTACATACATAGCTCAAGGTGAAATGTTGTGTTTGTTCTGGCCCAGTGCCTTTAAATAACATCTTAAGTTCAATGGTTAATGAGTGGTCGCCCAAAACAGTTCCTTAAAACTTTGATTTATTTGCTGGATTCTTCATGTTGGTTATATTAGACGAGAATTTTCTATTCTAAATAAGATAGCCTCACATGTTCTTTCAGACATAATAATTATTATGTTTTTGTTTCAGTGAGTAAGAAGTTTCTGATTACATATCTGGAGTTAATCACCTGTTTTTTCCTGTTTCTGGAGAGTATGCTTAGTTAGTTCTTGGCAGTCATTTCTCCCGCAATCAAGCTTACTTCATTAAAGCATTAATTAGGTGATATCTTCGGCGACAAAGTAATAACGGATAATATGAGGTAAACACATGATTCATTTTTGCACTGCAGGTCGAAAACTTCGACTTTTCATCAGTTTTCTACACTTGAAACCGCAGCTCGAACCATATTCTGCAAAAACTTTCACTTTTTCTTTTTCCTTCGGTCATCATACTTTGGCTTCTTTTTTCCTTTTCTTACAAACTCAAAGGGAACACATAAAATGCAACAAAACTCACTTGAAAACTAGATATTATATAAGCCACATTATATGAAAAGTTTGTATTAAATGGTTTGCAATGATATGATAATTTGATATGATAAGTTCTCAAATTATGTGCGTAATGGTTATCCCTCATGTGCATATACATCAACTTATATGCGATGCTCTGCTGATTTTGGATATTGTCTTATCCATGGCAGGAAGGATGACTATTCATTTGGTTCATCAGTCGTTGCTATCTCGGCAGCCTTCCATTGCATGGTTACTGGGTTTTCATGTTTATTCTTTCTGGATGAGTTGTGTGTTTTGACAAAGGTGATTTGTCTTTAATTGTTCATTGTTGGCTGGAGAACACAATTGATCTTGTTTATTATTGTGTCCTTAATGAATGCTTGCTATTTTTGTGTCTGCATCTTTCCATAACATATTCTTTGTTCTTATCGTGCTTCTTATCTTGGTACTAACTTGGGTATGAATAGTGACATGTGGTTATCATCTGAAATCTTAATGATTTAGCATTGGATCTTTAAGAGTGGATAGCGATTTTATTACATATCGAGGATGAAAGTTTTGGATTTTCTTCTATAATCACGGAGTGTTTTTTCCTGTCCAGATAGTCTTTGAAGTACTTCATGAGTCACTTGCCTTCACAATCAATGGATCAGGTGGTAATCAAAGCTATGAAGAAGTATCAAGCAGAGAGAGTTTATTCTGAATCTGAGTGCGGGCAAACATTACAACCAAACATTCATCACTTGTTACAATACCTCAAGTTTTTGTTAACATCACTTGTGAGCTTAAGTCGTTTGACATGGTTCTTCATTATTCCAGGAAAAGTTGTAGTCAGGAGACCTATCTGAGCATGATGCCTAATGAAAGAGAAACTGGCAGAGAATCGACCATGCATGACACTTCTAGCAATGTAATTTACATCTCTATTCAGCAGTTAATGATTGAGGTTATGTTCAATGGACGGAATCTGGATGTTGTCATTGACACAACTGGAGTTCGATGTATCATTTTCAAATATTTGACTGAGTTTGACAGAACCTCTCATAAATCTGAGCTCAAAAATCACTTGCGTCTCTAATTTTCTTGACTGAAGCATCAGTTTATCGCAGCAAATTATATTTCTGCTTGAGAAACCTTGAGAAAGCCTTACCATTGGCTAGCTTGCATAGTTCTCATGGTGTAACCTTTCACATGTGGGATGATTCTCCTTTGATTATGGGCACGGAAAGGTCGGGGGATCATTGGTTATTCACAAACATTGTTCTTTCTGGAATTTATATGGCTGGATGCCAAGTAAAAGATATTGTGGTCAACCAACTTGAGGAATTCAATGCATCTTTTTATGTTGGGGGCGAGTTGCAGGCATTATCTTGTGAATGCAAGGTGTTATGCTTCTATACAAACAAGAATTTGATCATGTTATGCTACAAATTGAGCTTTGCTATTGCACTTCTCTTATATTTGAAATGGTCATAGTTAAGTCAGTTATTCGTATGTGTGATAAATATTCGAATAACTCATAGACTGGTATATATGCATCTTAACAGGGTGGTTCTGTGTTATTTGAAGCAAGCTATGACAATGTTCATTGAATGCTTTACTTCGTACTATCAAAAGATCTCAGAACTTTGGCCTTCTGGTCTATCATCTGGTAAGATTGTAGTTCGCAATATGGCAGTGAAATGGTCCCGCCAGATGGCCACCCTAGCACAAATCCCCAGCGAGTCCAATATCTAGAAATAATGTGGGATCATCTGGAAGCATTTTCCATGAGTTTTTTTCATCTATCTCTCGTACTTCTGGAGAGACGAATCTGGTACGCTGTCTTCTTTTGTTGTTGAAATGTTCAAACTTGTGATGAAATATGATTAAACAGTTGACTCCAACGCAGGCAGACTCCAGGAACTTCTATTCGAGGTTAACAATCATTTCAGCCTTGAACTGTTAACTACAGTTAGAAAACTTTCAATCAGTATTTCAAATAACAATTTTGTTTAGTGATCTTCATAGAAGTTCTCGAACTATATTCTAATAACAATTTTGGAAATTTGCATTGCCTTGACCTGCAGAAATGCAGAAACTAAAAGAGATAAAGAAGATTTACACATGTTATGGTTTTTTCTACTTACATTATAAAATGGGAGACAATTTTTTTTATGTCAATTGTGGCTATGGCTGTTCTGACAAACACAAAATACTACAACTAATGGCATATTGATTCGCACATTTGTAGAATCAATTTCTATAAACCATATTAGAAGCTCATGGAAATAATTGTTCAATGAATAATGGCTATAAAATCTGCTTCACAGTTTGGTCATCAAGTTTCATAATGTTTTTTTTTATTGTTTATTTTGTTAATCTCTTGAAGCTCTGCATGCTTACTATTCTTTCTTAGAAATTTTACTGTGGGCCTGTGCTTTTCTTTCTGACTCTTTTCAACAGATGGTACTTTTGGTTTTTGAATCTTGCTCCAAGATTTTGAGCACAGAGGGAGCCAAAGTGGAATCAAAGCACTGGTCTTATAACCAAGAACCAGGAGGAAGCTTGAAAGAAATGGTTCCTGATGGTACTTGTTATCTCATCTCTTTGTCGTAGAACAGCTTTCTTCCAGAACTTATATTTTAATAAAGTTTTTAATAATACTTTTCTGAAAAATATATAAAATTATATATTAAAATCTATATATGCAAGAATGATCTTCCACTCCGCATCAACATAGCTTAACATATCGATTTTTTATGTTATATACAAATCTCTATATACGATAATCTCCAATCAACCGTCAGTACATCTTGATGTGCCAAAATTTTATGTTATATTCAAATTTATATATACAGAAATAATCTCACGTTCACCGTCAACACAACTTATCTATTGTTGATGATGCAACATTTTGTGGGACTAATCACAATCATTACGGACTATTAAGTATGGGTTGATATGAATACAAGTACCTGATTCTAGAGGTGTCAAAATGTGTCGGATCGATGAAAAAACTGGATTGGGTTATATTTTTGGAGGCTGGAAAGTACTGGACCTATTTGGCACGACCCGTTAGCCCGGAAAGTCGGCGACTTCGTCATTTCATGTGTATCTACATGGGTTGTCTAAAAGATAGCGGCCAAATGAAATTTCAACTTGACCCAATTCTATTTTTCTCTTTTGCGCAGCTGACCAGCATCGCCTAGCCCAAGCCAACCCATTTGACAACTCTACTGGTTATTAAAATAGTCCGTGTGTATCGTGCGGAGGCCTTATCTAGTCTATATATATATATAATTTCAAGTAGTTTTGCCAATGTAGAAAAGTACTTGAATTTCACATACCAAAAAAGAAAATTGTTGATATATTCACTCGAGTTATTTTTGATCGTTGGAAACATAATGGTCCTCCTGATGGACTCCTCTATCTAGTACTACCGTCTAAGAAATTCTAGAGCATGATTCAGAATAGTAGTGTATATATATTGTGTTTAGCTTCAAATTCAAAGAAAAATATGGTTCACATCGATTCAAAACTCAAAAGATGCTACTCATGAAATCAAAATTATTATCAAGATATTACTATTAACTGATGTTCCTATGTCTTGATTATAGGACACCCGCATTTACGAACAATATAATTAGCTCAAGCACCACATCGGTAGGTCTCTCGGATCATTATTTTCAATTCTTTTACATCAAGTCACGAGGTATAAAATTGGTCAAAATCTAAAAAATTGTAAAAGTCTATCAAGTTTTGTTATTAGAAAGAAATAGCAGTAGCTTGCCTTCACTCTTTACTATCTAAGCAAACATCATAACAGTATGCCTATCCACATTGATGCAATTTATCTGGTTATCTAGAAAGGAAATGTCACTGTGTAAAATGGAAGTAAAAGTAGTTGAGATCATATAAAAGATTTCAAGAGGTAGTGCCATCATCATTGTTTGATGGTGGATCAAGTTCTGAGGTTGAACTAATTGAAATTACACAATTGAATCTCAAGTTTTTTTTCTTTTCTGGCAATTTCCAAACATCTATTTTTTTTTTATTAATCCCAACCTCAGGGTAGTTTGTATATATTTTTATTTTTATATCAAGCCACAATGCAAATAATTGGTCAAACTAAAATTTTCAAACTTATATCAAAGTTTCATTATTGGAAAGTTCAAAATCACATGTAAAACTGCAAGATTTATTCTTGATGAGAACTAGTAACACTACATACTCTCGCATTAGCAAGCCTGCCATGGTAAGCATTTAAGCATACAATCGCCGCAGTATACCTGTCCACATTGCTGCAATTATCACATTATTCCCCATTATCCAGTAACCAGTAAGGAAATGTTAAGATGTAAAATGGAAGTAAAGGTACCTTACAGAATCTTTCAAGAGCCAGTGCCATTACCATCGTTTGATGGTGGATTAGTTGCAGCATTCTTCGTCGGACTAGAATCTGAGATCGAACTCTCGTTTGATGGTGGATTAGTTGCAGCCTTCTTCGTCGGGCTAGAATCAGAGGTCGAACTATCCGAAACTCGCTTAATTCCTCTTCCCACTATGCCTTGGTCTGTATGAGAAATCGGAACAGTAAGAGACTCATTATTTCCACCAGCCTTGGCAATGCGGGAAGCAACATTTTCGTCTATAGCAATAGGACTTGCAGACGTCACCTCGGCCTTATCATTTGGGGCAGGTTTGGGTCTTGAGGCAGATATTCTAGTAGCTTCAATCTGCAAACCAAATGAGTATTATATATTAGTTAATGCTGCAACACAAGATTTTACAGTAGTTGGTTTTCCCAGAGAACGTTACTCTTACGTCTTCTGCCAATTCCCGGCGTCTACGAGTCAGTTCTTCAAGTCTGCGCTGCAGAGCGCTTTTATATTCCAAGTAAGCACTAACACACTCAGGAGCACCTTCCCCAAATTGTCCGATCCTAGAACCAATTTAAAGATGAAAACCAATTTTTAAACTATACAGCTGCTGTTGAATTTCATTAATCAATAATCAATAGCACATTAAAGCATAAAACTGCAATCCAGAAAAAAATATTTCCCAAAACAAATTATCAAGAAATTACATGAACAAAACTCACCGGATTTCTAGGGCGCGTTTGTAGAAATTAATCGGTTTGTATTTTTACCCTCACGGGTACCTTTGGAGCCGAACGCCACCCACTCGCCGTGAGTACGAGAACATTTCGGAGGGTCTTGCGAGGAAGAACCTGCGTCTTCTCCCGCCATTTGTGAGCAGAATAACAAAAATTGGAGTATTCGTTTATCGTTTGCGTAACTGACTAACTAACTTAAAACTGAAACCAAATGTGCCCAAAAACTGAAAAAACGGAAAGCCTTTTATAGAGAGAGGACTCCAGCGGTGCACTAGGACGACACCGTATAAAGAAAACTGAAAAGAAAATGGAAAATCTGTTATCCACTGGACCTTTTAATTTACCCTTTCAGCCTTTTTGTCGCTGGTGGGTTGGGCTTTTGGTCTTCGTCAAAGCCAGACCACATAATTATAACTAATAGTTGAACCGATTTGAGAGGATCAGTTTCGCTGTCGTAGTGCAAAAGCCATGGCCTCCACAAGCTCATTCATCGCCGCACATGCTCTCCCTGCGCACCCCCTCCACAAAAAGGCGCACGCTAGAAAACATGCGCCGGTGGCTTCCTAAACGGAGGCGGTGTTTGCTACTGCTCACCGCCACAACGGCGTTGAAGGCGGCGGAGATGCCATCGAGAGCCCAGGACATACTTTTTGTTACCCCACTTTTCTGCACAAAAGGCATGCTTTTTTGTTTCATATTAGTTTATTACATTTATTAGTCAATTATATTTTTAAGTCGAAGCGTACAATGTGAGATTATAGAATATTATTATGTAATAGAAATATTATTTTGTCATTCGTTGAGATTCAACACTTTTACTGTTATTACGAATAACATAATATCTTAAATATATTTTCTTAAAAATAATCCAAAAAGAAACATCAAAACTTTTAACTATAAATCAGATAAAAATGATTTGAAAGTTAAATTGATATTAAACTAATATGTAGTATATATAGTCTACTGTCTATATCATGAAAGAAAGATTTATAATTACAATATTACAAATTTAGCACTTAAATATGAATTAAAGAAATTTTATGTATAAGTTAAATATAAAATATCAAAAAGTTAAACTCATATAAGTACTAATAGATTTAGTATGTATTTTTGAAATTACACTAAAAAAAAAGATTGAAAGTATAATTGTTTAATGATTTTTACACCTGGTTCTTTTCACCTTTTTGTGTGTCTTATTTGTGAAATATTTGAATTTTCGTTTCTCTGAACCGTTAAAATCTTGCTTCCATTAAACCAAATCTCCAAACCGAACAGTAAAACTTTCGGGATGGTTCGGGACGAATTTTTTTATTGTTCGGTTCAAGAGATTTAATTTTGGGATCTCCGAAATTTGAGACGGTTTTGGAGATTTCTAAATCTCCTGGACCGGACCGAACCGCCGTCACACCCCTAGTAAAAACTCAAGGATAAATACAAAAATTACCCCTAAGTTTAAGCCAATTACAGAACAAGATAGTTATCTTTCGAAATTACAGATACCCCATTAATAGACATTTGTTTCTATCTTGCATATCGCATCCTCGAGTGTATTTGTTAGATATATACAAATCTCAACGGAATATTCGTAACATCATACGGGCTATTTGTATTTTGAAATATAATTGGAGTTTTTTCAAATTAGGTCAAACCTAGTGATGGAGCCACGGCTCCTCTTACGGGAGCACGTGCCCCCTAGCTTTTTTCTTTTTTCTTTTTAATTTTTTTATATTTATATTTACATAACATTATCATAAAGTTATAATTTACAAAATATTAATAATATCATAATATTATAAATTAAGAAAAAGTATTATATAATATTATTAAGAAAGTATATAACATTAATGTGACATAAGTTTATAAAAACTACATATTAATTACGTTAAAAAATAAAATGAGCCTCCATTACTAATTTTGATATAGTTTATAATTGTATTTATTGTGTGCCTTGTGTAAAAAAATCTGGATATGTCCCTGGTCAAACCTATGGGTAATATTTGTGATTATCCCAAAAAATTATATACCTTAGTTGATTGAAGATGAGGAACCAGAGTGGTGATTTTGAGATTTGATAACAACCCCAGGCCAAGATTTGCACATGCAATGCTTCCCTTTTTCAATATTTGCATACAATGTGGCTAAGTGATTTCCATTTTACAGCAAATTTGTTTGCATTTCGAGACTTAGAGATTCTTAACTAAATCGATATTTGAATTGAAAAATATCGAATCGAAAATATCCATTAGACTTTTT
The DNA here is from genome assembly GCA_016081115.2 of Rehmannia glutinosa. Lineage (NCBI taxonomy): Eukaryota > Viridiplantae > Streptophyta > Magnoliopsida > Lamiales > Orobanchaceae > Rehmannia > Rehmannia glutinosa. The sequence goes on along the minus strand of JABTTQ020003505.1, from coordinate 63,181 downwards.
GACTTTCTCCGAACCGAACCGTCCCGAAAAATTTTACGTGCGGTTGGAGATTTTTGAAATATTTGTACACGAGAACCATATCGAATCGCACCGATCCGTACCAAACCAAAGATCGAAAGATAGAACCGATATTTTAGAATTTTTTAATACATACATATATATTATGTTTATCTTATTTATGTTTTGATCTTTGTGACACCCCACATTTAATTAACCTAGAAAATTATCGATATAATTATTATATTAAGTTTCTAAGAATTTATATTATTTAATTTATTAATATTTTATTATTTATTAAGTTTGGATGATTTTTAGAATATATACTTTACAATTTTTAGTCTTATAAAAAATTTAAGGCTAATAAAATTTTGCTAAAATAAAGAGAAATACAACATTTTTGGTTCAACAATATAAATTTTAGCATTTTTGAAACTTAAAGTGTAAGCTCACACTCTTAGCCAAATGGTGACCCACGACCCAACCCATCAACCCAGCCCCACGAATCGCCCCAAACCCGGACCCATTGGATAGCCCTTAAGGCCTAAATGCCCAATGGACTATAATTGTTTGTTGATTTTTACATTCATTTTTATTTTTTGTTATTTTATGTGTTTTACTTATGATTAATCTCTTTCATATTACCGTCCCAAATTTAAAACCGAATCTCCATACCGAACCATACCGAATTTTCTTTAGCGTTCGATCTGAGATTTGTTCTCTGGCTCGATTAAAGATTGATTTTTAAAATCTCCGAACTTGGGACGATTCAAGATTTATGAATCTCCGAACCATCCTGTATCGTGCATACCCCTAATTTCCACACCCTCCCCAAGAATACTTCCCACATTTCTTGCACTACGCTTTGTAACACATTCTTTAATTGCCAGTCCTTTTGTCCCAAGATTGTTTTGATTGAACTGATTTTGATTATGTTAGTTTCTGTAAATTCTCTTATTGATATGGCCTACTATTAACATACCATCTCATTTTACATCAAAATCATCAAAAAAATGACACCTTGTCTTTGAAAATAACAATATTTTTCTTGTTAGCCCACAAGCTCAAGAGTGGCCAATGCAAGATTTTGTTTGTTTGTGGGTGTTTGTTTAAATGGATTATCAGCTTCAGGGGATCAATGGATTTGTTTGGTCCAATTATCATTGAGTGTAGTATAATAGGACACAAATAATAATCAAAAGAAAATCACAGAAATAATTGCAAGATAATTAATCCAGGCCCTTTATCATGCAAGTTTATATGGTTGAAGGAACATTAGTGAAAAGGTAAGATCCAGACAAGATGAAACAAAAGTAGTTGAGTCTATCATTTGACCATCACAATTCACTTGAAAGTTTGTGATGGTGCACCACAAATTTGGCACCTTAAAAATGATGTAGCCACACCATTAGATCCAACCGCTAACGTTTTTTTTTTAAACTCAACTTTCGATCTTACATTGATTATGCCTTTGAGGGTAGCAATTCCGCCCCCATCACTACCACCAATATAAATAGCGGAATGTGCACGAATTAATTTTCCTAATCATTTACTTCTCACTATCTCGCACATCATTGTTATCAAATAAATCCTTTCACTTTGTTCCGGAGATCACACAATCCGGGTTTGCAAAGGAAGTGGTAGTCCTCGTTTAGTGCTTTTACAATTTTAAGCTCATTTTCACATTTCCAAAGTGAGAATAACCAAAATTGCCCTTGGGATTTGGGTTAATTACGAAAAGACAAAAAAAAAGGTTTTGAAAATTTAAAAAAAAAAAAAAAAAAAAAAAACTCGATGAAGTTTGATTCTATTCATTCATAAGAAAAAAAAACACTTCAAACACCCTTACATTTGTAATTGCAATTGCTCCTGTTTACATTTAACATAGAATCCGACTTCAACGGATTTTTGTAATTTTCTAACATCTTTGAATTAACTCAAACCTCGGGGAAGTTTTTGTATTTATCCCTAAGGTAAGAAATATTTTTATCGATTATCTTATGTATATAAAATATGTTTGTGATAAGGGCAAATGATTATGCAGGCCGACTGACAGGCCCAGGACATTGGGCCGACCTGATAGGCCTAGGAGTATTTGGCCGACCTGGTGATACCGGGCATTGAACCGAAATGATGAGGCCCATAGCCTTAGGATGATCATTAAGCATTAAATAATGGGCGATCCGTGGAGACTTACGACATGAGATTGGTCTAGGGCTTTATCAATCGGGACAGCCTATCAGGCCCGAGTGCAAATTGTTGTGTTGAGCCGACCTGTTGTGGACATGTTAAAGTTTAACATGACTTGAGAGGAATAGGTCGATTCGGCCTATGATATGTATGAGACACTGAGGATGCCTTTGAAGATTTAAGGGTTTTGCATCAATCAAGGGGCCGACGTGTTCGAGGCAGTCGAGCTCCGTATTACAGGCGTAAAATTAGGGTTTTTAATGAGATCGATCCTAATCTAATGATGACTCGACACCAAATCGTAACGGAATCCCGGATTTTACGGAAACCCTAATCCGAGCTAAGGTATAAAAGGCCCAAGCCCGGGTTCATTCTAACCTAATCTCATTTTTTGTTACATTGCTTTTTTTCTCTCTCTCTAGCCTTTTCTTCCTTCTCACAATCTTGACTTAAGCATCGGAGAGGGTGCGCGGGAGCCCCCTCCCCCCCTGTGCGGGTTTCGTGGTGGTTTTTAAATGCAGGAAGGTGATCGGCGAGAGAAGTAGTTTTTGGGAGCAACAACCAGTGGCGCCGTCATGTGGGAAGTATTGAGCGGAGACGTGAGATTCGAGTTTTGGCTATGGAGGAGGTTAGGAGAAGCTTGGAAGATGATCGAACCGTGCGCCGGGAGAGATACTCCGGCGTAGTCACTCGGGAGGATGTTCCACCTCCGCCCCCACCACTCCCGGTGAACGGCGGAGGGCGCGAGTGCAAAGGGCGGGAGCGGATGGACGATGCGCTATGTCCAGCCGGAGTATAGATTTAGGTCCAATGTTCTTTGAACAATTGGGTAGCTTCATCACTAGAGTACATGGAGCGGACGGTGGAGAGACGCTTGAGGAGATGCTTCCACCACCAGCTCCTCATGTGGTCCCCCTCCCGTCCCTCCTCCTCCTGTGGTCCCCCTCCGATGGTTCCTCCTCCCGTGGTCCCTCCGGATGTGGGAGAGAGAGGTCGGCGGCCAACTATGGCGGAGGAAGTACATTCATCAAGGGTGGAGCATGTGTCTGCGAGGACCGGGATTGGTCGAACGGATGGACGACCTTCACCGTGAGGTGCGAGATATTCGTCGGAGAGTGGCCGAGTACCGGGAGCGGCTGCGATTCGGTGAGGCGGGAACACCCTTCTCGGAAGAGGTGATGGCGAGATGAGCTTCCCGGCCTCATACCGAAATCGAGCTTTGAATATGATGGTACCACGGTCCGTGGGACCATCTTTTTGCCCTTTTTGAGAACGCGGTTTTGCTACGATTCACGGATGGCGTGATGTGTAGGGTTTTTCCGACAACTTTGACGAAATCGGCTCGGAATGGTTTAGCCGACTTGACTTCTCAAGGCTCCATTCGAATTTTGATGATTTATTTCGGCTTTCCTTAATCGATTCTGAGAGTTGCCGTAAATACCAAAAGGCGCCCACGACTCTATTTAGCATCAAACGGAGAGAAGGGGAAGGACTTCGGAGATATATTCGAGAGGTTTACCGCGGCAAAGCCGGAGGTGCCGTCGGCCATCCGAAAATTCAGCTAATGCCCTAGCTCGGGGCCCGAGGGATGGGGAGTTCTTTGAATCATTAGTGATAGAGCTCAAAGACATTTGATGAGCTTTGTTGGCTCGGGCGGAAAAATATATTAACCTGGAAGAGGCGAGAAAAATGAAGAGAGAGGAAGGAGAGAAGAGAAGAGATAGGAGAGAGGATCGAGAGGACAAGGGACCTCAGAAGAAACCGAGGTCTGAGGCGATGGGAGGAAGGCCGAGGTTTGAGAAGTACACGCATTTGGGCTGTCCCTCGGGCGAAGTGCTTGTAGCTATTGAGAGGCATCCCGACTGAGGTGGCCAAAGGCGCACGCAGAGGCACCAAGATAAAGCGCAAAATGTAAGGAGTTTTGTAGATTTCACAATGAGTATGGGCACACAATGATCGGCACACACACGAGGGATGAGATTGAGCGGCTCATTCAAGCGAGTCACCTTAGGAATTTGTGTACATTGACAAAAAGGAGAAAAAGGGGAATATAAGAGGGATAACCGGGATATCATCAACCTCGGCGGGGAGCCGGAGCGTAGGGGAGGAAAGGGAAGAGCTACCTCCACCTCCGCCCCCACCTCGGCGCGAGTCATCCAGGATGATTGTTGGAGGGCGGCGAAAGGAGATTCGAGGCGAGCTCGGAAAAATTATGTGAGAGCGGCGGCATCGGATCGGGTGCAAGAAGTTGAAGGTGGAACAGGTCGGTCGGGGGCCGTATCCAATTTGGACCGGAGGATTGCGGGGTATCGTGACACCTCACAATGATGCCCTTGTGATCACAAATGACGATCTCTAATTATGATGTGCGGCGGGTATTTGTGATCTTTGGGAGCTCGGCGGATATTCTATTCTATGATTGCTATAAGAAGATGGACCTCCCGGAGTCGGCTTGGAGAGCAGTGGACACGGCGTTGGTCGGATTATTTGGAGGATGATCCAACCAATAGGTATGATTACTTTGCTGTCTCTTTGGGTAAGAAGCTGTCTAATCGTAAACTAGAATGATTCGATTTTTGATAGTCGAGGCACCGTCCTCCTATAATGTCATGTTGGGTAGACCGGCACCGAATGCTTTCAAGCGAGTGGTGTCGGTATACCATCTAAAAATGAAGTTTCCTGTGGGAGATAAGGTAGGGGAGGTCGGTGGTGATCAGTATATGGCTAGAAAATTGTATGTAGAAAGTATTCAGAAGGCAGAAAGGGGAAGTGTTTTTGATGATGATAGAAACAAGGACAAGCTCATTAGGTTGGACGAGTCGGTGGAGCACGTCCAACCTAATGAGGAAATGATGATGGTCGAGCTGGTGCCAGGTGACCTGATAAGGTCACCAAGGTCGGGAAGGAGTTGACTGATGAATTAAGGGATGGGCTGGTGGAGTTTTTAAGGAGTAATGTGGATGTATTTGCTTGGACAGCGGAAGACCTGGTGGGAATAGATCCAAGCATCGCTGAACATAGGCTTAATGTTAATCCATCATATAAGCCGGTAAAACAAAATAAGAGGAACTTCTTTTTAAGAAGGATGCTTTATAATTAGGGGCGGAGGTGCAAAAGTTGTTGAAAGCGGGGCACATTAAAGAAATCCGGTTTCGAATGGCTATCTAATGCGGTATTGGTTCCAAAACGGAGGATGATTGGCGCGTGTGTGTGGACTTTAGGGATTTGAATCGTGCTTGCCCTAAAGATTATTACCCATTACCCCGAATTGATCGGTTGGTGGATTCGGCGTCGGTGTGAATCGCTTAGTATGATGGATGCATCACGGGATATCATCGGATCAGGCTAGCGAGAAGAAGACCAAAAAAGGGTGTGCTTCACCACCTCTTTTGGTACATTCTCGCTATGTAGTAATGCCGTTCGGATTAAAGAATGCGGGAGCCACATACCGAGAGGAGTTGGTGGATAAGATGTTTGGGAGCGGCTCGGCGGGAACATGGAAGTGTGCGTGAGCGATATGTTGGTCAAAAGTATAAAAGTTGTGGATCATGTGCGTGACCTGGCGAAACGTTTGACACCGAGGAAGTATAGGATGAAGGTGAACCCCAAGAAGTGTGCCTTTGGGGTCGAGTCGGGAAAGTTTAAAGTGTACATGGTAACAGAGAGAAGGAATAGAGGCCAACCCGGAAAAGGTCGGGGCCATTAGAGAGATGGCACCACCTCGGGATGCCAAAGATGTGCGATGTTTAACAGTCGGCTAGCGGCGTTGAATCGCTTCATTTCACGCCTTGCAGAGAGAAGTTTGCCCTTTTTAGGTCTTGAGGAAAGCCAAAAGTTTGTTTGGGGTGAAGAGTGCCAAAAGGCTTTCGAGGACTTGAAAAATTACTTGGGCGATCTATCATTGCTAACTAAGCCGTTGCACAGTGAGCCCCTATACCTCTATCTTTCGGTAGGGGAGCAAGGGGTTAGCACGGTCTGATCGGGAGGAGAGATCGGTTCGAGGCCGATGTACTATGTCGGTAAAGTTTTGAGGAATGTCGAGCTGCGATATCGCGGAGATCGAGAAAGCGGGTTTGGCACTTGGTGGTGATCTGCGAGGAGACTTGGCCGTATTTCCTTTCGCATAAGGTAATCGTTCGAACTAATCTTCCATTGAGAAATGTGATGAGTAAACCCGAGGTAGCGGGGAGGTTAGTGAAGTGGGCTATCGGTGAGTGAGTATGATATTGGATTCGAGAACGATCGGCCATTAAAGCTCGAGGCTTTGGCGATTTTGTTCAAGAATCAACTAGAGATGATAGCGAGAGAAGGATCTTGGGTGATTTATGTGGATGGTTGATGGGGAGTTCGGGATGTGGTCTTTGGTATTGTTTTGATCGGCCCGCAAGGAGATCGAAAATGACTTTCTTTGTGAGGTTGGAGTTCAAGCTATCTAATAATGAGGCGAGTATGAAGCATTCATCGAGAGGAATGCAAATGGCCATTGAGATGGGGGTCATTAGGATGGTAATTTACATGGACTCTCGGCTCGTCCATAAATAGGTTATGGGAGAGTTCGAGGTGAGGGAAGAGAGGATGAAGAGGTATGTTGAAGCATATCGAGCTTTAGAAGGGAGAGTGAAAGAAATCAAGATATGTCGGTCCCGAGGGAAGAAAATGGTCGGCGGATTTTCTAGCAAAATTGGCGATTCGGCACTGGAGAATCAAGCTAAGCAGATCACACTTTTGGTGGCAAGAGAAGCGGCATTGGGGTTGGAGGTCGGAGAGATTGAGGAGAAAGAGGATTGGAGGTCGGCTATCATAGCTTACTTAAAGGAAGGGGTCTTACCAACAGGCTAGGCGTGAAGCGGCTCGGCGAAAATTGGGCGACACGTTTTTGCATTATCGGGGACAAGTTATATAAGAGGGCTTCTCTATGCCTTTCTTGAGGTGTTTGAGTGTAGAAGAGGGTACATATATGTGCTTAGAGAGATACATGAAGGTTGTTGTGGGAACCACATGGGAGCAAGGATTTTGATGAAAAAGGTCCTTGGGCGGGGTATTTTTGGCCTTACGAAAGGGAAGCGAGAAAAGTTGGTGAGAGCATGCGAAAAATGTCGATCCATGCGCCTTTGGTACATTTGACGGCGGAGGAACTCATGACGATGAGCTCGGCATGTCCGTTTGCAAAATGGGGAATTGACATCGTGGGTCCTTTTCCTCCGGCTTGGTCGAGAGAAATTCTTGATTGTGGCAATCGACTATTTTAGCAAGTGGGTGGAGGCGGAGCCTCTTGCTAAGATAAATGAGGATGCGATGATGAAATTTATTTGGCAAAACATAGTGTGTCGGTATGGAGTGCCTCGGGCCTTGATATCGAGATAATGGGGCCGATTCGCGGGCGAAATCCGAGCTTGGTGTGAGGAAATGAAGATCAAGCAAAACTTCACTTGGTGGCCCACCCGCAGTAATGGGCAAGTGGAAGTGACTAATAAATTCTTGTCCAAGGATTGAAAGCTAGAGAAGAAGCGGGAGCGTGGGTTCGGGAGCTCGGTTCGGTGTTGTGGGCTTATCGAACTAATCCGAAGGAGGCCATTGCGAGCTCGTTGACTTGGTGTATGGTATGGATCTTTGTCATCTTGGCGGAGATCGGGATGGAAACACATCGGGTTGAATTTTGACGAAAATATTAATGAGTTGTTGATTCGAGAGGCATTGGATACGATAAATGAGAAAAGGGAAATGGCATTTTTGCGATGGAAAAGACACGAGGAAGTATTAAAGCGACTACGACAAGAAAGTAAAGAAAAGGGCCTTTCGAGGTCGGAGATTTAGTTTTGAGAAGGTCGGATGCTAGCAAAAACAAAGGAAAATTGGATGCGACCAAAGGACCACTTCGGGTGGTGAAGGTCTTGGCGGGAGGTGCGTCGAGCCGGAAGAGATCGGAGGTCGAAAACTCCCGAGGGCTTGGAACAGTTGCATTCGAAGAAATATCATTCCTAGAATAGAGAAATATCGATGTAATCAATCTACTCGTTTTGAATGAAATGATCATTTGCTATACATTATGAGTTCGGAAAGTGGAAAAGATAAAAAGTGACAAGTATTTGGAGCTCAGCTTGAGCTAGTCTCCAAATACTTGGGGCCACGAGGCCACGCGAGGAGCTCGGCTCGAGCGCATTCCTTCGATGAAACGACAAGTATTTGGAGCTCAACTCGAGCTAGTCTCCAAATACTTGGGGCCACGAGCCATGCGAGGAGCTCGGCTCGAGCCGAACTTCCTGATGAAATTGACAAGTATTTGGAGCTCGGCTCGAGCTAGTCTCCAAATACTTGGGGCCACGAGCCATGCGAGGAGCTCGGCTCGAGCCGAACTTCCTTTGATGAAATTGACAAGTATTTGGAGCTCAGCTCGAGCTAGTCTCCAAATACTTGGGGCCACGAGGCCACGCGAGGAGCTCGGCTCGAGCCGACCTTCCTTCATGAAATCGACAAGTATTTGGAGCTCGGCTCGAGCTAGTCTCCAAATACTTGGGGCCACGAGGCCATGCGAGGAGCTCGGCTCGAGCCGGCCTTCCTGATGAAATTGACAAGTATTTGGAGCTCGGTTCGAGCTAGTCTCCAAATACTTGGGGCCACGAGGCCGAGGCGAGAGCTCGGCTCGAGCGATTCCTTCGATGAAATGACAAGTATTTGGGCTCGGCTCGAGCTAGTCTCCAAATACTTGGGGCCACGAGGCCATGCGAGGAGCTCGGCTCGAGCCGGCTTCCTTGATGAAATTGACAAGTATTTGGAGCTCAGCTCGAGCTAGTCTCCAAATACTTGGGGCCACGAGGCCATGCGAGGAGCTCGGCTTGAGCCGACTTTCTTGGATGAAACTGACAAGTATTTGGAGCTCAGCTCGAGCTAGTCTCCAAATACTTGGGGCCACGAGGCCATGCGAGGAGCTCGGCTCGAGCCAGCTTCCTTTGATGAAACTGACAAGTATTTGGAGCTCAGCTCGAGCTAGTCTCCAAATACTTGGGGCCATGAGGCCATGCGAGGAGCTCGGCTCGAGCCAGCATCCTTTGATGAGCTCAATATGTCAATCTTTTTTGTAAAAAAAAAAAAATTATTACAAGAATAATAGACAAGAGATCGAGAAAATGAAAGTGCGAAGAAACTTTATTGATCATTCAAAATAAGTACAAGTGCATGATGGAAAATTACAAAAGCAGAACTAAACTCCTAAGTAGTAGGAGGAACATTCTCGGTGTTCAGGTCGTCCATGGAGATGGTCACATCGTCTATGAGAGCGAGTTCGAGGATCGTCGTCCGGATATCTGAACTTGACTGCGAGAAGGCGAGGGTTGGCCCAGAGCTCCGGAGGCTTGAGAAGGACCGGCCGAGCCGGGCGGTGGAGGATAAAGGAGCGGATAAGGATTATATGAACTCCTCCACGGGAGCAAGGTTGAGAGACGCTCCGCCTCGTCGAAAAACACGAAGCCTTTGGGGTCGGGCGGAATCCTCCGGGGACCTCGGCGATCGAAGGGCTCGGTAGTGATACCGCGTTCCCTGAGTTGAAGCTCGGCCAGTCAAAAGCAAAGCCATAGTACTCCATGGCGGATCTGAGAGAAACTCGATAAATTCCTAGAGCTTAGAAAGGCTTGCTTCACCCTCTCCCGAATGGCCTGAACTATGGAAGAGCCCGGGGAGGTGAGGAAACTTTGCCGACCAGAACTACGCCCTCGGCTCGGGCTTGGTCAACATTGACAGTACATCGGATCTGGAGATCGCTTAGCTCGGTCTTGAGGGCAGCATTATCGATCTCGAGCCTTTATTTTGGCCTCTGAGAAGCCACCGTAGCACTTGTTGACCTCTTCCCCGTCCTTGTACCGGCGGTTCTCCTCTAGGAGTTTAGTCTCCCGAGCTTTCAGCCGGATGACCTCCTTCTTAGAATTGTTGAGCTCGGCACTCTGGGAAGGATCGGCAAAGCCAACCCGAGCTCGGGAGATCAGGGCGGCTAGTTGTGCCTCGGCCTTTGAGTGGTTTAGGCAGAATGAGGTCACCAGCTCAGCATCACTGAGTTTCTCCAGGGCAGTTCGGTCGGGGTTCGGGCAGTTGCCTTGGACATACTGGATGGCAAAGGTTCCATCGTTGTTCTTCGGATGGAATTGCTGTGAAAGGTTTGATTGGGTGTATGAATGGGAGTGCGAGAGAGAGAGAGAGAGAGCGGCGGGGAGGTGGGGTGTTCTTCGCCTCTTAGCGGCTCTCTGTCTTTGTCTTGAACCTGACCTCTTGGGAGGAGGAGGTCGAAAAAGGTTGAGCCCACGGGCCGTGAGATCGGCCATCACTGCGGCAAACGTGGTGCAGTCGCCGAAGTGGAGTGAGGGCGACCTCCCGGGCGTGGGGCGGCGGCCGGGATGAAGGAGGTTGTGAGCCAGGAGCAATGGCTTGCTCCTCATCATCCACGGCTTCGGCAACCATCTGTGCCATGAACATATATCGCACAAAGAGGAAAGATTAGCTAGTGAGTAAGAATAAAATAAATTAATCGCAAAAATGACAATTACCAATGTCACAAGGCAAGGGAGCCACGATGGGGCTCAGCTCAAAGTAGTACAGAAAGAGAAGGGGTTATAAGGCGAGAGAGGTCTTACTTGACCAAGGTGAGTTTATTTATCGAGCCTGGAGATCGGGAGACCGATCTCTGGGGTTGTGTTTGCGTTGGAGTGGAAGGGTCCGAGATCGAAGCAATAGAAACCCCAAGCTCGGGGAAGAAATAAAAAAATATTTGTCCTTCCGAATTTGTTGGAGGAATGATACTTGCTTAGAATCGAGCATCACCTCGGGAGGTGATGTAGAAAAAGCCCTTGGTGTTCGAGCTCTTTATTTGGAATAGGGCAAAGAACAGCTCTAGAGTGGGTTCTATGTCTAAGTACTTGGTCAAAATAATGAAGCCGGCTAGGATACGGAATGAGTTCGGGGCTAGTTGATTTAAAGGCACCCGGGAGAACTCGGATACCCCAGCCATGAATGGATGGATGGGAAATCGGAGGCCGCCCTCTATCGACCTACAAAGAAGGATAGGGCATTGGGTGGAGGTCGGTTAGGTCGGTCGGAGTCTCTTTGGGTAGATAGAGTTTGAAAGAGAAAGGAATTTGAGCTTCTTTTAAGGGTTTGAAGATTGGGGGTGATAAGGTGGTCTCCTTGAAATCATGGGGATATACGGAGTAAGGGACCGAGCACGGGCTCGGATCTCTATTGTATCGGAATCCCGACCTGAATCCGAGCTAGATTCGATCGCATCGGGGTCCGATGGACGGACTCCGGCGAGGAAAGGGCGAAGGAGCGAGCCCGTCATTTATTTCCCACCGTTCTAAGTCGGCAACGATCGGGTCCGATGGTGTCGAGTGAGAGGAAGAGGAGGCCATATTAAAAGAAAAAAAAAAACTGAAAAGAAAGGGTTACTGACATTATGCAGGCCGACTGACAGCCCCAGGACATTGGGCGACTGATAGGCTGGAGTATTTGCCGACCTGGTGATCTACCGGCATTGAACGAAATGATGAGGCCCATAGCCTTAGGATGATCATTAAGCATTAAATAATGGGCGATCCGTGGAGACTTACATGAGATTGGTCTAGGGCTTATCAATCGGGACAGGGCTGTCGAGGCCCGAGTGCAAATTGTTGTGTTGAGCCGACTGTTGTGGACATGTTAAAGTTTAACATGACTTGAGAGAAGAGGTCGATTCGGCTTTATGATATGTATGAGACACAGGATGCCTTTGAAGATTTAAGGGTTTTGCATCAATACAAGGGGTCGGCGTGTTACGAGACAGTCGGAGCTCGTATTACAGCGTAAAATTAGGGTTTTTAATGAGATCCGATCTAATCTAATGATGACTCGACACCAAATCGTAATGGAATCCGGATTTTACGGAAACCCTAATCCGAGCTAAGGTATAAAAGGCTCAAGCCCGGGTTCATTCTAACCTAATCTCATTTTTTTGTTACATTGCTTTTTCTCTCTCTAGCCTTTGCTTCCTTCTCACAATCTTGACTTAAGCATCGGAGAGAATGCGCGGAGCCCCCTCCCGGCCCCCTTGTGCGAGGTTTCGTGGTGGTTTTAAATGCAGGAAAGTGATCGGCGAGAGAATTAGTTTTTGGGAGCAACCATTTGTATTAGGGTCTTCTCGATCCACAAGTGCAACATCAAACATTAGGTCATACACGGCCCCCTAATACGTACATGGCGGTTCATACGTCTTAAAAGGATCTATTACGGAAAAAATGGGGCCCTTTTATATTAACATAAATAAAATTAAAAATATCTAATTAATCAATATTACGAAAAATAATTTCATTCATCGTAACATAAAATAATAAAATATTATATTTTCATTTTAAAGTTTCCAATTTCATTAAAAATATTGTTTTAAATTTGATGGCCCTAGTGTAGTGATGAGAGTTAGAGTTATTGGGCTGAAACTTGATGGCGACCTTTCTTTCATTTGCTCCGAAATTTGGGAAGAAAAAGAACATGATCGAACAAGAAGATAAAAATTAAAAATATCTTGGGAAAATTACACAAAATACCCTCCTTTTGGCACAAATTCGATTTTACTAACTTCTCGCAACCCTACCTTTTTGTTTACTTTTTGTAAGCTCTTTTTGTTAGAAATTATTCGGGTCCCGGATCTAATCCGGGCAAAATAAAATCCGGCTTTTCGATCTAATCGAACGGAAGCGGAAGCATGAGATTTCAAAAATCGAGTTTTAGATATAAGAACATAAAATCATGCTTATTAAATTTATTCAAACTAAAGAAAAGAAAAGAAAATTTACCTCTTTCGACGATTTTCTTGTTCTTCGTTTTTCTCCGTCAATCCTTCGAATCCCGAAGCGCGTAGACACTCGCTATCTTCCAATTCAATCCTCCCTATCAACGGCGGTGTGTGGGCACCCAAATAATAAATCTAAGTTCCTAACTTTTTATTTTCCTACGATGTACTCAACTCATGAGATCGTAGAATTGGGCTAACCTGGATAGAAGGGGAATTGAACTAGGTAAAAGTTAAACCACAAAATCTCACGATTAAAAGGACAAAAATAGCCGCGTTTGATTCTTAAAGATGGTCGTGAATAACTGATTATCCAAACAATATTCAATTTAATTGGCCAAAAGTTTTGTTGTTGTTTGCCCAAAAATAAGAATCAATCAAACCAAAAGAAAATCCTTTTTCAATGTAAAAAGTGGGCTGCCAATTCTATGAATAATTGTAAATCTTATTTTGGTTTGGCCGTTGATGGTGTTTTGCAATTTGCAAAAAGGGGCAAAAATTACTTGTTCTTAAATTGCAAAAGCAGCGGCTGTATTGTGTGTTTTAACTTGTGAGATGTGGTCCCCTTTTATAGGTTTTGTTGAATCGCTTTCTCTTTCCAACTTGGTTTCTTATCTATTCTAGAATTAATAATTCTAGTTAGATTTAAACTCTAATTGATGATTATCCAATATAATTATCAATTTAACAAATTATATTAATATCATAAATATCTTATATTTATTTAATTCCAAATACAGTTAAAACTGTAGAATATCATATATTCCCGGAATTAACTAATATTAATATATTAGCCCAAATATTTTGGAAAACTCTTTTCCATAAACCCTTAGGAACCGAAAATATTATTTCTAACTCGTTTACTCTAGGAAGGCGAACAGGGGACCATGGACCTATAATTATAAGCTCAATAAATCGAATAAATAATTAACTCTTTAATTAATTTATTCGACTTATTAATTCCGATATCACTCCACTATAAATTGACTGCACTCTTATAATTATAGAATATCTTACTCTACGAAATGAGCAGCGATATAATCATTACATATAGATTAATCCTCCATAGATTATTCGTAATTGAAGCTAGGTAGTATCCGTTAAACCTCTTCAATTACCTCTTATCCTCATTTACCATTAATTCACTAGCGAATGATTAATTTATAATCGATTATAAATTAGAGATCTCTAACCATTCGGTTTGAGTTAACAAATGAGAGAATCGTCTTTCTAATTCTCGCAAAGAAGAATGGATTCCATATCTCGTGAATTTATATTCCCACTATTTAATTCAAATGTGAATCTAAAATGCGGGTGTTGGGAATGTCGTAGGACAAACTTAAACGAGCAAATTAAGAATCACATAGAGATAAACAGGGTCTATAATCACTCGGGATTAAGATTTATCCATATATGATCATCTAGTGATTTAATTTGATTTTCCATTTCTACAACGGAATTTGTATGAAAAATTCAAATTAAATCGATCCAAGTCCTATATGATCAAATCATATATAAATGCCCCCACTAAGATGTCTCCACATCGACGGTCCGATAAGACAGTCACATTCAAAATGTTCTCGGGGCGCATTAATGATGTTTTAATTAAAGATCCCATACTTTAATTAATTTCATCACGGACTTAATTTTAGTTTATTATCCATAATCTTAATCCTCTTGTATATAACTCTTATATACTAAGATTATGGTTACAATAAATAAACTAGGGATTTTCATGATGTTCAAGAAACTACATACAATATGCAAAAGAGTTCGAAAATAAATGTCGCATTTGTTAATAATCAAAAATAATTCACAATTGCTTTAAGGGCACTATCCCTAACAATCTCCCACTATCCCTAACAATCTCCCACTTGCCCTTTATATTTTTACAAATTTAAAGAGACATAAAATAATATTAAATAAATAAACTTTATTTAATGTACACTATTATCTAAAATAATATGACAATCATGTTCAAAATAATTATTTAAATACAACTTGCTTCACGATTTTGGCGACAAAAATATTGATCAAGTTTGTATAATCAAGTTGCTCAATTATTCCTTTCTCAATTGATAACATAGCTAACTCATTCAATCATTCTTGTGTCATGGTTGACCGGTGACAGTTTTAAGGGATAATTACAAAACACCGCCCGAGGTGCAGGTTAATTACAAAAAACAATCTAGAGGTTTTTAAAATGGCAAATTGGATATCCGTAGAAGAATGAGCTCGAACCATTATAAAAGAAAATAGTTAACTCGAAAGAACCCTCTAAAATGTGAAAGTTTTAAAGTTTTTTTACATCTATCATATATATATATATATATGTACACATATGAAATATGAAAGAAATATAATTGAAACAAATATGAAAACAGTGTTCTGTGTAGAGGGAAACAATGTGATGTATTTGGGGAAACATATAGAATAGAAACACTTTTCAACAACAATGAAACAACTTTGAAACAATTATTTAAATGATTGCATACATGTTTTTAAGACTCATCCGATATATATATATATATATATATATATATTATCACGCCCAAACGTGACGCGACAACGATCAATCACTTAAAAATGAGAATTAAGTCAACGATCTAAACCAAAGATACCAAACTCCAAGTGAAATAGAGTCTAATGCAGAATTAAAATAAACACGAGTACAAATTACAATCTTAAAGTCCAAGCGGTATCCGAATACAACCCAAAAGATTATCCGAATTAACTTACAGTCAAACAAAAATAAAATGAAGGAGTTCAACAACAAATAAAAGTAAAAGGAAATGTCGCTCCACATTACGGATAGGGATTCAATCATGCGGTAGGTTCGATGTCTTGGCGAACTCTTCATCTAAAGGTTAGGAAACGAGGAGGGAATGAGACAAAATCTCGATGGATGGGGTGATCGTGTGTAAGTGTGGCGATATAAATAGTTAATGCGAGAAATTTAGTTGTATGAAAACGCATGAGAGATGATGCATGATTTCACACACGATCCACAAGCGTCGTGATAAATATATTTAATTAATATACTTATACGATTAAGAAAGGCGATTCATGGTCAAGCGGCGCTATGGTCCAAGCAAAGCGGGAGGATTGCGTGCGGTTTTGTAACGCCAATCCTATGCAAGACAAGTAGCGGTTTGCGTGCGGTTTGTAGCGCCAACCTATGCAAGACAAGTAGCGGTTGCGTCACGGATTTGTAGCGCCAACCTATGCAATACAAGTAGCGGTTGCGTCACGGTTTGTAGCGCCAACCTATGCAATACAAGTAGCGGTTGCGTCACGGTTTGTAGCGCCAACCTATGCAATACAAGTAGCGGTTGCGTGCGGATTTGTAGCGCCAACCAAGCGGGTCCGATTAACTCCGAATCGTGTGGATCGACAGCGATTCGCCGTTCTTCCTTGTAACTCCCGAGCAAGATGGTCCAAGACTGTCACCTTATCGCTCCGTAGGCAAAGACAAAATCCACAGTGGAGCTAGCAAGGCTCGGTTTGTCATAATCATGATTATACCTCAAGTACTACGACCCGCTTCCTTGGACAAACTCCGTCCCTCGATTGCGGGATTAGGGCGATGGGGCGGAAAGAGTGGAATAGCAGCCGAGCTGCCGGTTCCATCCCCGACGTATCCATTCCGATCGTGAGCTCGACACACCAAGTTGACTCAGCGGAAAAAGTAAACACAAGTTCATGTAGTCAACCAGGCAATGAAAGTCGATTATTGATTCGGAAGCGAGTTCATGAAAAGTTCTCAAAAATTTGCACAAGATAGTTATGGCGTTGGTGGAGTTATCGGGATGAAGATAATTATCGGGAGGATAAGTAGTCTTTGATATCTTAAGTATTGGGAGGAACATAAGTCCCGTTATAGATTCGAAATCACGAGGCGAGGGGTCGCCCGCGATCAGTTAATCGGTCAAGACGATCCGATAAGTCAAGGATTTTTAAGAAAAATAAAATATTTTAATTAAATATTAAAGTAAGAGAGTCCAGGGCTGTTTCTTTAAAAGAAAATAATTTGAGTTAGGTCCTTATAAAAATAAAATTTACAATTAGCCCCGTTTTGTCAAAACCAATACTTTTGGGGTTAAAAGTTAAATAAATAAATGTCCCGACCTTGAAACATTATGAGGAGGGGGTTACTAAATTCTCTAAATTGTTCAGAGACTCAGGTTTTTAAAGTTTTGAGGTCGAGTTTTTATAAAATTCTCACATTGGCCCCAAAATTGTTAAAATTGT
The DNA here is from genome assembly GCA_016081115.2 of Rehmannia glutinosa. Lineage (NCBI taxonomy): Eukaryota > Viridiplantae > Streptophyta > Magnoliopsida > Lamiales > Orobanchaceae > Rehmannia > Rehmannia glutinosa. The sequence continues at coordinate 45,939 of JABTTQ020003505.1, read as the reverse complement.
CATTTCGGGCCCTAAGATTAAAATAATCGGAACTCACAAACCGGAAGGGCTTCTAATGTGATTCCAGTTGGAAAATGTCACTAAGGTTAGTGGGATATTGGGACAAAAGCAGTTTTAAAACGTCATAAGTATAGGTCCCTTAACTTTTGAAAATCTCATTTTTGTCCCATTTTGAAATAATTGCCTTTAAGGCTTTTAGGGTCCAATTGTTATGAAATTTGAACCTTGGGTCCAAAATATAATTATGTTATAGGTAAATTAGTATTTCCAGGTACATGGGCTGTATAAGTCCTGGAAATTTCATTTGGGTCCTCAAGTTTAATCTTTTACAATTTGGTCCCTCAAGTTTTATAAAATTACTTTCCAAGCTCTAAACACTTGGATTTTTGGAATACACTTAAAATATGTTATTTCCAGTCCCTTAAGAGTTAAAATTTCAAATTTTAAAATTAGGGTCTGGTACAGTTTCGAAATTTGCAAAATAGCCCTTAAACTTCTCAAATTTTACAATCTAGTCCTTGGGCTTCTAAAGGTTGATTTTAATTATCTAAAAACTCTTAAAACTTTATTAAAATGTCAAAACATCATTTTTGAACCTGAGTACAGTCCCAAAAATCGAAAATTACAGAGAGGTCCCTTAAGTTTTATTTTCTTGCAATTAAGTCCACCAACTTTCCATTTTTGCATTTTAATTCCAAAAATCGAAATTTAATCAATTATGCTCGACTTGTCCAGGTTATAGGCCATACAAAACATAGATTTCAAGAGTCATAAACATACATATCCATCTCATACAAGAATTTATCAAATATGACAATAAAGTGTACATGTATGTCCTAATTTTCGGTAAATCGCATTTTGAGCAACACTTGAGAAATTTTTCAACTTGATACAAGAAAATAGCATGCAATACATAATATATATCTCAAATGCTCAATAACAAAATACTACATGCATTTTTATAAATTAAAACACCTAGAAGTTGAAAGGATTTTTCCACCCACCTTAAAGATCGGTTTGTTGGTGAAAATGGGATAAATCTCTCTCGGTGAAGGAATGACTTAGGTCAGCCCTAAGTCAAGGAATATCAAAAAAATATAGGAGTTATAAGAATGTGGTTAAAAATTTAGGAAAAGAAGAAGATAGTGAGAAAATTGGAAATACTACACTTACCTTGTGTAGTGAGTAAAATGTGACTAGTAATGGCTTCCAAGTATAAGGTTTTGGTCACCCTTAATGTCAACCACCAAGGTCAGCCCCTAAAACTCCAAAATGAAAATGGAGTGTAAAAATTTGGAAAATAGAAAGAGAAGAAGAAAGTGTACTAAAAACTCCATTTCTTACCTTATAGTCCAACTTCTTCACAATTTTTCTTCAAGATGACTAGTCTCTTAACTTCTTCAAAGGTCTTCTAGGTATACCTCAAATTCAAAAAATCAAACTTAAATTAGAAGGTGAAAGAGGTGAGCTAGAAGGTATAAGAATAGATTGAAGAAGAAATTTCTTACCTTGTGTAGTGTATATGGTTCGAATTTTTGAAGAAAATGGGAGATGAATTCTTGAAGTTTTGGTTAAGTGTTAGTGAAGAAGATGAAGTATAGGTAGAGAGATGTAGGAGGATTTTTAGAGAGAGGTAAGAGGAATTTCAAGACTTAGGAGAAATTTGGTGTTGGTGAAATGAAATGGGAAGAATAAAAATTTTGTTTTGTTTTGATTAATGATAAGTTAGAGTAATAATTGAGGAATTGGGGAAGAAAGTAATATTTAGGTATCTTTATTAGGGACAATGGGCCAAAATGCTAAGCTTTAGGGAAATTTTTAATTTGGTCTTGTTTGACCAATTGGATGATTGAAATGGTGGGATTAATTTAAGATGTAGGTTTGAATTAATGGTGTATAAATACACAAGAGGAATACACAAGGTGTACATGTACAAGAGTTGAGAGATATTTCTACACCAAAAAAATACACCAATGCCGTCCCCTAAGGGTATTTTGGTAATTCCATATATTTTTTTCTTTCCAAAATTGATGATAATAGATGAATAAATATCAATCTCCAAAATAATTAGTGATGTCCTTGATCACTTATAAGTCTCATGATCACTTAATCTAAATCGAATTCTTAATTCTATAAATTATAATCCCTAAAATAATTAGTCTCTTAAAATTCTAAGGTGACTAATAATACACCAATAATAATAATGATGATCAACCAAGTGATCATAAATGCGAATTAAAATTAATAAATGATTATGATCACAAATAGAAATTAAAAGAATTAAATGCAAAATATATTTATCATTAATATTTACCCGTCAAAGCGACGCGGTAGAATTGTCAAATAGTACAAAGACGATACGTGATACGGTACATGTTCGAATAAAAATTCGAGGGCTTCACATTCTCCCCTCCTTAAAAGAATTTGGTCCCCAAATTCTCTTGAATAGTTAAGGTATTGATTCCTCATGTCTTCTTCCTTCTCCCATGTTGCGTCTTCGTCTCGGTTGTGGTTCCGCCATACAACTTTAACCATTGGAATCTCTGCGTTCATCGCGTGTCTGGCTGGTCAATGATTCGATTGGTTCCTCGGTGTAAGATAAATTCTCCATTAGAGGAGGAGCATCACGAGTGATAATATGCTCGGGATCCGGTTGGTACTTTTTCAATCTCGATACATGGAATACATCGTGCATTCCCCGTGCATCTTGTGCGGTAACTCCGAGTCGGTAGGCCAACTTCCCGATCCTCCGCAAAATCTTGTAAGGTCCAATATATCTCGGACTTAGTTTGCCTCCTTCTTTGGATTGATCAATCCTTTCCGTGGCAAGAGTCCGAGAAATACTTCATCTCCTTCAAATTCCAAGTCCTTTCTCCTCTTGTCCGTAACTCTTTTGGCGGCTCGAGTGTGGGATTCGTTCCTTGATCAACTTGACCTTCTCCATGGCCTCCCGAACTAAGTCGACCTTTGGAATCGATGGTGACTTTCGTTTCTCTTTTGGAGTCCATTGGTCATCAATCTCCCGGTGTAGTGGGATCTACACTTTCGTCCATACAAGGCTTCGTAGGTGCCATCCCAATCGTGGCCGATAAGCTGTTATTATAGGCGAACTCGGCCAATGGTAAGTGCGAATCCCAACTTCCTTGGAAATCTAATGTGCGAGCTCGCAACATGTCTTCGAGGGTCCGAATTGTTCGCTCGACCGGCCATCGGTTTGCGGATGTCTTCTTTGTGCTAAAACTTAGCGAGGTACCCAATTCCTCATGTAAGCATTTCCGAATGCGGAGACAAACCTCGGGTCTCTGTCGACACTATGTCGATGGCACTCCATGCGGTCGAATGATCTCTGGATGTAAATTTGCGCAAGTTTCGCAAAGCTATCGGTTTTCTTCATGGGTAAGAAGTGTGCGATTTTCGTGAGTTGGTCTCGACTACCCATATAGCATCATCGCCTCGTCTAGTCCTCGGTAGATCCATCACGAAGTCCATCGTTATATGTTCCAATTTCCACCGGGAATTCTCAACGGTTGTAATAAACCGGATGGTCGTTGGTGTTCGCTTTTATTCGTTGACAAGTCAAACATCTCGCAACTAACTCTGCTACTTGGTTCTTCATGTTCACCCACCAGAAATGTCATTTCAAGTCCTTATACATCTTGTTTCCTCCGGGTGTATAGTGTATTTCGAACGGTGTGCTTCTCGCTAGAATTCTACTCCTAATTTGCTCGTCACTCGGTACACAAACTCGATTCGAAATCGATGATCCCATCTTCATGTACTTGAGAATTCTAATCCTTCCCTTTTAAGTATCTTCTCTTTCGATCTTTGAAGTTGCACATCTCTCTCTTGTCTTTGCTTTGATCTCGTTGATGAGTCGGGTTTAACCGAAATATTAGCACACAAAAATTTGAGTATTGGTTCTTGTCGGATTCCAAGTGCTCAACTCTTCTAATGATCTCCACTCTCGAATCATTAGTCAGCTAAACTCGCCTTCCTGCTCAAGCGTCGGCTACTACGTTAGCTTTCCGGATGGTATTGAATATCAAAGTGATAATCTTCTATTAACTCCATCCATCTTCGTTGCCTCAAATTGAGTTCCATCGAGAGAATAGATACTTTAGGCTCTTATGATCTATGTAAACCGTGAATGTTGCTCCGTAGAGATAGTGCCTCCATTTCTTTAACGCCAACACTATTGCTGCCAATTCCAAGTCATGCGTTGGGTAATTGGCTTCATACGGCTTGAGTTTCCGTGATGCATAAGCAATGACCTTTCCTTCCTGCATGAGCACTTTGCTCCTAGTCCTTCCTTTGATGCATCATTGTAGACGACAAAGTTTTCTGTTCCCTTTGAAAGGGCTAAGAATGGAGTTGTATTAAGTCGTTTCTTTAGTTCTTGGAAACTAGTCTCACACTTGTCATTCCACTCAAACTTGACTTGCTTCAGGTTAGCCGAGTGAGTGGTCCTATTATCTTGGAGAAATCCTAGATAAATCTTCGATAATATCCAGCTAGTCTAAGAAACTTGATCTCCGTTCTGAGACTCGGGTTGTTTCCATTCAACCACCTGCCTGTCTGTATCTTCAAAGGATCTACGGCGATCCCGAGTGTCGGATACTATGTGTCCCAAGAATGCGACTTCACTAAGCCAAAATTCGCACTTGCTGAATTTGGCATACAACTTGTGCTCCGTAGTGTCTCCAAAACAATTTTGGATGACGTTCATGCTCTTCTCTGCAGACTTAGAGTATACGAGTATGTCATCAATGAATATCATTACGAATTGATCCAAATAAGGTTGAAAAACTCGATGCATCGATCCATAAATGCTTTGCTTTGTGCGTTAAATCGGACGAAAGGCATCACAACAAACTCGTAGTGTCCATATCTTGTTTGAAATGCCATTTTGGAAACGTCTTCTTCACGGATCTTGATTGATAATATCCTTGTTGCAAATCAAACTTGAGTACACGTCACTCCTTGAAGTTGATCAAATAGTTCGTCTATCCTCGGGAGGGGATACTTAGTGATAACATCTAGTCGAGATCGTATAATAGTCACACCGCTTAATGTATCTTATCCGTGATACCTAAACCACAAGTCAAATTCCCTTACTTAAGCTTGTGCGGTACTTGAGAATGAATAACACAAGGGTATTATCATTGATCAATATACTTAGTGATTCCCCTACTATCATTTTCCCAAAAATAATATCATTAGGTGTCTAGATCCCATAATATATCACATCCAAATCATATACTCATTAAGAGATATCCTCATATTCTTCGAGTCTCACCATATCGAGGCATTATAACTTCTAAATCACGGATTTTCTAAATCATCTAACGTCGAAATAGAGGAATATCCGGATATCTTAACACTATAATAGCCCAAAAGAGTTCAAATATTCCTCCAAAATTCAACTTAGGTCAACTAGTAGTGGTACCTAATCCAAGTCGGAAGGAACCTATCCTGGTTAAACAAAACTAAAGCGGATTGGACGAATATAAGGAAAAGATAAGGAAGAACAATAAAAGAATGACTAAGGAAAGTCGACAAGAGTCAACTAAGTCAAATCAAGTAAGACTATGGATTCTCCAAGTATAAATTATGACTTATCATGAACATCAATAATACGGTTCTATACCATTATTGAAATCGATTTCACAACTTAATTAGTCAAGTCATGGTACTACCCAACACAATCAGGGTCCTATCACTGGGTTAGCTCGGTGTAAGTTTCCATCTTACTAGCCGAGCTCGATACCATAAGCATCACGCCCCAAACGTGACGCGACAACGATCAATCACTTAAACGAGAATTAAGTCAACATCCTAAACCAAAGATACCAAACTCCAAGTGAAATAGAGTCTAATGCAAAATGAATTAAAATAAACACGTACAAATTACAATCTTAAAGTCCGGCGGTATCCGAATACAACCCAAAAGATTATCTCGAATTAACTTACAGTCAAACAAAAATAAAATGAAGGAGTTCAACAACAAATAAAAGTAAAAGGAAATGTCGCTCCACATTACGGATAGGGATTCAATCTGCGGTAGGTTCGATGTCTTGGCCGAACTCTTCATCTAAAGGTTAGGAAACGCGGGAGGGAATGAGACAGAAATCTCGATGGATGGGGTGATCGTGTGTAAGTGTGGCGATATAAATAGTTAATGCGAGAAATTTAGTTGTATGAAAACGCATGAGAGATGATGTGATTTCACACACGATCCACAAGCGTCGTGATAAATATATTTAATTAATATACTTATACGATTAAGAAAACGATTCATGGTCAAGCGGCACTATGGTCAAGCAAAAGGAGGATTGCGTGCGGTTTTGTAACGCCAATCCTATGCAAGACAAGTAGCGGTTGCGTGCGGTTTTGTAGCGCCCAACCTATGCAAGACAAGTAAGCGGTTTGCGTGCGTTTGTAGCGCCAACCTATGCAATACAAGTAAGCGGTTGCGTGCGTCACGGTTTGTAGCGCCAACCTATGCAATACAAGTAAGCGGTTGCGTGCGGTTTGTAGCGCCAACCTATGCAATACAAGTAGCGGTTGCGTCACGGTTTGTAGCGCCAACCAAACGGGTCCGATTAACTCGAGAATCGTGTGGATCGACAAATGATTCCTTCGTTCTTCCTTGTAACTCCCGAGCAAGATGGTCCAAGACCTGTCACCTTATCGCTCCGTGGCAAAGACAAAATCCACAAGTGGAGCTAGCAAGGCTCGGATTTGTCATAATCATGATTATACCTCAAGTACTACGACCCGCTTCCCTTGGACAAACTCCGTCCCTCGATTGCGGGATTAGGGCGATGGGGCGGAAGAGTGGAATAGCGGCCCTGCCCATTCCATCCCAACGTATCCATTCCGGATTGTGAGCTCGACACACCAAGTTGACTCAGCGGAAAGTAAACACAAGTTCATGTAGTCAACCAGCGATCGAGTATTATTGATTCGGGAAGCGATTCATGAAAAGTTCTCAAAAATTTGCACAAGATAGTTATGGCGTTGGTGGAGTTATCGGGATGAAGATAATTATCGGGAGGATAAGTAGTCTTTGATATCTTAAGTATTGGGAGGAACATAAGTCCCGTTATAGATTCGAAATCACGAGACGGGGGTCGCCCGCGATCGTATTAATCGGTCAAGACGATCCGATAAGTCGAGGATTTTTAAGAAAAATAAAATATTTTAATTAAATATTAAAGTAAGAGAGTCCAGGGCTGTTTCTTTAAAAGAAAATAATTTGAGTTAGGTCCTTATAAAAATAAAATTTACAATTAGCCCGTTTTGTCAAAACCAATACTTTTGGGGTTAAAAGTTAAATAAATAAATGTCCCGACCTTGAAACATTATGAGGTCAGTTACTAAATTCTCTAAATTGTTCAGAGACTCAGGTTTTAAAGTTTTGAGGTCGAGTTTTTATAAAATTCTCACATTGGCCCCAAAATTGTTAAAATTGTCATTTCGGGCCCTAAGATTAAAATAATCGGAACTCACAAACCGGAAGGGCTTCTAATGTGATTCCAGTTGGAAAATGTCACTAAGGTTAGTGGGATATTGGGACAAAAGCAGTTTTAAAACGTCATAAGTATAGGTCCCTTAACTTTTGAAAATCTCATTTTTGTCCCATTTTGAAATAATTGCCTTTAAGGCTTTTAGGGTCCAATTGTTATGAAATTTGAACCTTGGGTCCAAAATATAATTATGTTATAGGTAAATTAGTATTTCCAGGTACATGGGCTGTATAAGTCCTGGAAATTTCATTTGGGTCCTCAAGTTTAATCTTTTACAATTTGGTCCCTCAAGTTTTATAAAATTACTTTCCAAGCTCTAAACACTTGGATTTTTGGAATACACTTAAAATATGTTATTTCCAGTCCCTTAAGAGTTAAAATTTCAAATTTTAAAATTAGGGTCTGGTACAGTTTCGAAATTTGCAAAATAGCCCTTAAACTTCTCAAATTTTACAATCTAGTCCTTGGGCTTCTAAAGGTTGATTTTAATTATCTAAAAACTCTTAAAACTTTATTAAAATGTCAAAACATCATTTTTGAACCTGAGTACAGTCCCAAAAATCGAAAATTACAGAGAGGTCCCTTAAGTTTTATTTTCTTGCAATTAAGTCCACCAACTTTCCATTTTTGCATTTTAATTCCAAAAATCGAAATTTAATCAATTATGCTCGACTTGTCCAGGTTATAGGCCATACAAAACATAGATTTCAAGAGTCATAAACATACATATCCATCTCATACAAGAATTTATCAAATATGACAATAAAGTGTACATGTATGTCCTAATTTTTGGTAAATCGCATTTTGAGCAACACTTGAGAAATTTTTCAACTTGATACAAGAAAATAGCATGCAATACATAATATATATCTCAAATGCTCAATAACAAAATACTACATGCATTTTTATAAATTAAAACACCTAGAAGTTGAAAGGATTTTTCCACCCACCTTAAAGATCGGTTTGTTGGTGAAAATGGGATAAATCTCTCTCGGTGAAGGAATGACTTAGGTCAGCCCCTAAGTCAAGGAATATCAAAAAAATATAGGAGTTATAAGAATGTGGTTAAAAATTTAGGAAAAGAAGAAGATAGTGAGAAAATTGGAAATACTACACTTACCTTGTGTAGTGAGTAAAATGTGACTAGTAATGGCTTCCAAGTATAAGGTTTTGGTCACCCTTAATGTCAACCACCAAGGTCAGCCCCTAAAACTCCAAAATGAAAATGGAGTGTAAAAATTTGGAAAATAGAAAGAGAAGAAGAAAGTGTACTAAAAACTCCATTTCTTACCTTATAGTCCAACTTCTTCACAATTTTTCTTCAAGATGACTAGTCTCTTAACTTCTTCAAAGGTCTTCTAGGTATACCTCAAATTCAAAAATCAAACTTAAATTAGAAGGTGAAAGAGGTGAGCTAGAAGGTATAAGAATAGATTGAAGAAGAAATTTCTTACCTTGTGTAGTGTATATGGTTCGAATTTTTGAAGAAAATGGGAGATGAATTCTTGAAGTTTTGGTTAAGTGTTAGTGAAGAAGATGAAGTATAGGTAGAGAGATGTAGGAGGATTTTTAGAGAGAGGTAAGAGGAATTTCAAGACTTAGGAGAAATTTGGTGTTGGTGAAATGAAATGGGAAGAATAAAAATTTTGTTTTGTTTTGATTAATGATAAGTTAGAGTAATAATTGAGGGAATTGGGGAAGAAAGTAATATTTAGGTATCTTTATTAGGGACAATGGGCCAAAATGCTAAGCTTAGGGGAAATTTTTAATTTGGTCTTGTTTGACCAATTGGATGATTGAAATGGTGGGATTAATTTAAGATGTAGGTTTGAATTAATGGTGTATAAATACACAAGAGGAATACACAAGGTGTACATGTACAAGAGTTGAGAGATATTTCTACACCAAAAAAATACACCAATGCCGTCCCCCTAAGGGTATTTTGGTAATTCCATATATTTTTTTTTCTTTCCAAAATTGATGATAATAGATGAATAAATATCAATCTCCAAAATAATTAGTGATGTCCTTGATCACTTATAAGTCTCATGATCACTTAATCTAAATCGAATTCTTAATTCTATAAATTATAATCCCTAAAATAATTAGTCTCTTAAAATTCTAAGGTGACTAATAATACACCAATAATAATAATGATGATCAACCAAGTGATCATAAATGCGAATTAAAATTAATAAATGATTATGATCACAAATAGAAATTAAAAGAATTAAATGCAAAATATATTTATCATTAATATTTACCCGTCAAAGCGACGCGGTAGAATTGTCAAATAGTACAAAGACGATACGTGATACAGGTACATGTTCGAATAAAAATTCGAGGCTTCACATTCTCCCCTCCTTAAAAGAATTTGGTCCCCAAATTCTCTTGAATAGTTAAGGTATTGATTCCTCATGTCTTCTTCCTTCTCCCATGTTGCGTCTTCGTCTCGGTTGTGGTTCCGCCATACAACTTTAACCATTGGAATCTCTCTGTTCGCACCGACGTATCTGGCCGGTCAATGATTACGATTGGTTCCTGTGTAAGATAAATTCTCCATTAGAGGAGGAGCATCACGAGTGATAATATGCTCGGGATCCGGTTGGTACTTTTTCAATCTCGATACATGGAATACATCGTGCATTCCCGTCTTTGTCTTGCGTAACTCGAGTCGGTAGGCCAACTTCCCGATCCTCTGCAAAATCTTGTAAGGTCCAATATATCTCGGACTTAGTTTGCCTCCCTTCTTTGGATTGATCAATCCTTTCCGTGGCAAGAGTCCGAAAATACTTCATCTCCGGCTTCAAATTCCAAGTCCTTTCTCCTCTTGTCCGCGTAACTCTTTTGGCGGCTCACGAGTGTGTGGATTCGTTCCTTGATCAACTTGACCTTCTCCATGGCCTCCGAACTAAGTCGACCTTTGGAATCGATGGTGACTTTCGTTTCTCTTTTGGAGTCCATTGGTCATCAATCTCCCAGTGTAGTGGGGATCTACACTTTCGTCCATACAAGGCTTCGTAGGGTGCCATCCCAATCGTGGCACGATAATCTGTTATTATAGGCGAACTCGGCCAATGGTAAGTGCGAATCCCAACTTCCTTGAAATCTAATGTGCGGGCTCGCAACATGTCTTCCAGGTCCGAATTGTTCGCTCGACCGCCATCGGTTTGCGGATGTCTTCTTTGTCTAAAACTTAGCGAGGTACCCAATTCCTCATGTAAGCATTTCGAATCCGGAGACAAACCTCGGGTCTCTGTCTCGACACTATGTCGACCGCACTCCATGCGGTCGAATGATCTCTCGGATGTAAATTTGCGCAAGTTTACGCAAGCTATCGGTTTTCTTCATGGGTAAGAAGTGTGCGATTTCGTGAGTTGGTCTACGACTACCCATATAGCATCATCGCCTCGTCTAGTCCTCGGTAGATCCATCACGAAGTCCATCGTTATATGTTCCAATTTCCACCGGGAATTCTCAACGGTTGTAATAAACCGGATGGTCGTTGGTGTTCCGCTTTTATTCGTTGACAAGTCAAACATCTCGCAACGAACTGCTACTTGGTTCTTCATGTTCACCCACCGTAAAATGTCATTTCAAGTCCTTATACATCTTGTTTCCTCCAGGGTGTATAGTGTATTTCGAACGGTGTGCTTCCGCTAGAATTCTACTCCTAATTTGCTCGTCACTCGGTACACAAACTCGATTCAAAATCATGATCCCATCTTCATGTACCGAGAATTCTAATCCTTCCCTTTTAAGTATCTTCTCTTTCGATCTTTGAAGTTGCACATCCTGTCTCTTGTCTTTGCTTTGATCTCGTTCGATGAGTCGGGTTTAACCGAAATATTAGCACACAAAAATTTGAGTATTGGTTCTTGTCGGATTCCAAGTGCTCAACTCTTCTAATGATCTCCACTCTCGAATCATTAGTCTAGCTAAACTCGCCTTCTCAGGCGTCGGCTACTACGTTAGCTTTCCCGGATGGTATTGAATATCAAAGTGATAATCTTCTATTAACTCCATCCATCTTCGTTGCCTCAAATTGAGTTCCATCCGAGAGAATAGATACTTTAGGCTCTTATGATCTGTATGGTAAACCGTGAATGTTGCTCCGTAGAGATAGTGCCTCCATTTCTTTAACGCCAACACTATTGCTTTGCCAATTCCAAGTCATGCGTTGGGTAATTGGCTTCATACGGCTTGAGTTTCCGTGATGCATAAGCAATGACCTTTCCTTCTCCCGCATGAGCACTTGCTCTAGTCCTTCCTTTGATGCATCACTTTGTAGACGACAAAGTTTTTGTTCCCTTTGAAAGGGCTAAGAATGGAGTTGTATTAAGTCGTTTCTTTAGTTCTTGGAAACTAGTCTCACACTTGTCATTCCACTCAAACTTGACTTGCTTGCAGGTTAGCCGAGTGAGTGGTCCTTATCTTGGAGAAATCCTAGATAAATCTTCGATAATATCCAAATAGTCTAAGAAACTTCGATCTCCGTTCTGACTCGGGTTGTTTCCATTCAACCACCTGTCACCAGTATCTTCAAAGGATCTACGGCGATCCCAAATGTCGGATACTATGTGTCCCAAGAATGCGACTTCACTAAGCCAAAATTCGCACTTGCTGAATTTGGCATACAACTTGTGCTCCGTAGTGTCTCCAAAACAATTTTCGATGAGCGTTCATGCTCTTCTCTAGACTTAGAGTATACGAGTATGTCATCAATGAATATCATTACGAATTGATCCAAATAAGGTTGAAAAACTCGATGCATCGATCCATAAATGCTGCTTTGATGCGTTCGTTAAATCCCGACGAAAGGCATCACAACAAACTCGTAGTGTCCATATCTTGTTTGAAATGCCATTTTGGAAACGTCTTCTTCACGGATCTTGATTGATAATATCCTTGTTGCAAATCAAACTTGAGTACACCGTCACTCCTTGAAGTTGATCAAATAGTTCGTCTATCCTCGGGAGGGGATACTTAGTGGTAACATCTAGTCGAGATCGTATAATAGTCACACCCTTAATGTATCTTATCCGTGATACCTAAACCACAAGTCAAATTCCCTTACTTAAGCTTGCGGTACTTGAGAATGAATAACACAAGGGTATTATCATTGATCAATATACTTAGTGATTCCCCTACTATCATTTTCCCAAAAATAATATCATTAGGTGTCTAGATCCCATAATATATCACATCCAAATCATATACTCATTAAGAGATATCCTCATATTCTTGAGTCTCACCATATCGAGCATTATAACTTCTAAATCACGGATTTTCTAAATCATCTAACGTCGAATAGAGGAATATCCGGATATCTTAACACTATAATAGCCCAAAAGAGTTCAAATATTCCTCCAAAATTCAACTTAGGTCAACTAGTAGTGGTACCTAATCCAGGTCGAAGGAACCTATCCTGGTTAAACAAAACTAAAGCGGATTGGACGAATATAAGGAAAAGATAAGGAAGAACAATAAAAGAATGACTAAGGAAAGTCGAGTCAAGAGTCAACTAAGTCAAATCAAGTAAGACTATGGATTCTCCAAGTATAAATTATGACTTATCATGAACATCAATAATACGGTTCTATACCATTATTGAAATCGATTTCACAACTTAATTAGTCAAGTCATGGTACTACCCAACACAATCCGAGGGTCCTATCACGGGTTAGCTCGGTGTAAGTTTCCATCTTACTAGCCGAGCTCGATACCATAACTCACACGCCCAAACGTGACGCGACAACGATCAATCACTTAAACGAATTAAGTCAACAGATCTAAACCAAAGATACCAAACTCCAAGTGAAATAGAGTCTAATGCGGCGGAATTAAAATAAACACGAGTACAAATTACAATCTTAAAGTCGGCGGTATCCGAATACAACCCAAAAGATTATCTGAATTAACTTACAGTCAAAACAAAAATAAAATGAAGAGTTCAACAACAAATAAAAGTAAAAGGAAATGTCGCTCCACATTACGGATAGGGATTCAATCTGCGGTAGGTTCGATGTCTTCAACGAACTCTTCATCTAAAGGTTAGGAAACGAGGAGGGAATGAGACGAAAATCTCGTGGATGGGGTGATCGTGTGTAAGTGTGGCGATATAAATAGTTAATGCGAGAAATTTAGTTGTATGAAAACGCATGAGAGATGATGCATGATTTCACACACGATCCACAAGCGTCGTGATAAATATATTTAATTAATATACTTATACGATTAAGAAAGACGATTCATGGTCAAGCGGCACTATGGTCGAGCAAGCAAACAGGAGGATTGCGTGCGGTTTTGTAACGCCAATCTATATGCAAGACAAGTAGCGGTTGCGTGCGGTTTGTAAGCGCCAACTATGCAAGACAAGTAGCGGTTGCGTGCGGTTTTGTAGCGCCAACCTATGCAATACAAGTAGCGGTTGCGTCACGGTTTGTAAGCGCCAACCTATGCAATACAAGTAGCGGTTGCGTCACGGTTTGTAGCGCCAACCTATGCAATACAAGTAGCGGTTGCGTGCGGTTTGTAGCGCCAACCAAACGCGGGTCCGATTAACTCGAGTCGTGTGGATCGAGGCAATGATTCCTTCGTTCTTCCTTGTAACTCCCGAGCAAGATGGTCCAAGACTGTCACCTTATCGCTCCGTGGCAAAGACAAAATCCACAGATGGAGCTAGCAAGGCTCGGTTTGTCATAATCATGATTATACCTCAAGTACTACGACCCGCTTCCCTTGGACAAACTCCGTCCCCTCGATTGCGGGATTAGGGCGATGGGGAAGAGTGGAATAGCGGCCGAGCTGCCGGTTCCATCCCCCCCGACGTATCCATTCCGATTTGTGAGCTCGACACACCAAGTTGACTCAGCGAGAAAGTAAACACAAGTTCATGTAGTCAACCAGGCGAATGAGTATTATTGATTCGGAAGCGATTCATGAAAAGTTCTCAAAAATTTGCACAAGATAGTTATGGCGTTGGTGGAGTTATCGGGATGAAGATAATTATCGGGAGGATAAGTAGTCTTTGATATCTTAAGTATTGGGAGGAACATAAGTCCCGTTATAGATTCGAAATCACGAGGCGAGGGGTCGCCCGATCGATATTAATCGGTCCAAAGACGATCCGATAAGTCAGGATTTTTAAGAAAAATAAAATATTTTAATTAAATATTAAAGTAAGAGAGTCCAGGGCTGTTTCTTTAAAAGAAAATAATTTGAGTTAGGTCCTTATAAAAATAAAATTTACAATTAGCCCGTTTTGTCAAAACCAATACTTTTGGGGTTAAAAGTTAAATAAATAAATGTCCCGACCTTGAAACATTATGAGGTAAGTTACTAAATTCTCTAAATTGTTCAGAGACTCAGGTTTTTAAAGTTTTGAGGTCGAGTTTTTATAAAATTCTCACATTGGCCCCAAAATTGTTAAAATTGTCATTTCGGCCCTAAGATTAAAATAATCGGAACTCACAAACCGGAAGGGCTTCTAATGTGATTCCAGTTGGAAAATGTCACTAAGGTTAGTGGGATATTGGGACAAAAGCAGTTTTAAAACGTCATAAGTATAGGTCCCTTAACTTTTGAAAATCTCATTTTTGTCCCATTTTGAAATAATTGCCTTTAAGGCTTTTAGGGGTCCAATTGTTATGAAATTTGAACCTTGGGTCCAAAATATAATTATGTTATAGGTAAATTAGTATTTCCAGGTACATGGGCTGTATAAGTCCTGGAAATTTCATTTGGGTCCTCAAGTTTAATCTTTTACAATTTGGTCCCTCAAGTTTTATAAAATTACTTTCCAAGCTCTAAACACTTGGATTTTTGGAATACACTTAAAATATGTTATTTCCAGTCCCTTAAGAGTTAAAATTTCAAATTTTAAAATTAGGGTCTGGTACAGTTTCGAAATTTGCAAAATAGCCCTTAAACTTCTCAAATTTTACAATCTAGTCCTTGGGCTTCTAAAGGTTGATTTTAATTATCTAAAAACTCTTAAAACTTTATTAAAATGTCAAAACATCATTTTTGAACCTGAGTACAGTCCCAAAAATCGAAAATTACAGAGAGGTCCCTTAAGTTTTATTTTCTTGCAATTAAGTCCACCAACTTTCCATTTTTGCATTTTAATTCCAAAAATCGAAATTTAATCAATTATGCTCGACTTGTCCAGGTTATAGGCCATACAAAACATAGATTTCTTCCTCAAAAAAAAAAAAAATAGATTTCAAGAGTCATAAACATACATATCCATCTCATACAAGAATTTATCAAATATGACAATAAAGTGTACATGTATGTCCTAATTTTCGAAATCGCATTTTGAGCAACACTTGAGAAATTTTTCAACTTGATACAAGAAAATAGCATGCAATACATAATATATATCTCAAATGCTCAATAACAAAATACTACATGCATTTTTATAAATTAAAACACCTAGAAGTTGAAAGGATTTTTCCACCCACCTTAAAGATCGGTTTGTTGGTGAAAATGGGATAAATCTCTCTCGGTGAAGGAGTGACTTAGATCAGCCCCTAAGTCAAGGAATATCAAAAAAAATATAGGAGTTATAAGAATGTGGTTAAAAATTTAGGAAAAGAAGAAGATAGTGAGAAAATTGGAAATACTACACTTACCTTGTGTAGTGAGTAAAATGTGACTAGTAATGGCTTCCAAGTATAAGGTTTTGGTCACCCTTAATGTCAACCACCAAGGTCAGCCCCTAAAACTCCAAAATGAAAATGGAGTGTAAAAATTTGGAAAATAGAAAGAGAAGAAGAAAGTGTACTAAAAATTCCATTTCTTACCTTATAGTCCAACTTCTTCACAATTTTTCTTCAAGATGACTAGTCTCTTAACTTCTTCAAAGGTCTTCTAGGTATACCTCAAATTAAAAAAATCAAACTTAAATTAGAAGGTGAAAGAGGTGAGCTAGAAGGTATAAGAATAGATTGAAGAAGAAATTTCTTACCTTGTGTAGTGTATATGGTTCGAATTTTTGAAGAAAATGGGAGATGAATTCTTGAAGTTTTGGTTAAGTGTTAGTGAAGAAGATGAAGTATAGGTAGAGAGATGTAGGAGGATTTTTAGAGAGAGGTAAGAGGAATTTCAAGACTTAGGAGAAATTTGGTGTTGGTGAAATGAAATGGGAAGAATAAAAATTTTGTTTTGTTTTGATTAATGATAAGTTAGAGTAATAATTGAGGGAATTGGGGAAGAAAGTAATATTTAGGTATCTTTATTAGGGACAATGGGCCAAAATGCTAAGCTTAGGGAAATTTTTAATTTGGTCTTGTTTGACCAATTGGATGATTGAAATGGTGGGATTAATTTAAGATGTAGGTTTGAATTAATGGTGTGTATAAATACACAAGAGGAATACACAAGGTGTACATGTACAAGAGTTGAGAGATATTTCTACACCAAAAAATACACCAATGCCGTCCCCTAAGGGTATTTTGGTAATTCCATATATTTTTTTCTTTCCAAAATTGATGATAATAGATGAATAAATATCAATCTCCAAAATAATTAGTGATGTCCTTGATCACTTATAAGTCTCATGATCACTTAATCTAAATCGAATTCTTAATTCTATAAATTATAATCCCTAAAATAATTAGTCTCTTAAAATTCTAAGGTGACTAATAATACACCAATAATAATAATGATGATCAACCAAGTGATCATAAATGCGAATTAAAATTAATAAATGATTATGATCACAAATAGAAATTAAAAGAATTAAATGCAAAATATATTTATCATTAATATTTACCCGTCAAAGCGACGCGGTAGAATTGTCAAATAGTACAAAGACGATACGTGATACGGTACATGTTCGAATAAAAATTCGAGGGCTTCACATATATACACACACACAATTGTGATTTTGCATCCGAAATCAATGTGCAATGATGTAAATAATTTTTTTCGAAATAAAATAAGCATTGTTTTTTCGATTGAGTTGCTTGGTAATTTGTTTTTTGTTACGCTTTCTTTTTCTATTTGTTGCTTTTTTGTTCATGTATGTTCTTCTTATTTTTCCCCGATCTGCAATCCGATTCTCTTCCTTTGTGCTCGAAAAGATGTTTTCTCCTTGTTCTTCTCCTTCGCATTGTTTTGCGCACTTGTTTTGGGCTCTTTGCATTTCGGATCTCTAAATGGTGCTCTATTTTTTTGTGGTTGTTTTATGTGCAACCTATTGTGTGGAAAGGATAGAACTTGGAGAGTATTTGGTGGAATTTGAGACCGGGCAAGGCGTATTGTTAGGTAACGTTTATTAAAAATCAGTATTTTGCGGGGTTTTGTACTAAATAGGTAGGTATTTTTGTCATTTTCCCAAATTTCTTACTCCCCGGAAAAAAACATGATCAAACAAAAAGATAAAAATTAAAATATCTTATTGCAAATGGAGGATCGAACCAAAGTATTTCAATAAGGAAGAGAAGATGGGTAACCACTAATCTACCAACTTTTTTATTATAGTCAAAATCTTTATTGTACATATCAATATATTCTAAAAAATAAAATTTAAATAAAAATATTTCCGGGCGGGGTCTGTGCGGTGGCGGCGCCTCACTCCACCACCCTGAGAGGACTCTAAATACGTACAAAGGCCTACAAAGATGATGAGAGAACTCGTATTAGTTAAATGAAAATGTTGACTATATATCTTGACATAAAAATACATAAAGAGATCTAATTTTTAGTAGTATATTTGGTTCGACTACCGTATTTGCATTAGTTCTCCACAAATTATCGTATATTACATTGACCGGTATTTACTTTTTTAGCTTTTAAAGAAATTGTGCAACTTCATTAATCAAAAGTATTCAATAAATATATCTTCCATTTTTTAGAATAGTTTACTTTTTTAGATCATATAGAAATATTGTTGGGATAAGGACACAATTACCCCACTTTTCTGGACAAAAGATATGCTTTTACACTTCCTGGTGATTTTTGGACAAAATTGCGCTCCTGTCCCTTTTTGGATAAAAATACGCTCCCGCCAAAATTTTCGGACTTTTTTACGTTGTTATTTCTTTGTTGTTTTAAATATGTTTCTTTTAATCAAATTTTAATGAAAAAAATAAATCCCCGTTAACTAATCTATTTTATACTCGATATCTTATAAAAAAAACCATGAAATATACACATAAAATAACACATATATATAAACCAAACAAATTGAAAATAATATAGAAACACCATGAGTGAAAAATACAATTCAATTTTTGATCCAATGTATGGAAACATAAATAACATGGAAACAACCAAGAAATAATATAAAAACAAACCGAAAACAATATAGAAAACAACATATGAGAAAAAATAGTTTAAAATAGGTAAATATTGTATTTAAACATCGAAAACTACGTGGAAATGACAAAGAAACATAAGAACAACTTTAAAATGGTATGGAAACAACCTAAAAACAACTTAAAAATATTAAAAACACCACATGAATAAAAAGAGCTTAAAAGTAGGTAAAAATTGTATCTACATATTGAAAACTACATGAAAATAACAAAAATATTATTCAAACAATATTAAAAATATTATAGAACAACACAAAAATAATGTACAAAAATATACATTAATAAAAAGCGAAGATAAGAAATAGGTACAAGTTGTTTTGAAATATCAAAATATTGAAAAAAACAACTAAGAAACAACAAAGAAACAATCAAAATAACATCGAAACAACATATATAACATATAAAACAATACAGGACAAGAAAAACGAAAACAAAATGTAAAAATAATCAAAAAAATATGCAGGAGCGTAAAAAAAAAAAACAAATAGGTACAAAAAGATAAGAGTGTTGTTCACCTTATTTTTTAGCTTCACCGCAAAGTGTACGGTGCGTTTATAGAATAGGGTTAGCAAGGTCGAATCCACAAGAACTAATAAATTATTGTATTAAGTCTTTGGATTATAATAGCCTTATTTTTATCCGGATGATCGAAAGTGAGTGAATTGGTTTTATAAACTAAAGCGAAATTTATCCTAAAAGAAACAAAGAAAAGAGTTGATTAAAAGATCAAGTAGATGAATGGATTCCTGGTTATGGTTTGATTAATATCCCCTTTTATTCTCGATTAATCAAACCAAAGTTAAACGTATTCTTCCCCTCGTAGAACAATCACAAAAGTAATTTACCCTCTCTCTCGAGATGCATGTAAAAGCGTTGATTGGAATATCTATGCTAGCATCTCTACTCAACATGAGATATCCAACTCCCAAAAGCTCAAAAGATTATAAATCCTCACGAATATTCACGACTTCTCAATCATGCAAGATATTCATATCAAGTACTCATAGATCTAGTATTGAAACTCATCGGTTAGAATTATGAATCAATACATCAAACAAGTTAAACCAATCGCGTTTTGATAAAACAAGAATTAAAACAAAGTACTTGAATAGGGTTGGAAAACATTAACTTCAATTGCAATTAGTCATCCAATAAAAGTATCCATTAACCTACTCCCAAACCCGGGAATCACAAAAAGTTTAGCCAAACATAGAAAATAAATAATCCATGACAAATTATTCATGTTCATGTCTAACTAATTGAAAATAAAAAAATACTATGGAATGAGTGAACTCGAGGATGTTGACGATCTCTCGATCTATCTTCAATCCCCGAAGGTGTGGTTGCGGTCTTGATCGATCTCTCTAATTCTCCTAGGTGGAAAATTGCTCTTTTCTCCGTGTTATAGGGCAAAAGTCAGCGTATCTTTGTTTGTGGCCGTCCCATCTCTATTTGTACTTCGTTGGGTCGAAAACCTAGTTCAAACCGTGTCGACTCTGTTTTCCTTACGAGCGCCGACGGCCATGCGCCTAGCGCGCACGCCGATCCGTGTTGGTGCCGCGAAACTACCATCGGTTGTTGAAGGATGCACGCGGGCGTGCGCATGACGCACGACCACCCCCGTGCGTGTAGTCGAAACTTGAAAATCGGCCTTGTGTTAGCGCACGGCAAATCACTCTCTTCAGGGACGCACGCCGCCCGTGCGCGCACTGCTAAGCTTGATAAAACGATACGATTCGTTTTACCGTTTCTTTCGCCTGTTTGTCGACTTCTTCCGATTCGACTCCAAACTTCGTACATTACGTCAAGTATTGGCGGTTCTTTATCGCAATGCTCCAAATTGTTGCCAAAATACTACAATTATCAACAATTTCCTACAAAAGCGAGCAAAGCGTAATACCTTTTCCACAAAAAAAAATAAAGCCCTATTTACTCATGTAATGCATGCATAGCAACACATTCTAGCCAAAAAAATTAAGCCCAAAATACATGCAAAACACATGCAATCAAGTGTATTTGGTGGTATTTTTTCAAAATTGGAGGTATTTACGGGAATTTCTCTACATTGTTTAGATTGTATAGATATAAATTTTGATTTTGGATTATTATTGACCTTTAGATTATAATAAATTGTATAGATAGAATCTTTGATACACAAAAAAATAATATAGATAGAATCATTGATTTAGATTATTTGTTATCTTTTAGTTATATATAGAAAATCAACCTTATATATTAAATAAGAACCAAATATGACATATGTCACCACCTCATTATTTTGAGACATATGTCAACTCCTCGTTCTTCTAATTCCACATGGCACCTTCACATTTATCAATATGACGACCCTATATTATTTATATTTTTCATATATAATCTAAAAGATAATAAATAATCCAAGACTTAAGGATTTTATCTATATAACCTATTTTTTCTCGTAAATCGAAGAGTCTATCTATACAGGTTTATTATAATCTAAAAGGTAAATAATAATATAAAAATCAAAGCTTTTATCTATACAATCTAAACAAATATATATATACTTTGAAAAAAGTAAACTACTTTAATAATTGGAAGATTTATTTTGGATACTTTTGATTAATAAAGTTAGCACAATTAACTAAGTGACTATTTAAAAGCCAAAAATTTAAATATCGGTCATCACAATATACAATTAATTTGTGGAAAATTAATGTGAAAAGGATCAGAACAATCAACTGGCGAGGCATTTGTTTTTAATTTTTATTTTATTTTGGGGAGGAAGGAAAAGAATTGATTTTTTTATTCTATTCGATATTCGAATTCATATATTAATATTCAAATTCAAAAACTTAGAATACGAATCCAAATATGAATATTTATTCGAGATATGTATATTATGTGAATATAAACATGAGTATCATTATATTTCATTCAAGTATCTGAAAGAATATTTTAACAATATTATATATATATATATATATATATTTGTAAAATTGCTCGTATATAACCCTTATATATATTTATTTATGTACATCATTAATATATAATAAGCATGTTAGATATAAACTTGATTTGGATGTAAATAATATTGGAATTGAATAATATTTTTGAGAAAAATAAAAGAGCCATTAAATATTAGAGCCCAAATAAGCCTAATTCTAAAAATTCTTTAGAAATTTCCTAAGAAAACATTTATATTGTTTGGATAAGAAAAATTGTAGAGAATTTTAGAGTAATATCTTCTTTGTTAGACTATTCAAGTAAACGAATTACAGTCATTAGATGACAAATATACTAGCAATTGGTTAGAGAGTTGTCTTAGTATAAATAATAATTAATCATACTGTTTTTAAATAACCTAAATAATAAAGATGTGTTAGAATTTTAAATATTAATATTTGAATTGATTCGTATGTATTAGAATATATTTTCAAATAAGAATAAGAATCAATTTTGTATTTGAATATTAAAAGAATTCGACTAAGAATATTTTGTAAATGAGCCGCATATTCATATCTTTATATTCGACTCAATTCGATCCATTCACTAAGTAGACTTTCTAAATATTTTTCGTCGGGCTAGAATCTGAGATCGAACTGTCCGAAACTCGTTTGATTCCTCTTCCCGCTATGCCTTGGTCTGTACGAGAAGTTGAAACAGTAGGTGACTCGTTATTTCCACCAGCCTTGTCAATGCCGGTCTTTGAAGCAACATTTTCGTCTATAGCCATAAGACTTGTAGACGTCACCGGCCTTATCATTTGGGACAGGTGTGGGGTTTGAGGCAAATATAATTGATTTTCCCAGTTACTCTTACTTTCTTCGCCAATTCAGTTTACGAGTCAGTTCTTCAATTCTGCACCGCAGAGCATTTTTATATTCCAAATAAGCATCAACACACTCAGGATTACATTCCCCAAATTGTCCGACCCTAGAACCAATTTAAAGATGAAAATCAATTTTTAAACCATACAGTCCTTTAAGGATGTGAAATAGAAGAAGAGAAAATGTTGAATTTCATTAATCAATAATCAATAATCAATTGCACAGTAAAGCATAAAATTGCAATCCAAATATAAAGAAAAAATACTTCCCAAAACAAATTATCAAGAAATTACATGAACAAACTTTGAGAATGAAACTGCTCTCTATTTCTCTCTCTACAAATTTTATGCATAAAACTGCAATCCAAAGATCAACGGATGAGAAACAAGCACAAGATCCGCGTACATATAAAATGGATACCGCAACCCGAATAGAAGACCCGGTATCGAGATAGTGGACTGGGCTTAGTTGCTTGGGCTTTGGGCTGCAGATGGGCTTAGGGACCTTAGGTTTAAATGGGCAAAACAAACCATGGACCAATTAACACAACAGAAAATTAGTGGATCATCAAAACAATTAACTTCCTCGTCGAATTTTGGCGGTTTGTCATAGTCGACTGTCGAATTTGCATCGTCACCTTCTTTATCAAAGATATGTGGATTGTCATAATTACTAATTTTCTTGTCAAAGTTTGGAGATTCTTCCAACTGATACCAACTGATGCAATCGAAGCGTGATCAACAAGAACAAAGAACGCACACAAAGCAATCTTAAATACGTGAAGAACGTAAATAAGCCCTAGCAAAGAGAAAATCTCAAATCTTAATAATATTCAATCTCCTAAAAATAATAACAAAACAACTATTTATAGGATAAAACTCCTACAATAATAAAACTCCTAACTATCGAAAACTCTTAATGATAATAAAATAACCTAATAATCTAATCTTAAAAGATCATAAGATATCTTTAATCCTTATCTCCATCACCAAGTCCGGTGGATAAACATGGTTGCTCGACCAGGCGTGATTAACAGCTTCATGGCTCGGGTGTTTGAGCTATTGGAGCAAAGAGAGGATCGTTCTCGTGCTCGCTCAAGCACCTAGGATGGTCTTGCAAAACTGTATCGACAGACTTTCAAACCTTTCTTTTAAAACCACGAAAGTTAGTGATATCGCTCATCCTTTGTAAAGGTGTTGACTAGTTGAACCTTGTATCTTTCAATTTCTTTAAAATTTATCCCCTCCCTCCAACCATTACTCCCAACTAATTAGAAAAAAATATTAATGTTTATTCTATTTTGGTTATAGTTTTATTATCTATTCAATTTATCTTAAGGTTCTTCCTCAATTCCTTATCGTTAATTCAATTGAGAGTGAATTTTTCGATAAACTTGATTACGGAAGTTTGATTGATGAATTTGCAAATAAAAATACAAGGAGGTCAATTCTTTGGCTATTATATTGGCAGTGTTTCCTAAAAATTGATTATTGAAGTATCTCTTTTATAGCACTATTTTAATGAAATTAGAAATATTGAAATTGAAATATAATGTTTCATTATTTTATATTTTGATCAATGAAATGTTCCGTAACATTGTTAATTAGTTTTTTTCAGAAAACTTTATATGATAATGTAGAGGGACCATTTTTTTTTTCTGCACCATGTCTTTCAAAACATAGGAACGGTACCCGTAGTGAGTGTGAAACTAAGTAAGATGGACCTCAAAATTGATGGAGTCCTTCAGCGAAGTCTTTTACACGAATTGGTAGGTATATAAACCACGGTGTCACAATATATGTAGTGATGTAGTCTGTCTTATAATACCGACATGAAGCATAATAAATGCTCCTTGTCTTCAGATATGATATTTCCAAATTTTTGTAAAAAAATTAGTCAATGCAAGTAAACGTACACCAGATGGAACTAAAAAAGTAAATCAATAATTTTTAAATTAGATCATTTGGCATCTTCATTCAGTCGCCTATCATTCCCAAATGCAATATAGCCTAACACAGAGAGTAGGGTGTAAAAGAACCAAATTTTTGATTCGATTCAGTATTCAAATTCATATATTAATATTCAAATTAAAAAATTAGAATATGAATCCAATTAAGAATATTTATTCAGATCCATATATTATGTGAATACGAATATGAATATCACTTTAACCTATTTGAGTATTTGAAAGAATATTCTAATAATATTATATATAGATATTTATATTTGTAAAAACACTCGTATATAATCTTGGGTGAATTTATAATAGGATCCAAATTTAAGAAAATCTATTATTTAAGACCCAAAATTTCAACCTTCTCAAATCAAGATCCAATTTTTATGTTTTTCCTCAAATTGGGCTCTCCCTCAAATTTTGGGTTCTCACTTCAAGACTAAAATTTCAACCTTCTTAAATCAAGATCCAATTTTTATTTTTTTCTCAAATTGGGCCCTCCCCCAAATTTTGGGTTCTCCTTCAAGTTTTAGAATTTAACAAAAAGAAAAATATTAGTGTAATCTATCGCGTCAACCGCAAAATTACTTTTCTTTCTCTTTTTTTCACTTATTCTTTTTACCCGATCCATACTCATTATCAATTTTGTTTAACATGTAGAAACTAAGATCTATAAATATAAATGTATGTAGCTAACAAGATGAAAAAAGGCGTAAAATATTTGTTGGTTACTAAAAAATAAGATATCCAAATTATGAATAAAAAAGTAGTAAAATATATTCTAGTTGCTAAAAAAATAAGATATCCAAATTATGATTGAATTTTACTGATTTAAAATAAGTCGATTAGGAAAAAGGAATGGGCAAAAAAATAAAAAGAGAAAAAAATTAATTTTTGTGGCGGTGTGATAGATTATATTAATATTTCTCTTTTTGCTAAATTTTAAAACTGAATTGAGAGCCCAAAATTTGGGGGAGGGCCTGATTTGGGAAAAAAATTGATCTTGATTTGAGAAGATTGAAATTTTAGGTCTTGAAGTGAGAATCCAAAATTTGAGGGAGAACTCAATTTGAGAAAAAATAAAAAATGGGTTTTGATTTGAAAAGGTTGAAATTGTGGGTCTTAAAATGATATATTTTCTTAAATTTGGATCCTATTATGAAATTCTCCCTATAATGTTTATATATATAAATATATATTTATTTATGTAAATCATTTAATATATAATAAACATATTAGATATAAACTTGATTTGATGTGAATAATATTAGGCGTCAATAATATTTTATATTTTTGAATTAAAAAAAGTCCGTTAAAAATTAGAGCCCAAGAAGCCAAATTTCTAAAAATTCTTTAGAAATGTCCTGAGAAAATATTTATATTCTTTGGAGAAGAAAAATTGTGGAGAATTTTCGAATAATATAAATGTTGTTAGACTATTCTGTAAATGAATTGCAGGCATTAGATCAAATAAATCTAAGCAATTGGTTAGAAAATGGTCTTAATATAAATAAGAGTTTGATCATTTTGTATCAACCCAAAATTGAAAATAATAAAATATATCTTTTATTCAAAATATATAATTTCTAAATAACTATTCGAATAATTTACACCATATAAATCACCCACACCCACTCCTTGAAAGTTTTCCATATTCCAAGTAATCACCCACTTCTCGAAAGTTTGTGCAAGCGTTTCCATACTCTACCAACACTAACCAACACTAAGCATATCTTCACCAAATTGTCTAACCTAGAACCAATTTAAAGATGAAAACCAATTATGGAGAATGAAACTCGAGTTTCGTTTCAGCCAGATATGATATTTTCAAATTTTTGTTAAAAAATTAGTCAATCCAAGTAAAGTTACACCAAAAATACATCACATGAAACTAAAAAATTAGTCAATGCAAGTAAAAGTATGTAAAAATATAATTCGAATTTCACATACCAAAAAAAGAAAAATTGTTGATATATTCACTCGAGTTATTTAAGCAGACAATCGTCGCAGTACACCTATCCACATTGGTACAATTATTCATATTATTCCCCATTATCCAGAAAGGAGATGTTAAGATGTAAAATGGAAGCAAATGTAGCTGAGACCTGAATCTTTCAAGAGGCAGTGCCATTACCATCGTTTGATGGTGGATTAGTTGTAGCATTCTTCGTCGGGCTAGAATTTGAGGTCGAACTCTCGTTTGATGGTGGATTAGTTGCAGCCTTCTTCGTCGGGCTAGAATCTGAGGTCGAACTCTCCGAAACTCGCTTAATTCCTCTCCCACTATGCCTTGGTCTGTATGAGAAATCGGAACAGTAAGAGACTCGTTATTTCCACCAGCCTCGGCAATGCGGGAAGCAACATTTTCGTCTATAGCCATAGGAATTGCACACATCACCTCGGCCTTATCATTTGGGGCAGGTGTGGAGCTCGAGGCAGATATTCTAGTAGTTTCAAGCTGCAAACCAAATGAGTATTATATATTAGTTAATGCTGCAACACAAGATTTTACAAAATTACTCTTACGTTCTCTGCCACTTCAAGGCGTCTACGAGTCAGTTCTTGAAGTCTGCGATGCAGAGCGCTTTTATATTCCAGGTAAGCACTAACACACTCAGGAGCACCTTCCCCAAATTGTCCGATCCTAGAACCAATTTAAAGATGAAAACCAATTTTTAAACCATACAGTCATTTCAGGATGTGAAATAGAACAAGAGAAAATGTTGAATTTCATTGATCAATAATCAATTGCACAGTAAAGCATAAAAATGCAATCCAAATATAAAGAAAAAAATATTTCCCAAAACAAATTATCAAGAAATTACATGAACAGAACTCACCGGATTTCTAGGGCGCGTGTTTGTATTTTTACCCTCACGGTTACCTTTGGAGCCGAACGCCACCCACTCGCCGTGAGTACGAGAACATTTTGGAGGGTCTTGCGAGGAAGAACCTGCGTCTTCTCCCGCCATTTGTGAGCAGAATAACAAAAATTGGAGGATTCGGTTTATCTGCGTACCTGACTAACTGACTTAAAACTGAAACCAAATGTGCACAAAAACTGAAAAAACTGAAAGCCTTTTATAGAGAGAGGACTCGCACTAAGACGACACCGTATAAAAAAAAACTGAAAAGAAAATGGAAAATCTGTTATCCACTGGACCTTTTAATTTACCCTTTTCAACTTTTGGGTTTTGGGCCTTTTGGTCGTTGGTGGGTTGGGCTTTTGGTCTTTTCGCTCTACCGAAGCCGTCAAAGCCAGACCACATAAATTATAAGTAATCGTTAAAATGATTTGAGAGGATCAGTTTCGCTGTCGTAGTGCAAAGCCATGGCCTCCACAAGCTCATTCATCGCCGCACAAGCTCTCCCTGCGCACCCCACTCCCCAAAAGGCGCACGCTAGAAAACATGCGCCGGTGGCGCTTCCGACACGGAGGCAGTGTTTGCTACTGCTCACCGCCACAACGGCGTTGAAGGCGATGGAGATGCCATCGAGAGCGCAGGACATACCGCTGTTCGGGCTGAGGCAAGGCCTTCGGAAGGCGGAGAAGGAGGCGGAAGAGATAGTGAAGGAAGGTTTCGAGGCGGCGGACAAGGGAATCGTGGCGGCTGAGAAGGGGATCGAGGCAGCGGAGAAGGGGGTAGAGGCGGCGGAGAAGGGGATTGAGACGGCGGTGAGCTTCGGCGGGCTGGCTCAGGCGGGAGTTGTCACCGGAGCGGAGGCGCTCGGAGTTTTGATCGCCACTTCTGTTGTGAATGGGATTTTAGGGCCCGAAGCTCAGAAATCGTGAGAAAAATCGCACTGTTCGTCCTTTTTTTTTTTGCTTGATTTATTTTTTTTAATTCTTGTGTTGATGTTGTGTTTGAGTTTGTACGTTGGAGCATTTGACAGTTGTACAATTTGTATTCTGAAATAAAATTAAAGTCCTTCAAAAAAAAAAAAAAATTAAACTAAATTTAAATCAGTTGTGTGACCAGGAAAAACTTTGATTTATCATTTCAATCAATAGCCTTAAAGAACCTTTGGACAGGTGGATTTATAATTATTCCGTAAAAAAGAAAAAAATAATTATTCCGACTGATTTTGCCCTTTAACCACTTCTTTCTGGGTGTCAAAACAAAAAAAACACTTCTTTCTGGATATTTCTAGAAAATCGTAAAACCCAAGTCCATAGCTTGTGATGTGATCTTGGAACTTTACAGTATAAGATTATTTGGATTGTAGGTTCAAATTCTACATATGAATGAGTTTCTATCCTATCTATATATATAATAGCAGAAGTCTAGAACAATAATTTTACCGCTCTTTTTACTTTTTATATTAGGAAATAATTGAAACATTATAAATGATAATTATTATAAATGCTTAGATTAGGAAAATATTATAAGAAAATTGTTGTAATTATATAAATTAGGAAAATATTTTAAGAAAAGATTGTAAATGGTATTCCTACTTTACATGTATATAAATTAGGAAAATATCATAAATGATATTCTTATTTTATATGTATAAAAATTAGGTAAATTTTATAAATGGTATTCCTACTTTATACCAAAAGTGAGTCTATACTATCAATTTTATTTGTATATAGTATATAGATTATAAAAATTATAAATAGTATTTCACTGTAATTAATATTATATCACTATACGTCGAGTTCTATTCATATATATTACAATGATTATGTTGATTCTATACATCATATCTTCATCAAATATAATATTATTTGTTTCAATGGCATTGTTACTTTTTTGTACAAAGTATAATATTAATTAATCAAGTTTTAAATACTAATGACTATTCAAATTTTTCTAAATTATATAATAATAGTTAAAATATATGAATTATGATTTTATGTATCCTTCACCATTGAATTAACAATTGATTTGTGTTCGAGAGAATTTTTGGCGGCTTATTATGTATGCAACATCCCCTTATAGTTATACTACTTAAATTGCATTAGAGAGATACACTTTGATATTGTTGATCCTAAATTGAAGCATAACCACCAAATATGGTTCCATCTTCACGTTCCCCTCTATTTCCATATTCATTAAATGTCCCCCAACATCGATGATTTGAACTTGGATTATGCACTAAACAAGAGTTTTTATAAATGATATTGTAGATTTGCACGGATTTACTTGGTGAGGTTAATAAAAAAAATATTTGTTTCTTTTTTGATTATTCCGATAGTTTTGTTGTAATTTTTTAAGTTGAATTTTGAATTATGATTTTTTTTATTATTCATGATATTAACTCTTTGATTATGTGAAACTAATTGTAAATTAAACACGTCGATCACTTCCACAATTTTTTCTTTGTGTTGAATAATTTATAGAAATACCGAATTTTTAGGTATTTTTAGTACGAGTGTTTACGTAATTTAGTTAGTGATGGCAAACAAAGTTTTTAGAATTGAAAAACAATTAAATAAATACTTAGTGATAAACCATGCTTACCTTGTCGGATGCCCATGAGGATGGTGGTTTAAATTAAATACCATTTCAGTGATTAATTTTATAATTTTGATTTTTCCTATCATTTTTGTGAGGAATTTATTGGAATAACTTATTATATTAGTCCATTAGAAATTCATTACAAAGAGTAACTAAATATGTTGTCGTATCATTATCTCTTCAAATTGTAATTACATTAAATTTTTGTGTCGTCTTTCATCCAAATTAAGACGTCATTTTAATGGTTTTACACCATTAAATTGTGATCTCGCATAATGTGAACAAACTCACTTGGACGGTCAAAATGATCAACTCCTATGGCACGTTCTTTTTTTACGGATGAATGTAGCATATTTGCCCATGATAACACAATTCCGGATGGTGAAGTGTTGGTTTTCTCTTATCATGCCTTCCACGTTTTTTTATGTGATGCATGTAAGAGAATCAATGTGTACCATACTATAAATAATTTTATTTTTATTTACTTTATATGAATATTTTATTATTAAACTAAATTAATAAATACCACTCATGTTAATAGATAGTTTCAAGACAAACTAATAAAATAAAATAATAATACACGTGAATAATAATAAAAAATGATTCATGTGAATAAGAGAAAAAAAAATATTACATGTGCAACGCACGTCTTGGGATTACTTGTTTTATATTAACACATAAATGTAGTTATTTCAAATTGTGAATTATTAAGGAATGTTGTATCAAATAAATTAGTGATAATTACAAAAAGTACCCTTGAGGTTTGGTTTAATTACAAAAAAAAACTAACTAACTTTCAAAGTTACAAAAAGTACCCAGGTTTGATTCGATGTTACAATTAATGGGTAAACTGTAATATTTTTATAAATATAAGGGGGATTTTGAAATATTTCTTGCTTATGCGGGGGTAAATGTTACACAATTAAAGCCTTAGGGGTATTTTGTAATTTTAAAAATTAGCTGTTTTTTTTTTTTTTGTAATTAGATCAAACCTCAAGGGTACATTTTGTAATTAACCCAATAAAGTATGATCTAAATCTTAACATAATGGTACAATTATTATTTCAAGAAATATATTTATTCATTTATTAGAATTGAATCTTGAACAAAGATTATTTAAATCCAACGGATAGCATGAATCCAATTAGAGAAACATAAAATATAAATAACTCAAGACTTAAATTATTTTATAAAACTTGATATCAATCTCGTAACTCGTTGAGCATAAGGAGTTAAATTTGAACCACAATCAACAGGACAACAATACCAAGTTTCCAATCACCACAAGAACTTCGTTATTTCGGAGGCGTGCGGCGGCGGAGAGGAGGAGCGGCCGCAATGGCGGAGGCACGAATAAAGTGTGCTGAAGCAAGTTTTAGTGGCGTATTTTAGACCACAACACCAACATTTTACAGATGCGCACAGGAATTTTTTAAAGCATCTCTTGGGGGTGATGATTATTTTGAGGCGCCGGCCCTTCATCTCTTCTGCTATGCCTTGGCTGCCTGTCACCACTGTTGAGATATGTCGACTTGGAGTTGTCGCATTGATTAAAAAAAAAAAAAAGGAAGATAGTCTATTTTATAAGCCAATCCCTCTACTCCTCCTATCACCAATTGGTTTTAGGATGGAACCTCACTTGGTGAGGGCTTGAGCTCTCATGTGTGGGGCCGTACCAAGTCCCCCAATTTAACATGCCCAAGGTGGGTTGTATCACATGATGTGATTGAGCATGGTGGATCCTGTTATGATGATTAATGAA
Source organism: Rehmannia glutinosa (assembly GCA_016081115.2). Classification (NCBI taxonomy): domain Eukaryota; kingdom Viridiplantae; phylum Streptophyta; class Magnoliopsida; order Lamiales; family Orobanchaceae; genus Rehmannia; species Rehmannia glutinosa. Next base: position 14,099 of record JABTTQ020003505.1, on the reverse strand, counting down.
TTGACGAAGGACTCACAAGTGAGGGGGCACGTTGAGATATGTCACTTGTGAGTTGTCCCACATTGATTAAGAAATTAAGAAAGGGAAGAGAGTCCACTTTATAAGCCAAGTGAGCTACTCCTCCTATCACCAATTGGTTTTAGGATGGAACCTCACTTGATGGGTTTGAGCTCTCTTCCCCATATCGTGGTACACTTCATGTGTGGGGTCACTCAAAATCCCCGAATTTAACACTCCTCATATGATTAAGGAACAGAAATGAGAAGAAAAAGTAATATCAATTAAAAATTGATTTCTCTCAAATTTTCTAATTTATATAAAAAAATAAAAATTTCATCACAATTTAGTAAAACATAAAATGTACTTATATACATACATTCATGAAAAACCAGCAGTGTTGAAAATAAAATTGCGACAAGAGCCAAACGGGGTGCAATGAACTTAGAAGCCATCATTATCATACAACTATACAAGCCAGAAACCAATCCAGTTTAGAACTTTAATTTATACTTTATAGGAACCAAATAAATTTCTTATGCGATTATAACTAAGAGTAGCCTTAGATTTAATAGCAAAAATCTGCCTTATTAAGTTGCGGGCAATAACCTTAAATAAAAGAAGTTAATACTAGGGAGGAACAAGGAGTGATGTTTTGAATTAGATAAGGATGGCGTTTGTATCACTCCATTAGCTTATGTTTTTCAAAAGGTCTCCAAAGGCGAGATCTTCTAAAAATCCAACTAGATCCTCGGCTAGTCGCAAAAACTAACCGAGAGAGAAATCGGCGTAAGCACTCCGACGATCAAATTAGTAAAAGGAAAGAAAAGTAAAGAAAAGTGTATAAAATATAAAAGTTGAATAAAAATGCCAAGATGCTTTGATTTCTCACATTCTTCCTCCTTTTATATTCAAACCATTGTGTCCTTGGTATCCACATGTCCTCTCCGGATTGGAGGTCAAAACAAGGTGGAAAATCGTCTTTAGGTCGACAAAAAGATCTAGTCACATCCGTCGGTCTTCCTGGGGATAGTTACTTCCGTCGAATCGAACTTTTGGGATATTAATTACTTGTCGTCTTCCCGAGGGACATTTAATGCTTGACGTATGACCCGACACTTAATAACTTCCCGTCAGTCATCCCTACCTTTTAATAACTTATCGTCAGGTCAATCGAGGCCTTAATATTTCCGGTCAAGTCAATCGTATCTCCTAGTAACTTTCTCGGCTCACCGGTCGATCGCATAGTAACTCTCTGTCAGGTCATCCTATCTCCTAGTAACTCTTTGTCGGCTCGGTCGTATCGCATAGTAACTCTCCGTCAGTCGGCCCTTCTCCTAGTAATTCTCCGTCCGTTCGGCCGTCCATACTAATTGTTCTACATCGGTCGGTTATGCTCACGAACATCCTCGGACAGTCGACTAACTCACGAGTAATTTTGTCGGTCGATCAAACGCTCTTATCTAGTCAACATCTTTTGCAACTATAGTTCGGCTTCAGTCACGCTCATGAAGACTTGCTTCTTTTCCAAGGATCGGCTATGCATATGTTCGGACGCCTCGAATCAACTCTCCTAGTTTGAGGGTAGACTGTCTAGGTGAGTAACAATTACTGTCTCCCTTGAGTGTATCTTGAATCAACTAGTCCCCTCTACTCTCCTAGTTCGGTCGTAAACTTTGAACCGGGAGTATCGAATCTGAGTCTCCTTGAGTGTACCGAATCAACTAGTCCCCTACTCTCCTAGTTCGGTCGTAGACTGTCTAGGTGAGTAACGAACTCTGGTCTTCCTTGAGTGTATCGAATCAACTAGTCCCCCTACTCTCCTAGTTCGGTCGTGACTGTCTTTAGGTGAGTACGAATCTGGTCTCCTTATACCGAATCAACTAGTCCCCCTACTCTCTAGTTTCGGTCGTAGACTGTACTAGGTGAGTAACAAATTACAGTCTCCCGACGATTAAAACTAAACAACTAGGTCGATATGTGAGGATGTACAATATCGGGTCTCAAGGAGGAGAGTTGATGAGTAATGATTTTGAATTTCAAAAAGTCCTTTTTGATTCATGCGCCGACACGCATTTAATTTTGTCAACTCAAATGTCCCCTCACTCTCTCTCCTTTCCCCGGCCGTCGATCTACTTGTTATCCAACGCTCTCTCTTCATCCACCCTTCATCTTCCTCCCCATCCTTCTATAAATACCCCCATCCTATTTCCTCTCTTCATTTTGCCATTTTTGCTTCCCTCAAGCTCACTCGCAACTCCAGCCTTTTTTTCCGTCAAAAATCAAGAAAAACTCGTCTTTTCCTTCCATCATCTTTGGAGTTTCCATGGCAAGCCGATCAAGTAAGTTTTGATTCTTACCCCTTTCACTTTTCTTGTTTTATTTCTTCATCATAAAGGTTTTCTATTTTTTTCTTTTCTTATATATATGTGATATATATATATACACATAAATTCCCTTGCATGCTTCCTCCTCCCTTCCGTGCACCTTTTGCCCTTTTTGCCCTGACCGTAATCTCTTAATCGAATTTTCCACTCATTTCCCCCTTCTCATAAAAATGGCCTCCTCTAGTAATAACCCACTCGCCCAAATATCTATAGTACCTTATCGATGAGTCATTACGCAACCTCCGAATCAACGCGAGCATCCCGGATGATTACGAATCTGCGCCTCCCGGGTCCCACAGGCGTGCCTTACAACCTCCTCCCTCGAGTTTTGCCTGTTTTTGTCGAGCAACTTGGCGGGGCTGCGATTCCCTGTTCCCGACCTATTATGCCTGGATCTCCCGCATCTTTGGTATTCCACTAACTCAACTAGTCCCCAACTCCCTTAGGCGCTAATTTCCATGATCATCTAACATTCTCATGAAGAGCCCACCCCCACTTTGGAGGACTTTCTACCAAGCTAAGACTTCCAAGATACTCCTGGGTTCTTCTATTTTACCGGTGGGGGCTTGACCAAGTTTATGGATGGCACCCCTTCGTCTAACAAGCCTTTGGAAAAAGAGGTTCTTCTACATCTCGTCTAACAACCCATCTATCCCGGGAGAAGGGCACATCCGACAAGTGCCCCACGAGAACAAGTTCCACTAGCTTCCCATACCTTGGTTGCCTCGACACGGACTGAGCCTCGCGCGACCCTTCTCCTCCCGCGCCCAACCTAATTCGCCAAAGACAAAAGGGCCACCAATGTCGACTCTAACTTGGGACCGTATCCCATCGGACCCGTCTAAACCTTGCAAATCTTCCCACCGGGAGAGGATGACTCTCCCCTCAACATTATGGTTCCCGAGCTCAACGCTCGTGGGTGGAAAATCTAGTTACCCCCATCCACCAACGAGCTCGGGGAATGCGGACATCCAAGTCCGTATCCGTGAAATGGCCCATTGTGGGACCCCGAAATTTTGACTACATGTAATATATAAAATTCCATATGTGAAATTTATGTCCGAAATAATATTTTCTTATAATATTATATTCGGGTGCAGACAAATATTTATTTTAGAGTATATATATAATGTTGCGTATCCCATCGGAAATCGTTGAAGTCGTTGAAGTCTTGATTAAACATAAGAGGGATGAACGCATATATTGTATAAGTACACACTCTCATCTTATTGAGAAACATATAAGTGATATTATATAAATAGTTGTAGATAAGTTTAACACTAACTACTTAGGGAAGAGGATAAGATTACTAGTAGCTGTGCACGTGTTCAATCATTTCACAAAGAATAACCATGTAATCCCTTTTATTTAGGACGTGGCATGCATGCAACTCTTATTATCATATTAAGACAAATGCCTACTAAACTGATACATATATATATATATATATATATATACTTAACCAAACACCTCATGCTTTAATATGATAAAATTATTATATATACATACATGATTAGGTAGAAATGTGTACGGAGAGATAACAAAAGAGAAAGGATAAGAAAGAATAAAAGAATAGGCAACATAGAGTGAGAGCAACAAGGAGAAATAGTAGAGAAGGAAAATGAAGAACTAGAACCAAGTTCACGCGAGCCGCAATCTATGAGTGACTTTTCACAAATACTTCCCTGATTTTAATCTTGATCAAAATTGTCTAATGTTTTACCTTAACCCTTTTAAAATACATGTTAAAGCTTGGGTAATTAAAATTAATTAATATCTTTTAATGACGATGAGTTCGAGTATCGGCGTCGGATATTATCAATTTATCTTTTATTCTTCATGCCTCGAATTTAGTTGATTTGTCCCTGCAATTATGTTGTGGTATCCCATTAAGTTGTGAATTTCTTAGTTAGCCACTTAATTATGCTTAGACGACATATTTCTTGTAAATGCTACAATAATGAAACATCCGGTGTTGTCAATCTAAAGTACTAGAAAATTTTGGGTACTCTAATTTTTCCCATCCAAATTTTACTAGCTCAAATTATTTCAATGCGAGAATATTTAGTTATAATAAAAGTGATAAATTCCATTACGTAACCTAGTTTAGCTTAACTAAGATAAATTATCTAGTACCTTGTAAAGATAGTTAATTAATTTGATTCCGATATTATCTAAAGCCATGACTTTAATATGCCAAGCTATGAGATATTTTATTAATCAGCCCATAAACCCCACTTGAGGATATTTACTATCATAAAAATTAGTTCCCAAGGGACCAACTTAGTCTAGTTATGATTATAGGCCATTCCTAGATCTTAGATTGCTTTCTACACCATGTGTACGTGTTAACATAACCCATTCGTCTCTTAGCATTGGTTGCTCTCCACTATATTATTTCTTTCCATATATGAAATCGATCAAAAGTCTTTGCAACTTTTAAACTTTATCCTCATTAAAAGTCATTATTCCTAATCTAAAAGGTTGTTGCATTCATACTAAATTATTAACTTGCGTGGTTTCGGTTGCTAACTAGTAATGTTTTATTTTCAAGAAACGAATTCGGGTTCAAGCTTTGTTAAATGATTGAGTCTTGTTGCATTGTATTTTGCGTCACTATCGATAAATGTCGGGCCCAAGAGTGTGGCGTGGATAGAGACGGAGTTGGTGGGTCGTGCACGGGCTGCGGTTTTAAAAGGTTCTTCGCTATCCACGACCAAATCCCACCACCTAAAGACGGAGTGTTCCAAAGGTTGCGGTGGGTCGTAGGATCGGTATATTCCTGAATATGACTTCTCCCAAGGCATCGAGCCCCATTGTGGAGAGTCGAGCCGTAGTGTGGTGCAATAAGGGGGTAAGGCTTTACGCCAACGCAATAAAGGAGTGATAAGGAGAGAGCGGGGGTCACTTACCGTTAATGAACGGTCCCTCCATTAATGTGATATTTGAATTAGTGTGTTACAAATTGGTAGTGCATGTTGTTATTGAATTAAAAATGATTTCACTTATAAAAATCAATGAATCTTTCTTAACCTTAAATTTTTCTAAAATGCCACACTGCGCACCCACTCACGGAGGTTTTCCCCTCACGTATATATTTTCCTAAAATATATTTCGGGCGATAATCCGAGGCAACAACGAAGAGGTTGAGGATTTCCTTGAACTGATTAGCTAGTGCCGGAGACGAGGCGTTTTGCTATAGGCCTTGACGACATCCTTGTACATATATATATATGTATATATATGACGTATTTTAGCTAGAATAATGATTGTAACAATAGTTTTATTTATGGGAGTTGGAGACTTGGTCACTTTTCTTCTTTCTTGAAATTTTGTTACGATGTACGTTTGGCTTGTAATAACTATACGAATAGTATGCTCTTTTGTTAATAGATAGTAGATTTTGATTATTATAATATCGTAAGTTCGGGCGTGACACCCATCATGCCTCTCGGGTAATGCATTTTAAACTACAATTTAAATCACAAGTTTAACTCGCTTGCTTACACCTCTATTTTTTTAGATGATCTTGACCATGGGCTCGATCGTTCGAGATGCCCGAGTAGGTCGACCGATGCAACTGTGAGTTTCGTCGGGCCAACAAAATCTGCGGCACAAGTTTGAGCAGATCTCCTCCCGTGCTACTACATTGGATACAGAGTGCAGAAAGCCTCCTTGGAGGTCCAAACCTTGAAGGCTCATTTGCTAGCCGCTTCCGAAGCTAAGGTCAAGCTTCGGAAGAGAAGGCTTTGAAGGTGAAGAAGAGATCCCCGAGCTAGGGAAGAGGGGAGGATTTTCGGGTATGAGGTGCAAAGCCGAGTGGGCTCTGCGAGAAGGAGAAGTTTCTTGAGTCCGATAAGTATCTTAATTAGGTAGCGACGCACTCTCCCCGTACTTGGAGCGGGGCTTGCTTATAATGGCCAAGAGGGCCCAAGCCAAGGGCTTCACCGGAGGTACCGGATCTCAAGGAGGCTATCAAAGAGTTGCCTTCGAGGCTCAAGCTAACCTTGTATCGGGAGATCTTCCAAGTAGCTCACCCTCCGTTCGCCTCAAAGACGACCCCTGCAAGCTCGGCTATCTCTGCTCACCCCGCTCTCCAAACTCTAAGCGGTGATAGCGATGGAACACCCGACTCCTCCCTTCCCCTAGTGTTAATGAGCAATAAGATGTAATGCCCTAGAAGATCCAGGGTTGTTGTAATTATGCTTTTGTCCTTTCAATCCTTGGTGTAATTATGTTTTGCTAATGAAAAATGTACTTATGCTTCTTTTTAGCTCGATAATTTTGTTTGTGAATCGTGAAGTTAGATCGGTCCGCTTAGCTTGAGTGTTTCCGTCTTTGTAAAAATCTCAAGGCCTTTGAGCCCGTTCAACCCTTGAGAATCTCAAATTTTTCCCAAGGTCTTCCACCTAACGTGACCGAGTTCAACTCGGTGCCATGGGATGGATTGGCTTGAGCTCGCTTGACCCTTGGGGGCATTAAATTTTCCCAAGGGATTTGAGCTTGTTTAACCCTCGGAGTTTAGAATTTCTCAAGGGACTGAGGAGGTCGAGCCGAGCTCGGCCACTCGGGGTTTGAGCACCCGCAACCCTTGGAGATTAGAATTTCCCCCCAGGGACCCGAGATAGTCGGTGAGCTCGGCCACTCGGGGTTTGAGCTTGCTTAACCCTCGGAGATTAGAATTTCCCCAAGGGACTGAGATGGTGCAGTGAGCTCGGCCACTCGAGGGTTTGAGTTTGTTTAACCCTCGGAGATTAAAGTTTCCCCCAGGGACTGAGATAGTCTGGTGAGCTCGGCCACTCGGGGTTTGAGCTTGTTTAACCCTCGGAGATTAGAGTTTCCCCAAGGGACTGAGATGATCTGGTGAGCTCGGCCACTCGGGGTTTTGAGCTTGTTTTACCCTCGGAGATTAGAGTTTCCCCAAGGGACTTGAGATAGTACGAGTTGAGCTCGGCCACTCGGGGTTTGAGCTTGTTTAACCCTCGGAGATTAGAGTTTCCCCAAGGGACTGAGATGGTACGAGCTAAGCTCGGTGATTAGAGTTTCCCAAGGGACTGAGATGGTGCAGTGAGCTCGGCCACTCGGGGTTTGAGCTTGTTTAACCCTCGGATATTAGAGTTTCCCTAAGGGACTGAGAGAGTACGAGCGAGCTCGGCCACTCGGGGTTTGCGCTTGTTCAACCCTCGAATTAGAATCTCCCCAAGGGACCTGAGATGGTGCACGTGAGCTCGGCCTCTCGGGGTTTGAGCTAGACACAAAACAATTTATATAGCCAAAAACATCGATTGCATTGACTAGTGAATCATACATAAAATTTCCTTAGATGACATACATTCCAAGGCCTAGGAATTTTAGTGCCTTTCATATCTTCCAATTCATAGGCTCCTTAGCAATTACCTTAGTGACCTTGTAAGGCCCTTCCCAATTTGCTTCTAACTTTCCTCGGCTTCAAAGCATCCGTTTGTCTTAAGATCGGGTCTCCCACTTTAAAACTCCTCTTTTTTACTTTTACTTTGTCATACGTAGCTTTTAAAAGACTTTTGCTAGCTTCCATCTTTAGATACGCCCGCTCTTTCCTCTCTTCAATCTGGTCCAATGCCTCCCTTAATAGCTCTTGTATTGAGTTCTTCCTCATTTTGGACGCGGTGACTTTCCATGCCAATCTCTACAGTATGACGGTTTGATTACCATATACCAAATGAATGGGGTTTCTCCCGTTGCCTCATTGGGAGTAGTGCGATGAGACCATAATCTTGAATGCGGCTCGTCCACCTATCCTCCTCCTCCTCTCTTTCCAGCTAGCCTTGATTCCTTTGACAATAGATCGATTCGTGACATCTACCCGCCCATTTGCTTGAGGGTGGGCTACGAAAGTAAAGTCTTTGCTGACTTTCATCTCTGCTAACCATTTTCTAATCTTCCTACCACGAAACCGAGTCCCGTTGTCCGACATCGGTCTCTTGGCCAACCATACCGCTAACCAAATTTTTCGGAGAAAACTTTTAACTTGCGACTTCGGATATTACGCCACGGCTCTGCCTCCACCCATTTGTTGAAGTAATCCACCGCCACGATTAAAAACTTTCTGTCCCATGCCCTTGGGAAAGGTCCCACAATGTCTATGCCCCATTTCGCGAAAGGGCACGGCGAGCTCATAACCCCTAACAGATTCTGGGTGATGTATCGATGGTTGTGTCTTTAACAACTATCACATTTCCTTACAGACTCTTGGTGCCTTCTTCCACTTGGGCCAAAAATATCCTCGGACCACCTTCTTGCTAAAGCCCTTCCCGATATGAGCTCCACATGCACCCTCATGTATCTCCCCTCAAAGACGTAATTCCCCTCCTCTTCGATAAGCACTTCAAATATGGTAAAGAAAATGCCTTTTTATACAACAACCCTCCGATTAACCGAAATCGCACGACTCTTTGCTTTTAACCTTTTTGCCTTTCTCTTATCCTCCGTAGGTCATTCGTGCTTAAGTATTTATGGAGGTCGGCTTTCCCGTCGTCCCCTCCCCTATTTCCGTTATCTCGCTCCGATCTTTGGCGGGCTATCTGTCGAGAAATGTTATGCTTCGTGATTCACTTTCTTGGTGAGCTAGCCACTTTTGAAAGATGGTCTGCGCTTTGTGTTCTCTCCCCTTGGTACTTGCAAAGAACTCAAATTTGTCAAACTTCTTTACCACGACTCTGCCACCACTTCTACGTCCCTCCTCATTCTATCTTCTTTTACGCCCATAAAATATTGACCGCACATTGAACTATGGATGACAAGCGGGTCCCGGTTACAGGATCGACTCGCGCGAACAGGGGCCTCCAAGTTTGCCACCGCATCCTCATCGTGAATGTGGGAGGTATCGCCGATATAGTTACTCCATCCCCACCGCTAGGCGGGTCATCTCGACCACTGGTATAGTGACATCGACTCCTCAGCCGGGGCGGGGTCACCCCCAACCTATCGGAAGATACTCCCACATCGGCCACCTCCTTGCGCTTTCGAACCCAAACTCGACATCCTCACGTCTTATACTCAAATTTCCCACAGACGGTGCCACTTGAAAGGTCTCCAAAGGCGAGATCTTCTCAAGAATCCAACTAGATCCTCGGCTAGCACCGCAAAAGACTAACTGAGAGAGAACTCGGGCGTAAGCACTTGACGATCAAGTTAGTAAAAGGGAAGAAGAGTAAAGAAAAGTGTATAAAATATAAAAGCTGAATAAAAATGCCAAAATGCCTTGATTTCTCACCTTCTTCCTCCTTTTATACCCAAACCATTGTGTCCTTGGTATCCACGTGTCCTCTTTGGATTGGAGGTCAAAACAAGGTGGAAAATCGTGCTAGTCGACAAAAAGATCTAGTCACATCCGTCGTCTTCCCCTGGGGATAGTTCTTCCCGTCGAATTAGCTTTTTGGGATATTAATTACTTGTCGTCTTCCTCGGGACATTTAATGCTTGCGGTATGACTCGACACTTAATAACTTCCTATCGGTCATCTCTACCTTTTAGTAATTTCATGTTAGGTCAATCGAGGCCTTAATATTTCCGGTCAAGTCAATCGTATCTCCTAGTAACTTTAAGTCGGCTCGGTCGTATCGCATAGTAACTCTCTGTCATGTCACCACCATCTCCTAGTAACTCTTTTGTCGGCTCGGTCGTATCGCATAGTAACTCTCCGTCGGTCGGCCCTTCTCCTAGTAATTCTCCGTCCGTTCGGTCGTGCATACTAATTGTTCTACATCGGTCGGCTATGCTCACGAACATCCCGATAGGTCGACTAACTCACGAGCAATTTTGTCGGTCGATCAAACGCTCTTATCTAGGTCAACATCTTTTGCAACTATAGTTCAGCTCGGTCACTCTCTCATGAAGACTTGCTTTTTTCCAAGGATCGACTATGCGTATGTTCGGCCGAATCAACTCTCCTAGTTTGAGGGTAGACTGCACTTTAGGTGATTAACGAATTCTGGTCTCCTTGAGTGTACCGAATCAATTTTCAACAAATGTTTTCGCCGAGTTTACTTTCACACTTTGGATTAGGGTGCACTTGTTTGGATGGTGATTTCAATATTAATTATGTATTTCAAACGATCAAACATTAAACACAAAAACTCAAGTCACACCGCCTAACGGTCCGACTGGCGGACGGGTCGACTTCAGCGGACCCGATGGTATTTCCGTAATATTAGCGATTGTGTTTTAGTAGTTTTCAAGGACCACCCATTATTATCCTTCTAAAAAGTTTTAGTTGTTCTTCTAAAAAGTATTAGCGATTCTTCCGAAATGTATTAGTAGTTCATGGAGAGTATTTTAGTAGTTTCCTTGAATATAATTAAAATTTTCTCCCGAGATGTATTAGCGATCTTAAAATGTATTAGTACTTTCTGAAGAGTTTTTAGTATTTCTCATGAATATACTCCCGATATATATTAGCGAGTCCCTCAAAAAATATTAGTAGTTTCTCGAAAAGTATTAGTAGTTCCCTGGAGAGGTATTTTAGTAGTTTCCTTGGAATGTATTAGTTGTCCTCGGAAAAATATTAGTAGTTTCTCGAAAAGGTATTAGTAATTTCTAGAGAGTATTTTAGTAGTGCTCTGCAAGGTATTAGTTTTCCTTATAAAATGTATTAGTATTTTTCCATAAAAGTATTAACGATAATAATACTTGTATCATTTAGTGTTTGATATTTTACTCTATTTTCTTCAACAGAGTAATGAGAATTGAGGGGATTTAGTATGGAATATATGCTCAAATTCGGCAAAATTTAGGAGATTAATATACATTAAGATTATTGAGATTTGGTTTACAAATTCGATTTTTGATCAATAATTTAAGTTAATATTTAATAATAAAAAACGGTGTCGCACTGAGAAAGCTTGATAACATGATAAAGAAAAGGCATCGGCAAGAATCGAGTCACTCTACCCACCGACCACCTCGTTCATCGTCCCAAAAATCGAGCTCGTAAAAATAATGCTCGTCGATCTTTGGGACGAAACGAGCGTCGCGAGCGAAAACTCGATCATGAACCCCGCCACTAGGTACCCCTCGACGGACGAAATAAGCGCCACCGAGAAGACAACGGGAGCAACCAACAGGTTGACAAAGCGCGCAGCTACTGCAACCGTATCACGGGCCGACGAGGTCGTAGATGACACCCATGACGAGGGGGAGAAAGATCTTTGCCGAAAGACAGAAAGCGACGCCGCGCGTTGCCGATGTCGGAGCGGGTGAGGTGAGGTTGTCGCGGATGATGGGGACGAGTGGGGAGACAACGAAGATGGAGATGAAGCATGTGAAGAAAGAGATCCGGACTAAGTGGAGGGATTTCATGTGGGGTCATTTAAAGGAGATGAGAAAGGCTGTGGTAAAGTTGATGGCTAGGGAAGAAGGTGAGGGAATGAGAAGCGGGCGAGAAAATTAGGGGATATGGCGAGAAATAAGGATCTGCAAGATGGGATCTTGCATAGGATTTTTAGATCTGTCTAATGGATCTATATCATTAGATGGTCGACGGAAAAAATTTCACATTAAAAGTACAACTAGAGAAGGGTGAGCTTAGTGGCGTAGCCAAAATAGTCAGTACCACTAGCCCAAAAGATTTCCCACACAGCCCAAATATATTTTATCCTTAAAAAAACTTATAACTTTTTTTTTCACCTTAGAAAATATGAGGAAAAACAATTTGGGGTTGGGGGAAGGGGGGAGTGCGGTGCCCGGGGTGGCCCCTAGATCCGCGTCTGGGTGAGGTTACCCCTTTTGTTTCAAGGTTTGGATTACATTATCCTGTAATAGGAATCAACGTCAGATGAAGATGTGAACATGTGAACAGAAGCCTTGAAACAGCACCCAAGGTTTGCATACGAAAGGGATGCAGATTCAGCCTTCTTGCTCGACCAATTTGGATTTGCGCATATAGGACAAATCTTCCAATCACCAATTTTTTATTTGTTTTTTTGTTGTGATTTTACAAATAACAAACATGAATCATTTATGATACACATAGTAATCGTAGATATAATTATTACTAATTGGGTTTTTCTAAACGGAGTCTGGATACTTCATTTTTTTAGTCCAGCCATAAATTATTTGATGATTATATTTCTCTTTCGTGGGCGAAACAGAGGATACCTCGATTGGGGAAGAACAGGAAATCTCATATGACATAATTAGGGATGACAAATTTGACCCGTCCCGACCCGCCCGCCTCAGGTATCACTTCTGCCCGTGGTTACCCACCCCGCCCGCTTATATTTTTATTTTAAAATATATTTTTGTATATACAATATATATATATATTATAGTATAATTTTTATGTATTCTTATATAATATCTAATATTTAAAAATAATAACAAATTTTGTAAATAATATTTTATAAACATATATATATTTTTTTTTTTTTCTCAATTTTTTTAATTTTAAAATGGGGCGAAACGGGTTGATCGGCCCCACCCGTCCTAGGCACGGGGTGGAGTGCGGGTCTGGTGACCCGACCCATTGGCATCCCTAGATACAATATATCGACAAGTCGCATTATCGTCAACCCAAGATGCATCTTCCTTTCCACGAAATAGTATAAAGTATGGAATGACTTATAACGACCCTCATTCAAAACAGTTTTTTGGCAATTTGAGTGAAATTGATTTCAAAATTATTGCTAACCAATATATGAGCTCACATTCGTCTCCTGATACATCTTTCAATACAAACATTGTATTAATTGTTGAATACAAATTTCTGATAATCATCTTCTAATAAATCGGAATAGTTGTTGGAAATTCTCATCTCCCTACTATGCAAAAAATGCTAAAACAATAATGGGCATAAAATTTGAAATATACGAAGTTTATAATGAGTAGTTGTGCATGTAGCTTGCCCAGGTCTTGCCTGGTATCTCTCTGATATCTTTGTGATCCAAACATTAGCTACAAACATTTAAATTAATAACAAACAAAAGCAATACGAAACTTCATGAAGAAACATAAATTGCAATGATAGAGACATTGTATCTCCATCACCATGTCATTGGAAAAATCCCATTATAGTAATAAACTAATAATAATGGAGTTTTGGACTAAAGACTCTAAATTGAAACTTGTGAGAGTTCCATTAAAGTCGAAAAATTGCATCGTTAGTCCCATAGGACATGGCCTCTTGCACCGATAGTCCCATACTTTGCATTCTTAGTCCCGTAGTTTTTTTGTTTGCATTCATAGTCCCACAAGAGTCAAAAGTTGCAAATGTAGTCCCTCCACCATCAAAAAATTAGCAGTGTGACACGTGCATCTCATGTGGACGTTAGTCGTTATTCGAGACACCGTGTTTGGCACGTGAAGAAAAGTTTATTTTCATTTTCCCCAAATTGAACAACGGTAGACGAAAAACCCTAGAAATCGACACAACTAATTCGCCCGTAATTCCAAAAATTGACACTCACATGTGATACTACTCAAGAAAGTGAAACGATAATGCTTGGCGCGCTCATCACGTGGACGTTAGAACCAGGATTTGGTATAGTTGCCCTTGTTTTTGTTACATTGTTTGTTTGTGTGCCTTTGTTTGCTCATTTCGGTTTGCATTATATAGTGTATAATGTTCTTTAGTGCCTAGGTTAAAAATATGTTTGTTATGTTGATTGTAGGGGACAAAAAATGGCTATTTACAATTAAGGTTTGAGGCATGGAGCGGTTTGGTTGAGGAAAATGGGAAAG
>JABTTQ020003504.1:0-94157 GCA_016081115.2 Rehmannia glutinosa | reverse complement strand
AAATCAAGCCCCGTTTCGGTTACGTATTGCTAAGTGAGTCAACATGAGCAAAGTGACAAAAACGATCGTTTTACTAAGCGGGAATGTTTTAAGAATGGCGTCGGGATAATGATGGTGTGTCTGGACATAAAAATTGCACACAAGCTTATGATTGGATATAAATGCGCATTAAATACGAGACATTAAATGATAAATAGGCGTGCAAAATCTAAACCGTTGATTTAAATCACATTTCAAAACCTCTCGCGACGCCCTTTTCATAAACCATACTTAAACCATTTCCGCTTCTGTTTCTCTCACACACTACCAAGACCTTCATTTCTCTCTGCAAAAGCGCAAAAATTCTCTCAAAACCCTATCTATCTTCAAATCGAGTCTCTAAGTTTTCTTTGATAAAATCCTGAAAATGGTGAAATCCACACATCGGTCTCATTTTTTCGGCACGGCATGGTGAAAACAAACGTCCGATGACACCCTAGTGAAGAAAATTGCCGAGAAATTGGAAACGCCTGGGCTGAAATCGTTTGATCTTTGGAATATCCGATGACCTATGTGGAGGAGGTCCACGCTTCTACGTAAATGCCGAGATTCACGATGAAGGGGATAAAGTCATCATTCACGAAAAGCGACTCACCATCTCTTGCCAAGGATTTGGCTGAACAACGCCACTACCAATGGAAGGAGCATCGAAATTAACGGCCGATGTAAACCTGGGCGCTTGGAAGAAATAGCCATGTCACCTATCTTTGATAAAATAGTTTACCACAGCAACAAGAGTACCCAAGGAGGATTATCACAAGATTGTTGGACATAGTTGCCAAATGTATTGACATCAAATTTGGCAGCTTTGACCAATCACAAGCAAAGTTGATCGTAATGGTGCGATCATTAAAGAAAGGAAAATAAATCGGGTGAGTTTGTACATGATATGCCGTAATGTAGGGAACAAATCCTTCCAAGAAGATGGCACATTTGGAGGATCTAGGATATGGCCTAGTGATTGGCGGATGATGGATATGAAAGAGTCCCTCTTAGACATGGAAAGGCGTTCCCATGTTAACAAGAGGATGTTGAATCAAACCTCTCTCGGTGCCTGAAGAGAGCTACGCCAAGAGAGCGACACGAGTGAGGGAATCGGTGACCTCAAGATACAACCGCTTTCTCCACCAAAGATGAAAGTGCCCTGCAAATGCTAAGAGAAGACTGGCTGCTCCCGCAAAGAAAGAAAGTCAAACTCGCCTCGCCTATGTAGCAGAGTCACTCCGCCTGCGTAAAGTGTCACGCCTTGGCTGCCGAGAAGGACTCTCAAATACCTTTCTCCGATCGTCAAAAGAGGAGATCGATAAGCCAAGATGGCCGGCTCCTCGAGAAGACACCAAAGACTGGGGCCCCGCCGCCCAAGACTCGTAAGAAACTATCTCTCGAACCAGAAATCCCTCTGGGTACAAACTAGAAGACGAAGAATCATCAAGCACTCCGATCTTGAAAAACATTTGAGTCACCCACTCAGTGAACAAATACCAAAAAGCTGCTGAAGAGTCGAGTCCCCAGATGTAATTGATGAAACAGCCAAGTCTGCTGAAGGCGTCAGCAGAGGCAACTGAAGAAATAATCGTAGTCCGCGCAGAGACACAAGAAGAAGGTGATAGAGCTGATAGTGATGTGATGATCCTATCTCCACCTTACCCAGGACATCCAAAATCGTCTCCGTGAGTGGAGTGAAATGGAAATTGAGTAAATCAGGAACAGTTCCAACGGCCCAGAGTTTATAGAAGAAGATGAACTGTTAAACTTCCTTGACTAACCACTTTGTGATCCCGATGGATGAAGACAATCTGCACAGACATCCTGCAGATCTTCAAGAGATAAGGAGAAGGAAAGACAGCAGAGGAAGTCGAGGCATGTGAGAAGGCCGAAGACCTCTGCCTATCTCCGGCACCCGCAACACACATCCTCTCTTGATGTCTTATCTCGATTGATGAGGATCCGGACTCTGCTTTCTTTGCCATAGAAGAGTTGCAAATGCAAAGAAGCATTGCGAATCGAATCCAGAATCCTTCACGAGCAAAGATTGATGGAGGGACCAGGAGAGTCCTCCGAACACGCGAAATTGATCCAATGGGAGTGGTTCAAAAATCGCATGTTGTTCTTTGCCACCACTTCCCCACTCACTCGAAGAAGGAATTAAGGGACTTGGCGATAAGCCGGGATAGTGGGACCCAGCCAAGCCAACCCCTATGAAGGTGTCTTACCACACCGCCCCCCAACGGTGAACACTCGTAGAGAAGCAGCCGGGAGTTTGGAGACGAGTGACCCATTCCAAGTCACTCACCGTGAGTGAGCTAGGGGGAAACTCCCTCCATCAGCAAGGTCGGAGAATGCGCGGATGACTCAACAAATTGAATCCGGGAGGCGAAGTGGAGAAAGTACAAACACTAAACGAACAACAAGTTGTCATCAACGCTCGAGACAGTTGAGATGTCTTTAGCCGAGGTGCCAAGCTACGAAGGCTAATGACGGCTGCGATGCGATCGAGGCACGAGAAGGAACAGCCCACAGGAGTTAACACTCTGGGGCGATGAAATGCAATCCATGGGGTTGAGACTCCAATGGATGCCACCACGAAAGACCCTAAGACAGTGACACTGTCGAAAGGGAGGTCCAAAGCCTCATTGCAATGGGACCTCGCAGGAGGTAATGAAGGCCACGGAGGTTGAGACTTCCCAGGGTAAAGAAGCCAAATAGAGAACATCCCTCATACTATCATTACCAATCTGAAAAGGAGATAAGCGCACTTCATGATTCCCGGGATAATCTGATGTAACCTTTCCGGGATTAGAAAGGCGGCGAAGAAGGCTGAGTCATCCCCGTGCGGACAGCTCCAAAAGACTCACCGGATGTTCCAAGCACGAGCAAATCGATCCCAGACTACTTCGTCAAACCTTTAATTTTGATGATGAACCACCAATGGAAATCTCATCATCGTCCGATGACGCTTCGGGATAAGGCGAGGACCGCCTACTCCAATTGGAGAAACCGGTGAGACCAACGAAGTTGTTGAAACAAATTGAGGCTCAACACGCCGGGTCTACTTCACAAAAGACCCCTTCACCGAGATGCAGTCCATCAGCGCGCGAGCTCCCCAAGTCTAGCAGGGTTCGACTCCCAAGGAACTTCACGCGCACCTCTCATCATTGAACAAATACCAGGTTAGCGTGATGATTCCTTTATAGAATCTTTTCCTTTCTCTCTGAGGTACCCGACCTCCCGAAGAGTCGAGAGAAACGAGCTCGCACGCCTTCCGCAACCAGCTCACCTTATTCCATCAGTACCATTGTTCCAAATGATTATGACTTTGACGGACGTGCATGGCCATCACCAGAATTCAAGAATCAGTTGGAGTTCCCGAGTGTTCAAGGCATTATTTGCCGAGATTGAAGATGGAGAGGCATCGAGGCCTCTATGGATATGCGATCGACAACATGAGATGCAATCTTGCTGGGCCGACTTGAGAGGCATAATAAATCGGGATCGAGAATGGTGGCAACAAAGAAAAACAATGCGTGTGGAACAAGTTAGATACTTGACATTGTTCAACAAGGTGCTAGTATGGAGAGTCGAGAATGCTTGCAAAAACGGTTGAGAGTGAACACATTGAGCACATGCATGAAGCTCACACTAAGAGATAAAGGCTACTGCGTGAGCAAAATAAGAGTGATCTACGACGTTTGGAAGAAAACATGAATAGAAAATTCAGCCTTCTCATGGGTGAGATGAAACTAATTTCAGCAGAGTCCAACGCTACTCGATCCGAATTCGTGCGCATACTCCGCGCAAAGAGACTGAGACGAACTCTACCATCGCCAGGCTCGACCCGCTTGCGGTATGTTTCAGTGTGTCCCTCTCTTTGATGATGCCAAAAAGGGGAAGAGGAATACCTAAAAGCCTGAGAAGAGATCCGAAGCTGAAAAAGAGGATGGATCACATTTAGAAGGGAAAGATAGAGCCGAAATGAGCGAAACAAAAGAAATCTGTTGAGGGGAAGGATCGAAAGATGTGACCTTGATGATTGCACAAACCCCAACAAGGTCTTGTCACAAATGACATTATCGCTCCCGAAAACTCCCATGTGACTCTGCTTACTCCAACACTGCTATATCTATGGTCGAAAGAAAAACAATTGAAGCGGGGATGGAGGAAGTGGAAGGAAGAATGGATGCCTGTGTTATGAACATCTTGAAACAACATGGAGGCATTCCGAGAGCGAGACACTTATGCCATCTCGGATGTCGGACAAAGCCCACGATCGATTGATGAATTTAAAAAACGCTCGCATCTGAAGGATACTTTGCAAATATGTCTATGGCTCAAGCTCGACTTGTCTTGGGAAAAGGGTCTCACGTTATGTGAAGAAAGCCGCGACGGCGTGAGACTCACCTAGCGAACACTCTGGCGGTCACTCACCGAAAGAAGAAGACCCCAAGACAATACACGCCCCGCAGGCAGGTAGAGGAAGAAGCGATGGTGGAGAAAGAGGTTTCGAGACCTAGGCCTCCTCGCCCAAAACATTGAATCGTAGATCCAGGCAAGAAATGAGGGATCTCTTGGGCAGGTCTTGACCAAATAGCAAACTTGCAAGTGGCTAAAAGTAATCTTTGTATGCGAAAAGAATAGAAAAAGAAAACAAGAGACAAAGTCAGCTATGGGAGGAAAGACAAAAAGATTAAGAAGAGATGAAGGTCGCCGAGAAAAGGCATATGAAAAGAAGAAAAAGCGGTGACGATGAGAAAAAGAAGAAAGAGCGTAAAGATCTTGAACAAGATGAAAGAAGAGACAACGAAGGAGATGAAGTGTTCTTTGTCCACCCTTCATATATTTTATGATGTAAATACATACTATGTAAGTCTTACGAAAATAAAGCTATAAATTCTTCATTTTTTTTGTAGACAAATGTTTGCTCACGATACACCTTGATTGTGTAAAAGAACAAGAATGTTATGATCAATAAAAGGATTGATTCTCACAGACATTCTATGTCAATACACAATCAGACATGTATCTTTGCTATTTGCATTTTTGAATGGTTTAAGTTTTGGCATCATCAAAAAGGGGGAAATTGTTAGGAAATTTATTGTTTAGATTTTGATGAATGCCATTTAAAACTTAGAATAGGAAGTTGGCACCCCATTTTTGTTGTAAAATGCATTGTAATAAATAGGGTTGCTTTGAGTTAAGTCGGCCTGCGCCCTAACATGCAAGAAGACAATCAAGACTAGAAGGAAGACTCATTCGCGAGACAAAGTGAGTATGAAAGAAGAGTAGAAACTCTCTTCGGGGCGGTGAGATGCAAAATGGGTGGAGTATCGCCCAAGTCAACTCAAGTGAAAAAAAAAAATTCATATGAGGAAATGGCAATTCAAGAATCGCAACAAGACAAGCCAACGCTATCGTAGCAAGTGACTTTTCAAAAATAAGCTATCTCTTCAACGGGCAAATTTTTGAAAGATCACTATAAAAAAAGGCTGAGAAATGACATTGAGAAGAAGGATTTACTGGACTTGAACCAAAAACGTTCAAGCAATTATTAGAAAATTTGAAATATTCTCAATCCTCAAGCCTACACTACGAAGAACATCAATCCAACACTCACTTGTGAAGGAAAGATAACTTCAATCAATTGAAGAGGAAAATCTTGAAAAATCAAGGGGTCTACATTCCACGAAGGATTGTAGGAAGGTTTAAGGTCGAACCAAGTTTTGAGCTTTTGGAGGGCTTCGTGATCAAATCCAAAGAGCTTGAGCAAGTGAGCTATAGTAGCAAGACAAATGCCTATGAAAGAAAGGCGATCGTCTGACTTGCGATTGAGTGATCGGGCGTCTGGGATCCCGAGTCCCAAAGGATCAAGTCACCAGTGTGATCAAGACTTTGTATCCGGACTTTACCACTTTGTATCTTGATCAATACCTCAGTGGATTCTCCAGAGTTGGAGAAAGAGAGAGTAAGAAGAAATTCCCCATCTTGAACCTCTATAAAAATTTCATTGTATCATTTACATTTCAGCACTTTAATTCCCCTGCATCTTAATTGTTTAAATCTGCTAATAAATTTGCTATCCACTTGATAATTTCTAAGTACTAAACCAAGCACTAAATCATTGCTTAACCAAACTTAAGGGTGTTAAGTCTTAGTGAAAACAAACCACATTGAGTTAATTTAGACCAACCATGAGTTATTCCATCAACAACTCGATTGAGTCTGAAGACTAACTCCACGATTAACTAAATTTGCTCAGTCCATCAAGGACACAACTGTGTAGTATCAACTCTCGATATTTAAAAGGACTAAATCGAAAATTTGGTAAGTTTATTCAACTCCCCCCTTCTAAACCTTACACTTACACCCCTTTGGGACCTACAAGATCTTTGATGAATTTCTTCAATTTGCCCGATTGACTTTTTCAAGCTAAAATTTTCTTTCTTCACAACCGGAGCTCTTTTCTAAGAGAGGCTACATCTATAAATGTATCTCTTTTCACTTTAGCCATTCTCTCTTTGAGATTTAAATCTTCAACATCCGACTGTCTTTATCTTTTTCCTCATTTCATTCCTCCCCAATTTCTTGTTCATTCCCATTCTCTTCCTTTCTTCATTTTCTTGTTCAACAATATTACCTCTTCCTATATTTTCAACCTCATTGTCATTAAAGAAATCATCCAGAGGTTGTTGTTGATGTCGGGCACGTTCCTAGCGGCTTTGGTGGGAACCCATGGTAAATGTTGTCGCATTCTTACCATTTGTAGAATATTGGTATTATCAAAGTCATTGTGACCAATTTGGGTATTCATCTCATTTTTCGGTATCCCGATAAGTATAATAATTAAACAAATCAAATTTCCCAAGGTATATTTTTTTCTTAGTATGCCTTCTTGATTCGACAAACAATATACAAAAATAGCCCCATAATTTACTCTTTCTCCATCGGATAATCTTATAGGTAAGAAAGAGTTCAAGATTACTTGGAAGTTTTACTTAATACCACAAACACAATAAGAGCAAATAATTGTTACAATCCAATAATTTGGTGGCATTACCGAGAAGAAGCTTATTACGGAAAAACTCCTAAAAAGTTTTTACCTCATAGAGTGAGACACCAAAAAAATCATTATCCCAATGAGCACAATCCACATATTCAACACCATCATTCAAAGACATTAAAATGATTACAAATATCGGCCAAAGTCCACGAAAAGTGCCTACCATTAACGAATGTGTGAAGTTCCAAGCGGATTATCTCATCATAGCATCAACAATCCACATATTTGCATAAAAAGTTTTATAAGCTCGTCATCATAATGCAAAACGCGGATTATCCCATAATGAGACCCAACCTTGAATTTCAAAATAAGCCTAATATCCGGATATTCATCATGAAAAGCCAAAAATCGAACCATACGAGTGCACGGAATTTTTCTTGTCGCTCAATCCAATATTCTCATAATGCTCATCCGCAAGTTTATTTAGAAATCGAAATTTATTGGCTCTAGAGGAGGCTCGTAAAGAAGTGATAACTTACTTGAATCCCAATGAATGTTTGATTTTGAAACCCCGACTCTCAATTCATCAATCTCTTCTTCCGTGAGCCGTTTGGATTATCTCCTGTGGAATATCATCTTGTTGGGGGTTGGAGGAAGATTCTCCCTTTGCTTCCTTCTCCTCTTTTGAGGATTTTGTCCTATGAATCGACGTGGGGTGCCATGAAAAACAAGATGAATTTGAGTGATATGAGCACAAGGATGAAACAATTTGAGAAGAAATGAGAGATTTGTGAGAATTTTTGAAGTGAAATAAAGACTAGGGTTCGAAGGATATGAAAGAAGAAATGAAAGAAAATACCCCTGTTTCAATTTTAAACCGCGCATGAGAACTTACCCGATCGGCGAGGCTGCCGGCTGACCGGTAAATCGGCTGACAGGTCAACTCCCTGGTCGAGGTACATCATAACCCTGGTACCAATTTGGTGCAATTTCATTCCCGAAATTCCAAAATTCGATTTTTCACCCCAAAAGTTTTAAAATTTTGCAAAAAGATAATTATGGACTAAGTCCGACAAATACGTGTTACGAGAAAACATATACTCGAAAAAAATCGAGATTTTATGAGTAGTGCCTTTTTGAGAAAAATTCACAAAATCATTTAGAGGCACTTAAGGGGATGAAATAAAATAGTTTGAATGACATGTGCATAAACATGACATGAACATAATAACGAGTTCTAAGAAAAATAAAAGTGAACATACCTCGATGGTTTTAAAAGTGCGATAGCCAATAAATAGGAAATATATAACCTACACAATACTTTAAACAAATTTTGCACAAGATATAATAGCACAAGTGTAGGCAAGTAATAAGAGATATTACAATAAAAATGCTTATGCTATAAGAGTTTTAAAATAACATGTAAGGTCTCATTTTCAAAGGATTTTAAAAACACAAATATTTATTGAGGACCTTAATTTTAAAATTATGAAAACTCATTTTACAATTTAGACATAAATAAAAACATGCATTCTAACTAAATAAAATGCATATTTAAATGGGGAGATACGGTTTACCAATTACGCCATTTCCATGGGTTGTATCGTTCCATTGTTGATGATATCTTCCCCTTTGAAAATCATCTTGTTGATGATGGCTTCTCCAATTGCTCCATTTCCAAGCATTGTGGCCTTCTCCTTTTCGAAAGTGTCTTTCTCTTGGAAAATCATCTTGTTGATGATGTCTTTGCCATTTCCAAGGATTGTGTTCTTCCCATTTTTGATTATATCCTCTTCTTGAAATTGACTTTGTTTTCTCCTTCTTTGATCAAATGAGATGTTCATTTGATGTTTTTCTTAGCGGTATAAATTTTCTTCGATTATTAATCCGCCGAGTACCTAAAATGACATTGTTTTGTGGTACCCTCAAGTGCTTGGGTCCTTTGGGATTAGTCTTGAGACTTTTAGGTCTCTAATCATAATTAGAGCTATTTCTAGCCCGATAAGTATTTACCATATGACCCTTCTACCGCAATAAAAGCAAGTAACATCACTAATATGCATAGGAACTCGATTCTTTTTCATATGATTGACAATATTAGGCTCATGATCAAGTTCACTATTTAAATTATCACAACTATTAATATTCACAATATTGGGCAATTTATTGGTACTCAAGTTGGGTTTTGATAGATCATTTTTCATGCAATTTATATCCTCAACAAGAGTACTATTTTTTTGTTTTTCAAGGTTTCTAACCTTATCAAGTGTGGTGGTGTGAGCACATGATAGTGATTCATAGGAAGTAAATAAACTATCCTTTTCATTTTTCAAAACATTGAATTCCTTTTTCAAATGTTTGTATTTAACTAGTAAATTTTGGAATTCATTTTGAAGATCATCAAAATCATTTTGTAAATCACTATAATCATTTTGAATGACAATATCATAGGAAGTAGAGGTTTAAGACATACCTCATTTTCTTCTTCGATGCCCATAAAGCAATATTCAACTTCTTCATAGTTGGGAGTTGTAAGAGGCTTGTTCCTTAGATTTGAGCTTGTATCCCTTTGAGAAGTAGATGCTTTTGTTTGACTCATTTCATTTGCAAATACTCCATAGATGGCTTCTAATTTTTGCCATACTTTATGTGCCGATCAATTTCTACAATATGTTCATATTCCAAATTAGTAAATGGACAACACAAAATATTGAGGGCTTTACCGTTTAAGGAGATGATTTTCTTCTTTTCATCATTGAGCTCTTTGAAGTCTTTGGAGGTATGTGGTGTGTTTATCATTGGAATGATTTCTTCATTTATGATGACGTTCCAAATATCGAACCCGCAATCTTGTAAATAACATTCCATTCTTTCTTTCCAAAATATATAATTTTTGGAATCAAATAAGTGGCTTGGTGGTGGAGTGTGCTTGTAAGATGAGCTTCGTTCATAGCCGACGATCGTTCCTCTTCACTCGCGATGTGAAACGAGCTTGCCAAGAGTTTGGCTCGATACCACTTGTAAGTCAGCGGCTACGATAATCTAGAGGGGGAATAGATTATCTCCATCTTTTCGATTTAGCCCTCTTTTTCGAACCGAATGCTCAAACACAATAATAAAGGTGTGGAATGTAAACAACACGCGTTGATTTATATAGTTCAACCCACCTAGGGCCTAATCTACTACCACCCCAAGATATCCGGATGGATTTCAAAAAAGAAAAAGAATTTTATTAATTACCAAAATTAATACAAACTCAACTTACAACACCTTGAAGAGCACCACACTCTTCTTCAACACCACCTTTGGAGATTACCACAATCTCCCTTTGAAGATTACCACAATCTTCCTTCAACGGCACCTAGTGAAGATTACCACAATCTTCAACCTTGAATAATACCAAATTCTTCAACACCTCAATGAGAAGATCACTACAATCTTCTTGCACCTATCACCTAGATCATCCAAGTGTGTTCTTACCATAAGAACACTCACAAGGATATCTTGTGTTTGAATGATAACCAAAAATCAAGATTACAACTCAATAATGAATATTACAATTTGAGTGCAAAGTGTAATCAAGAATAGCCTAGACCTCAAGGATATGAAAGTGATAAGCTAGACAAAATTACAACAAGAATAATAACAATGAAGAACAAATATTTGCTTGAAGTGTATCTTGTTGTGTTGTATCTCAAATTGTTGTTTAGGTTGCTCCAAAACTTCCTCTATTTATAGGAGATGATTGATCAAGCATAGGCTCCTCTTGGGGATTGAAAATCTGAAAAAATACAATTAAAATCAAGAATATAGTCATTAGAAATCAATCCCACATTTTAAGGAAATTTGTCTGCTGTCAAACGGTCATATTTTTGTTGTCAAAGCACGGGCGACCGGTCACACAGAAATAGAAGTTTGAAACGAAACACAACAATTTTTACATAGGGCGACCGACGGCGTGTACCTCGACCGTCGTCCCTATCATCAACCCCCCTTAATGGTTTTAGAGAAAATCAAGTTCTGTTTCAAAACCAAACTTGCAGTGCTGTCGACCTCTCGGCGACCGTCGGCCGACCGATCGGCGCCCATGCGATCGATCGACACAGCTTGATTTTTCTTCCCACTCATTTTCTTTTCAAAAATCATCTTGAGTGCGGGTTGCCCTATAGGGCGGCCGTCGACAAGTGACAGAAATGTTGTCCAATTTTTATCGAAAATAAAACTCAAGAAATACTCCGAAAATATAGTAAAAACATTTTAAACCGATCGGGAGTATTTAAACAACATTTAGGAACCTTGTTTAGAAGTGAAATCTTATGAACATAAAATCATTAAAAGTGTTGTCAATTTTATCTAAAATAAACTTGAAGAAATACTCCGAAAATATAAAAAACCATTTTAAATTATTTAGGAGTATTTGGACAACGATTAAAAACATTGTTTTGGTGAAAAAATAAAATCATCAAAATTAAGATAAAAACATGTATCAAGCGAGAGACCATCCACGAACTAGTCATTGGAGATGTAAGAGAAGGTGTCAAAACGAGATCGAAACTCAACAAGCAATGTTCACATGCTTCATCTCACAAATAGAGCCTAAAGATGTGTCACAAGCATTGGATGACACACATTGGATTCAAGTCATGCAAGAAGAGTTGAATCAGTTTGAAAGAAATAAAGTGTGGAATTGGTTCAAAGACCTACCCATCAAAATATTATTGGCACTAAATGGGTGTTGAAACAAGATAAATGAGGAAGGTTACGTGGTAAGAAACAAAGCAAGATTGGTAGCGAAGGATATTGCCAAGAAGAAGGATAGATTTTGATGAAACATTTGCTCTGTGGCAAGATTGGAAGCCATAAGGATGTTTCTTTGCCTATGCAGCTCACAAGAACTTTCTTGTATATCAAATGGATGTAAAGAGTGCATTTCTTAATGGTTTATTGGAAGAAGAAGTGTATGTTGAACAACCTCCGGGATTTGAGCGAGAAAACTCTTGGAGATAAAGTATAAAAACTCAAGAAAGCTCGTATGGGTTGAAACAGGCACCCGAGCATGGTATGATACATTGTCACAATTCTTGACTGGGGAACGGATTCACAAAAGGCAAAGTGGACATGAACACTCTTGAGAATTCAAGATAGGAAGAGTATCTTTGCTTGTTCAAATATATGTGGATGATATCATCTTTGGATCCATGAACAAAGAGTGTGTGATAAATTTTCAAATCTCATGCAAAGCAAATTCGAAATGAGCATGATGGGAGAGTGACATTCTTCCTTGGACTTCAAGTGAAACAATGAAGGATGGAACCTTCATAAGTCGACAAAATACACGAGAGATTTAATGAAGAAATTTGGTATGGAAGAGAAGTCTTCGTGAAAATACCAATGAATACATCGTCAAAATGGATATGGATGCGGATGGCAAGCTGTAGATCAAACAAGATACATAGCACTTATTGGATCATTGCTCTATCTCACGGCAAGCGGGCGGACATCACCTTTCTTTGTAGGTGTATGTGCAAGATTTCAATCTGCTCCAAAAGAAAGCCACATGATGCAGCCAAAAGGATCTTGAGATATTTGAAAGGAAGCCAAGAAGTTGGCTTATGGTATCAAAGGAAGGTGGATTCAAGCTAATTGGTTATTCGGACTCGACTATCTTTGGATGTAAAGTTGACGGGAAGAGCACCTCGGGCACATGTCAAATGCTTGGAAATAGGCTAATTTCTGGTTTAGCAAAAAGCAAAATTCAATAGCCACCTCTCAATGAAAGCGAGAATACATAGGCTGGCGAGCTGTTGTAGCTTAAGTCTTATGGATGAGGCAATGAGAGACTATGAAGTTGAAGAAAAGGAAATTCCAATCATGTGTGATAACACAAGTGCAATTGCAATCACTCAAAATCTGTGTTGTACTCAAGAACAAAGCATATCGATGTCGGATATCACTTCGTAAGAGACCATGTTGAAAAGAAGGACATCACCTTGGAATATATTCAACCGATAAGCGATTAGGCGACATATTCACAAAACCATTATGTGAGTCAAGATTTGAAGAACTCAAGCATGAGTTAGGGTTAATTGAAAATGAGTTGACACTCGGAAGACTCAAAGAAAAGAGATGAAACATGATAAGAGGAAAAAGAGTGAATTAAGTAATTCGGCTAAGTGAATCGACCATATCGGAAAGTCACAGATCGAGTTAGGTGACACCGAGTCACTAGGAGAGGAGTGAGAAGAAGGATTGAATCGGCTAAGGAGTAAGTGAGTCATTTATGAGCAAAGTGACAAAAACGCGTCGTTTTTACTAAGCGGGAATGTTTTTAAGAATGACGTCGACATAATTATGACGTGTACGAGGCAAAAAGTCGCACACCAAGCTTATGATTGGATATAAATGTTTGCCGCATTAAATGCGAGACATTAAATGTAAATCGGCGTGCAAAATCTAAGTGTTGATTTTGATCAAATTTCAAAAACCTCCCGCACGTCCTTTCATGAACCATACTTAAACCATTTCGTCCGTTTCTCTCTCACTTTACCAAGAACTATTCATCTCTCTCTCGAAAGAAAAAACAAAATTTTCTCTCAAAACCCTATCAATCCTCGAGTTCATTTTTTTTTTTTTCAAGTTTCGTTCGGTAAAACATCTCGAAATGGCATCTACTCATGATTTTGTCAAGCTAGGAAAGCAAATCCACACCGGGTCTCTTTGTGGACTTGATAGTATGGTTAAACAAGGGTGGACGACACCCTCGTAAAGAAGATTGTTGATAAGCTGGAAAAATGCATTTGGAAATATGGTTGAGCTCACAAGAATATTTCCGGGTGAATGAAAAATTATTGCCTAAAGGTGACAAGTTGAGGTACAAGTGGAACTTTGGTATTCCATGTTGGACAATGAATCTAGATGAAATTTGTGGATGAATTTTATATTCAAAATGCATCTAGACTATTATTTGTAATTAGTACAAATGAAGTTGCAAACCAAAGGGTGCAACTCACCAAAGGATGTAACTTTTCATGGAAACTCTTAATAGTTGCAAGACAAAGGGGCAACTCTTCATAATAACTCTTGGAATGAAAAGGTGTGTCCAAGAGTTATGTTGTTTCACTTGAAACTGTGTGCAATCTATAAATATCCTAAGATCTGCCAGATTTAATCATTCATTATTACATACAAACACAAGCATACATTCTGTCAAAATTTCCCGTAAAGGAGAGAGTACAAAACATTTGAAGTTCGCCGTCTCTTGTTGTTTGGAGTGCTACTACAAAGAAGAGGAGACCGTTGTATCTTGGGATACGTTTGCTATTCAACCGTGGGCACCGTAGCGGGCAATTCGTCTTAGAGACATAGAGTCGAACTCTAGCCTCGGTCTAAATTTCAGCATTTTCCATAATTTCGTATTTCCGGATTCCAAGTAAGTTTTCTGATTTATTATCGAATATAATATTGCATGTGATATATCCCCAACAATTTTAAGACGAATTCCTATCTGCTATTTCGTGCGTATTGTATTTTCACGGTTTGATTATCTTCATGCATGTTTGTTGACGGACATTGCATGTGAATATTAGTGTTTGATAATCTTTGTGCGTAATATTTCAATCCCAGAAGTTTAAGTGTCTCTAAAGTTGGTTGAATATTAAAATATGAATTAAGTAAGAAGAGTACCATTTTCATTGATTCTTTAAAAGCACTTTGTTTCTATATGATTGTGCATATTTAATATATATACACAGAGGATTCATACACAGTGAAATTATACATTTGACTGAACCTTGAATTTATTTAATAGGGCAATTTTATGCTTCTGGTTTAATTAAACGTGAAAGTGCTTACTATCTTTTTGATAATTTTCGAAACATAGGCCTCTGTAATTTATGCTTGTATACTTAAACCTTGCTATTTAGTATTTTGTTTTAGTTCTTTTTACAAATTGAACTTCAAGTATTGTTTCTGTTTTAATTTATTAATACGTTATATGTGTAATGATTGTCTTACACCAATTATATTTTTAAATGAAATAGTTGTTACAGCCATTAACCTGATATTTATGTGTTGTAATATTGTTCTGTTTTCTCATGCTTAATACATGTGCTTATTAAGTTAGCATTTGAATATAATTATTGTACGGTGAATATTAGTTTGGTTCATATTCCTGATTATACTAAATAAATTATAATATTAAGTCGAACGCTTAGAATATCGGTTATTTGTTTTTGTCTCTCTCATAAGAAGTAATATAATCTAAGTTTGTAATTAGTTGTTTATCTTCTGTTTTAAATAAAATGGAAGGAACTCTTGTTGTTTCCCCACCACTTGTTGTTCTTATTCAATCGGCTCATGTTCCTCATGGAGAAAAGCCGAAAAAAATTGATAGTGTTGACTTTAAGAGATGGCAATAGAAAATGTTGTTTTATCTCACAACACCGAGTTTGGCGAGTTTCTTAAGGAGGATCCTCCGGTTGTGCAAGAAGGAGAGAACAATCGAGAATCTCTCATTGCTTTGGATGCTTGGAAGCATTGATTTTACTCAGTGCAAAAATTACATCCTCAATGGGCTGGATAATACGCTATACGGTGTGTATAGTGCCATGAATCTTGCTAAAGAGTTATGGGAGTCATTGGAGAAGAAATACAAAACGGAGAATGCACGAAAGAAATTCATTGTCGGAAAGTTCCTTGATTACAAAATGGTGGATTCCCGAACCGTTATCGGTCGAGGTTCGGGAATTGCAAGTCCTTCTCCATGACATCCATCTTGAAAAAACATGACTCTTGGCGAGTCATTCCAAGTTCTTTGCCATCATTGAAAAGCTTCCGCCATTATGGAGAGATTTTAAGAATTATCTCAAGCATAAACGGAAGGAGATGAACTTGGAGGAATCGATTGTCCGATTGAGGATTGAGGAAGATAATAGAAAGTCGGATAAGAAGATTGGAGGACAATTTGGGCAAGCAAAAGCCAACGTGGTTGAATCGATTCAAAGAGAAATAACAAGAAAAGGAACTTTTAAGTGAGGTCCAAAGGACAACAAGAAGAATGCTAAAGCGGTTTAAAGGAAATTGCTACAATTGCGGTAAACGTGGACATCTCAAAGTGAATCTACAATCCGAATAAACTTAAAGCACAAGCTAATGTGACTGAAGTTGATGAACTTTCGGATGGAGTACAAGAAATGAGTTTAGCTGTTGTTGTCTCTGAGTGCAACAATGTTGGAAATCCCAGGGAGTGGTGGGTAGATACTGGGGCTACCCGCCATATTTGTGCTGATAAGGCAATGTTCTCCAACTACAAGCCAATCGATGGAGAACAACTATTCATGGGAAATTCCAAGCTCAAAGGTTGAAGGACAAGGGAAAATAACCTTGAAAATGACTTCTGGAAAGGAGCTCGTCCTCAATAATGTGCTACATGTGCCTGACATTCGCAAAAATCTTGTATCGGGTTCTTTGCTTAGCAAAAATGGCTTTAAGCTTGTATTTGTAGCTGATAAGTTTGTACTCACCAAGAATGATGTTTATGTGGGAAAGGTTATCTTTGTGATGGAATGTTCAAGATGAACGTTCTTACTATTGTACCAAAAACAAATATTAATAATACTACTAGTAGTTAAGCTTATATGCTTGAGTCTTCTTGTTTATGGCATAATAGATTAGGGCATCTGTTCGTAGAATGATGAATTTGAACTTGTTGCCTAATTTGCAATTTGATCCTAATCATAAATGTCAAATATGTGTTGAAGCTAAGTTAGCTAAAACACCATATAACTCTGTTCAAAGGACTACCATTCCTTTAGAGTTAATTCACGATGATATCGTGATTTGAAATTTGTCAAAACGAGAGGTGGTAAAAAGTATTTTATTACTTTTATAGACGATTGCACAAGATCTTTATTATGTATATTTGCTGAGAAGCAAAGATGAGGCTTTGGATGCTTTTAAGCATTATAAGAATGAAGTGGAAAATCAACTTAGCAAGAGAATCAAAATGATTCGAAGTGATAGAGGTGGAGAATATGATGCTCCATTTGATGAATTTTGTTCAGAATCTGGCATTATTCATCAAACTACTGCACCATATTCACCTCAATCAAATGGAATTGTTGAACGCAAGAATCGAACTCTTAAAGAGATGATGAATGCTATGTTGATAAGTTCAGGACTACCCCAGAACTTGTGGGGAGAAGCAATTCTCTCGACAATGTCATTCTTAATAAAATTCCACTAAAGAAAATGGATGAAACTCCATATGAATTGTGGAAAGGACATAACCCTAGCTATAAACACTTGAAAGTGTGGGGTTGTTTTGCGAAGGTAGAAGTTCCTAAGCCTAAACAAGTAAAAATTGGGCCTAAAACATTGATTGCATATTTCTTGGATATGCACATAACGATAGTGCATATCGATTCCTTGTGCACAAGTCGGACATTCACGATATTCATGAAAATGTAATTATTGAATCAATGAATGTTGTGTTTTTTGAGAATGTCTTTCCGTGTAAAGACAGGGGATAAAGAAAAACAAGTTCACATAAGTGGACTTATGATATCTTGCAAATCTTGATCATGAAAATGATGAAGAACCAAAGCGATAAGAGGGCGGAAAGTCTACATCATTTGGCCCCGATTTTCTAACCTACATGGTAGAAAATGAACCTAAGACATTTGCGGAATCAATGTCAACTCGGAAGCACCATTCGGAAAGAAGCTATCAACAATGAGATAGAATCCATTATGCAAAATCACACTGGGAGTTGGTTGATCTCCCACACTGAAATAAACCTCAGGTTGTAAGTGGATTTTCAAAGGAAGTTAAAACCGGATGGATCTATTGATAAATATAAGGCTAGGTTGGTAGCTAAGGGTTATAAGCAAAATGAAGGCCTTGATTTCTTCGACACATACTCACCCTTGGTTACAAGAATTACTTCTATTAGAGTTCTTGTTGCAATTCTTTGCGCTATACGATCTCGAGATTCATCAAATGGATGTCAAAACAAAGATTTCTAAATGGTGAGTTAGAAGAAAAAATATACATGGAACAACCTGGAAGGGTTTGTTGCTTGGACGAGAGAAAAAGGTGTGTAAGCTCGTTAAGTCCTTGTATGGATTGAAGCGGCGCCAAAACAATGGCACGAGAAATTTGATAAAGCTATGTTATCAAATGGATTTAGAATTAACGAGTGTGATAAATGTGTCTACATTAAAAATACACCGAATGCCTATGTTATTGTATGCCTATATGTTGATGACATGTTGATAATAGGCGGCAATCATGATATTATCATGAATACAAAGAGAATGTTGACACAAAACTTTGATATGAAAGACATGGGAGTGGCAGATGTTATACTAGGGATTAAAATCTCTAAGACATCCGGTGGACTTGTTTTATCTCAATCGATTATGTTGAATCTATTCTCGGAAATTCAACGTTTATGATGAAAGTCCAGATTAAAACTCCAATTGACACAAGTTTACACTTAGTCAAGAATAAAGGTGAACCGTGTCTCGGTTGAAATATTCACGCGGGTCATAGGCGCTTTAATGTACATAACAAACTCAGCTACCGTCGATATAGCATGTCTTTGTGAATAAACCGAGTAGGTTCACTAGTAATCCAAGCAATGATCATTGGAAAGCTCTGAATAGAGTTTTGAGATATTTAAAATATACTTTGAACTTTGGATTACATTATACAAGATATCCAAAGATAGTTTTGGAAGGATATTGTGATGCTAATCGGATATCGATTCAAAGGATTCAAAATCCACTAGTGGTTATGTTTTTACCATTGGTGGTGCGATTGTGTCTTGGAAGTCCTCAAAACAAACTTGTATAGCTCGATCAATGATAGAATCGAGTTTATAGCTCTAGATAAAGGCGGAGAAGAAGCGAGAATGGCTTCGGAATTTTTTGGAGGATATTCCGTGTTGGCCAAAGCTTGATCATTGCTATCGGTATACATTGTGATAGTCGATCGGCCATAGGAAGGGCACAAAATAGCATGTATAATGGTAAGTCTGACATATATGTCGTAGACACAATACCATTAAACAGATTGATCTCAAGTGGTGTTATCTCCATTGATTATGTAAAATCTAAGGAGAATCTCGCATCCGCTTACCAAAGGTTTACCAAGAGATCAAGTATACCGATTATCAAAGGGAATGGTATTAAAGCCTATTACGCATGAATCTTTGTAATGGTAACCCAACCATGATGATTTGGAGATCCCAAGAACTTGGTTCAATGGGACAACTAAGTTATGAAGATTCGATTAAGCACTTAGGATAAATTCTACCCATTCCAATGATCAAAAGCGCTTTCTGCAGAAGTATATAAGGTTAAGTTCAACTTTTAATGATTCTTATAGCTTGGTTAAGCCAAGTGGGGTATGGCAGAATACTCTTAATAGGAGGTCACCTATGTAAGTGTGAAGTGGGGCCGCTTCTATGAGAATTTTGAGGCTTGAATTCTCTAAAACACTTATAAAACCCAAGGTTGTTCAAGGCCAAAATGAACACAACCATGAGAACTGGAAAATGTTAGGGAGGTTATTGTGTGGGTGTTGTTGTCTTGGTTTACACCAACGGCTGAACAGTTCAAGACATCATGTTCACTGATTAGCCAAGTAAATCCGATAGTACTCCACTAGGGAAGGTTCAAAGCCAGAAGCTACCTCTCCGATGCAATAACTTTCCGTTTGTACTCTCTTTTAGTGTCTGCATTCACATGTGCATTGCATTGATTTACATAATTTATCATTCATGTGGGGATTGTTGGAAATATGGTTGAGCTCACAAGAATATTTCAGGGGTGAATGAAAAATTATTGCCTAAAGGTGACAAGTTGAGGTACAAGTGGAACTTTGGTATTCCATGTTGGACAATGAATCTAGAAGAAATTTGTGGATGAATTATATATTCAAATGCATCTAGACTATTATTTGTAATTAGTACAAATGAAGTTGCAAACCAAAGGGTGCAACTCTTCATGGAAACTCACCAAAGGATGTAACTTTTCATGGAAACTCTTAATAGTTGCAAGACAAAGGGTGCAACTCTTCATAATAACTCTTGGAATGAAAAGGTGCGTCCAAGAGTTATGTTGTTTCACTTGAAACCTGTGGCAATCTATAAATATCCCTAGGATCTGCGCAGATTTAATCATTCATTATTGCATACAAACACAAGCATACATTCTCACAAAATTTTCCCGTAAAGGAGAGAGTACAAAACATTTGAAGTTAAATCGTCTCTTGTTGTTTGGAGTGTTATTACAGCAAGAGGAGACCGTTGTATCTTGGGAGACGTTTGCTATTCAATCGTGGGCACCGTAGCGGGGCAATTCATCTTAAAGACATAGAGTCGAACTCTAGCCTCGGTCTAAATTTCAAATTTTCCGTAATTTTGTATTTACGGATTCCAAGTAAGTTTTACGATTTATTCTCGAATATAATATTGCACGTGATATATCCCCAACAAAATCGGATTAAAACCATTTTTGACGATGGAGTTCCCTATGACCTCGTAGAAGAGGTCGCACAGTTCTATGTGAACGCCGAGGTTCACGATGAGGGCATCAAGTCCTCTTTCATGGAAAGCGTTCACCATTACGCCAAGAGATCTGGCGAACACCGCTTATTGCCGGTGGAAGGAGTGTCGGAAATTTATGAAGGCGATGTCAACCTAGTGTTGCTTGGAAGGAAGTAGCCAAGTCCGACTATCTTTCTGCGAAAGTAGTCTATCTGACTAATAAGAGGCTACTTGAATGAGGACTACCACAAATTGTTGGGCGTTGTTGCCAAATACATAGACATTAAATTTGGCGGCTTTGACGATTGTCCAAAGCAAAATTGATCGTGATGGCTGCGATCATTGAAGAAAAGAAAGTGAATTGGGCTGAGTTTGTATACAACAGACTCTGCCAGAATATTGGGAACAAATCCTTCAAGGAGGATGGTGCGTTTGGAGGATCCCAGGATACGGCCTGGTGATTGGCCGGGATGATGGAAGTAAAGGAGTCCCTCTTCGACATGGAAAGGTGTTCTATGTGAACAATATGATGTTTCCATCAAACCTCTCTGGCGCACAGAAGAGAGCCTACGCTAAGAGAGCGATCACGAGTGAGGGGAATCAGTGACCACGATGATCAAATTGTCTCCCCTCCTCAAAAGAAGAAGCTGCTCCTGCAGTAAGCCAAAAGATCGCCCCCATGCAAAGAAAGAAAAAGAAATCTGCTCCCCCTGCCCGAGAGTCACCGCCCCCGATCGTGTCTCTTGCCCTCGAGACGCAGCGGAGAAGGAATCTCAAATACCTTCTCCGGTCATCAAGAAGAGGAGAAACTGATAAGCCAAGACGGCCACTCCTCGAAGAAGACGACGGCACGCCCCGCCGCCCAGACTCGAAGAAACCTTATCCGAACCGAAATCCCTCTGGTACAAACAAAGAGAAGAAGAAGAATCTTCAAGCGTTAGAGCTTGAGAACCGGTTTAGTCGCCCACTCACTCAAAACAGATCTGAAGATCGCTATTTGGAGAAGTAGAGTCTCCGAAATTATTGATGAAACAACCAAGTCTGCTGAAGGCGATCAGTGAGAGGCAAATCAAGACCCATCTCGTAGTTCGAACAATGAGACACAAGAAGTAGCTGAGAAAGCAAACTCACCTGTTGACAGGTTGTATCCCCTCCCCAATGACGCGGCTAATGGTATGGAGCACCAGAGTGTGCTACCTTCATCCCGAGAACGAGGGACAACAAGAAGAAGATGATAGAGATGATGATGATGTGATGATCCTATCCCCACCTTATCCGGACATACAAGATCGTCTGCGAGAATGGAGGAAGTGGAAGTTGAGTCGATCCAGGAAATGCATTCCAAAGACCGAGTTTATCGAAGAAGAAGAAGGAATCGTGAACTTTCTTGGAGTGACCAATGTGGTCCAAGCTCTTGATGAAGAAAACTGTTTGGACATTCTAAATATCTTTAAAGAGAAGGCGAAAGAAAGATTGGCGAGAAAGAAGGCCGAGGCACGTGAGAAGGCCGGATCGCCCTCTCACCGGCACCACGAAACATACACATCCTCACCTCAACATTCAATCGAGAAAGTGATGAGGATCTGGACCCTGTTCTTTGCCGCCACGAAAGAGTTGAAAATGCGACAAAGCAATGCAAGAATCCGAAATCCTACATGAGCAAAGAATAATGGAGGGACCGGAGAGTCCTCCAAATCACAAATTGGAGATAGACCCTATGGGAGTGGTGCGAAAGATATTGCCATCGTTTGTCGCCGCCACCACTTCCCGGCTCATTCGGAGGAAGGTGTTAATGGAACCGCGCGATGAACCTGGGAGTGTGGGGACCCCGATCGAGCCAACCCCTAATGAAGGTGTCTTACCACCCCCCAATTCCAAGTCACTCACCGGTGGACCGGGGAGTCCGAGACGAGTGACCCCATTCCAAGTCACTCACCGGGTGTGCCGGTGAAAACTCCTCCACCGCGGCAAGGTCGGAGGATGTTTGTAGTGACTCCACAATGAATCTCGGAGGCTAAGTGGAGAAGGAACGATCCGCAGAATACACAAAGTTGTCATCAACGAGGCTCGGATACTTGAGAATGTCTCAAATTGAGGTGCCAACTTCTCTGCGAGGCCAATGACGCTGCGATGCGATCGAGGCACGAGGAAGAACGCCCCGGGAGTTAACACTGGCGATGAAAGTGCAATCCATGGAGTTGAGACTCCAATGGATGCCACCTCGAAAGACCCCAAGACAGTGACACATCAAAAGGATGTCGAGCCTCGTGCATTGCTTGAGACTGCGGGAGGTAATGAAGGCTAACGGGAGGTTGAGACTTCCGGGGTAGAGAAAGCCGCACGAACATCCTCCCGCTATCACCGATCCATCGAGAAAAGGAGATAATCGCTCTTCATGATTCCCGGGATAATCTGATGTAACCTTTCTCGGGATCGGAAGGAGACGATTAAGTCGAGTCATCCCCATAATCGATCCAAAAGACTCAATCGAGGATGTTCCAACCACGAGTAAGTCGACCTCAAGACTACTCGCCAAACATTCAACTTTGATGATGAGCCACCCATGGAAATCTCATCATCGTCCGATGATGCTTCGATAAGGCCGAGGACCGATCAACTCATTTGGAAAAACCAATTAAGACCGACGAAAGGCTGTTGAGGCGGTGAGGCTCGGCAAAAGGTGGTCGACTTCACAACCACAGGTGAAACAGAGTCCATGCGCGAGCTCCCAAGTCTGCGGCAGTTCGACTCCACAAGGGACTTCACGAGCACCAATTATCATTGAACAATTCGATTTGCCCGTGATGATCCTTTTGTAGAATCATTTCCTTTCTCTCTGCACGGCATCCGACCTCCTGAAGAATCAACTAAAGATCGCGAGCGCTTCCCACGACACGATCCCGTTATTCCATCGACACCATTGTTCCGGTGACTATGACTTTCACGCTGCTTGCGTCGGCTAAAACAGAGAGACAAGCTATGATTCGGGAAGTTTTCAAAGCCTTATTCACTAAGGTTGAAAAGATGGAGAGGCACCAGGCCTCACTGGACATGAGAGGCCGGATAACGAGAGACGCCAACCTTACTACTGATTTGCGTGGCATCATAGTCGATCCGGGAGTGGTGGCAACAAAGAATAAACAATGCGTGTGGAACAAGCTCGATATTTCAGGACATTGTTCAACAAGTTGTTAGTCCGGGCGGGCTGAGAATGTTGATGCAAATACAAAATTGCAAGAGCACATTGAACAAATGCATGAATCTCATACTACGAGAGATAAAGGCTGCTGCGTGAACATAATAAGAACGAGCTCCTGCGTGGAAGAGAATATGGATCGAAAATTCGGTCTCCTCATGGTGAGATGAAGTTGGTAGCAAGTGAATCCAACGCCACCTGCTCTAATTTCCGTGCGGATACTCCGCATACTCATTCGAATTGAAGCGAGAACTTTGTCGGCCGTCAATGACTAGACTTCTTGCTTGGTAGCTTGTTTCCGGGGTTTCTCTCTCCTTTGATGATGCCAAAAAGAGGGAAGAGGAATACCTAAAGACACCGAAGGGATCCGAAGGCGAGAAGGAGGAAGCATTTGTGAAGAAAAGACAAATGAGGAAGTAATAAGAGAGAAGAAAGGAAGTCGATGAGGGGGAAGGTTCGAAATATGTGACCTTGATGATTGCTAAAACCCTCAACAAGGTCTTGTCACAATTTGAAATTATCAAAACTCCCGATGACTCTACCACTCCAACACTCTTCTGTACCTATGGGCCGAAAAGAAAAACTGATTGAAGCGATTGATGAAGGAAGTGGAAGGAAGGATGGATGCCCGAGTTATGGATATTCGAAACAACATGGAGGCATTCCAACGACGAGACACCTATGCCATTTCGAGATGCCTAATCCCGAGCCAAGATCGGTTGATGAATTCAAGACGCTCGCATCCGAAGGATACTTCACAAATATGTCTATGGCTCAAGCACGGGATTTGTCTTGAAATGGGTCTCACACTATGTGAAGAAGGCGACGACAGACAGAGACTACTAGCGATCTCTCTGCTAGTCACTCGACTAGGAAAAAGAAGACCCCAAAGACAAAGACACGCCCGGAGGAAAAGGAAGAAGCGAGAAGTGGAGGAAGAGGTTTCGGACCTGACCTCCGCCCAAAAATATTGAGTATATAGATCCAGGCAAAAAGGAGGGATCTATTGGGGCTGGATTTGATGAAGTAGCCAACCCGCAAGTGGCTAAGAACAATCTTGAGTATGTGAAGAGAATTGAAGAGGAAAATAAAAGACAAACTCAGCTATGGGAGGAAAGACAAGAAAGACGAGAAGAGATGAAGGCGCCAAAAGGGCGTATGAAAAGAAGAAGGCGCAGTGAAGATGAGAAAAAGAGAAGAATATCGAGAAGATGACATAGTCAAGAATATGAAAATAAGGAAGCGCAAGGAGATGAAGTGTTGTTGTCCACCCCTTCCGTGTATTTTTCTTTGTGTAAATACATTTTTATGTAAGTCTTACATACATTGAATAAAATTGTACAATTTCTATACTTATGGAGATATAGAACAAGTATGGTTACTTTAAGGTCCATTTAAGCTCGATACATTTTCTTTTGATTCAAGCTCGATACACTTTGTAAACAACTATGTAAAGAACAAGAATGTTGTGATCAATAAAAGATCGATTCTAATCATACATTCCGTGATTCTACATTTGCCTGTATGTATCTTTCTTTGTTTAATTATTGTTGTATATTTTAAGTTTTGGCATCATCAAAAAAGGAAATTGTTGGGAAATTATTTTGTAGATTTTGATGAATGCCATGCAAAACTTAGAGTAGGAAGTTGGCACCCCATTTTTGTTGTAAATTGCATTGTAATAGATAGACTTGGTCGAGTGAGATAAGTCGGCTATGCTGAACATGCAAGAAGACAACCGGAGACTAGAAGGAAGACTCACTGTGAGGCGGTGAGTATGGCAAAGAAGAGAAGATAGGAACTCGATCAAGGTGCAATCGAGATGCGGTGAGTGAAGTATCGGTCAAGTCAACTCAAGACATCCAAGTCTCAAGTTGAAGTGACGAAGAGTCATCCATGATTGGAAGGCGACTCAAGTCACCTGGGAAGTCAAGGAAATGCGATCAAGTCGAGATAATCGAAAGAGATTCATTGCATAGAAATCACGAAATTACTTAAACAAGTAATACTCACATCATCGTATTTCTTGAAGTGCTCGATTCGAAGCGTGCAAAAGGAATAAACCAACGGGGAAGCACTTTGCACCCGTGTCGAACACCGAAAAGTCAAGAATCATTCATACGAGGAAATGGCAATTCAAGGATCGCAACAAGACAAGCCAACGACCACAAGTATCTTTTAAAAATAAGTCTATCTCTTCAATGGGCAAATTTTTGAAAGATCACTATAAAAGGCCGAGGAATCACTCGAGAGAAGGTTACCCAACCACGAACATTCAAGCTAACATTTGAATCAGTAACCAAAAATATTCTCAAGTCATTCAAGATTAATCCTCAAGCCTACATTACGAAGGAAATCAATCCAACACTCACTTTGTGAAGGAAAGCAACTTCAATCGGTTGAAGAGGAATCATTTGAAGAATCAAAGGGTCTACATTCCACGAAGGATTGTAGAAAGGTTCAAGGTCGAACCAAACTTAAGCTATTTGGAGGGCTTGATCAAATCCAAGGAACTTAAGCAAGTGGGCTGTAGTAGCAAGCGCAAAATGCCTGCCTGAAGAAGAAAGGCGAGTCGTCGAGAAGCCACCGTGTGACCAAGGCATCTCCGGATCGAGTCCCAAAGGATAAAGTCACTGTGTGATCAAGACTTGTATCTGGGTACTTAACCACTCGTATATTGATCAATACTTAGTGGATTCTTCCAGAGTTGGGGAAGAGAGGAGTAGAAGAATTACCCCATCTTGAACCTCTATAAAAACTTATTGTGTCATTTACATTTCAACACTTTAATTTTTGCATCTTATTTTTATATCTCATTGATAAATTTGCTATCCAATTGATAATCAACTAAGTGTTAAAACCAAGTATTAAAACAAACTTAACCAAATTCAAGGGTGTTAAGTCTTCCAATGAAAACAAATCACGATCGAGTTAAGTCTTTAGTCAAAATAGCTGAGTTATTCTATCAACATTCGATCAGTGCTGAGTGACTAACTCTGATTAACTAACTTAGTCGTCCATCGGGACACAAATGTGAAGTATTAACTCAATATCCGAAAGGACTAATTTGAAAAGTTGGTAAGGTTTATTCAACCCCCTTCTAAACCTTACACTCACACCCCTTGGGACCTACATAGTCCTTATTAGACCTCCCATTGGTATGTCTCTCAAGTAAGCGGGATCCACCGCTTAAGTTCAAACATTGTTATAAACCATGGGTGTGATGTTAGATTGAAATCATTCATAACATCATTCATTTCTCTCAAAATCAGTTGGTTCCAAATAGTTGTCCCACACAACACGACCGAGCCTTTTCTTGAAGTCATCATCCTTCAAGAATGCTTGACCCACCTTCGTGCTCACCTTTTCCATTATATGCCACATGCACAACTTTGTGAATGGTATTTTTAAATACCATTTGGATGGCATTTTTCATCGCTAGGTCTTGATCTCAGAACGAGATATATTGGCTCCTTTCCCATTGCTTCTAAAAAGCACTTGAATAACCACACGTCACGATTAACATCTTCTTTTAATATCGGTCCGGTACCAAAGGTAATACATTTTACGTGGTTGTCAACCCCGTAAACGAGCAAACACCATCTTGTACCTGGATTTTTGTTAAAGCAAAGGGCATGGGTTAAAAATACATTATAGGTATATAAATATTCATAGGCGTTTTGCAAGGAAGGAAAATATATAATTATTCCATTGCAAGGAAAAAAATCCTAAAAATACATTAATACTACTAAAAATGCAACATTACGAGAATACTTATATACCTCAAAGTGTTTAACAAAATATGCAACAAATTATGAATATGCATACATCATTATTCAATTAAATATACATCAAGTGAAATAGCCTATTTTTTACCATGCATTGTCGGTTACATCATGAAATCTCTATTTCATAAAAATTATAACATTGCAAGTTGACATGATAATCCACACAAATCTTTTCGCCCAACACCAAATGCATCACAAGTTAGTTATTTATACATCAATACAATACTAATTATGCAATATTACGAAAAATAACTCTACCTTATATCGTTTAAATATACATTATAGGTATATAATTATGCATGTAAATTGCAAGGAGGAAAAACATATAATTCTTACATTTAAGGTTTTGTGAATAACGATTAATATTTTTTCGTAACCTATATATGCATCATATCTTTACTATATATACATTAGGTAGGCAAAGAACGATTAATATCCCAAAGCTTTTTCTACGATGCGTAATATTAGTTTTAAACATTACATCAAA
The DNA here is from genome assembly GCA_016081115.2 of Rehmannia glutinosa. NCBI lineage: Eukaryota > Viridiplantae > Streptophyta > Magnoliopsida > Lamiales > Orobanchaceae > Rehmannia > Rehmannia glutinosa. The sequence continues at coordinate 66,101 of JABTTQ020003504.1, read as the reverse complement.
ATACAACATCTAATTATACATAATTTTTTATATATCTATGCATGTAAATTGCAACTAACAAAATAACATGAATATTGCATTTTAAGTTGCAGACATTAAAAATTTATTACGTTTTTAACCACATAATTATGCATTATATGTACACTAAAAATATATTTAAAATTTTTTTTTCGTTTAAGTGTTTTTTATCATGCATATAATGGAATATAATTATGAAAGACATATTGATTTTAAGTGCATTTGTAATACCGATTGGTGTTGTAGGTGGCGTCGAATGAGATTGCATCACCGAAGATTTTGTAGTTCATTATTGATGTCGATCGCCTGGAAAAGCCGAGTTAATCGCTTTCGTTTTCATCGACATCATAATTAAATGACATTCCATTGCAGACTTCATTTTTCTTGAGAAACTTGTCTATGACTAATAAGCGCATCTCGCCCCTCATATGTATGCTTTTAAATCTCTCTTAAAGTTCTTAAAATCTACTTGCGATTACGACGTTTGAGTACCCTCCAACCATCTCTTTCATCAATCTCAATGATTTAGAGGTACCTATATTGACCCAAGAATAATTTAGAAGGAATTGTTGGTGACCAAAATTAAGATTCCTATTTACTTTGAAAAAACCGCTTGAATTGTTCGGATTTCATTGTATGAGTGTGGCGCTCTTGAAGGAATTTATTCTATAAGAATGGTCATTCTTGTACTCAAATATGCAACGTGCATTGCATCCAACCCTATTTGAGTCTCTCTTGCTGGCGTCACTGAGTCTGTGTTATCTCGCATCATCATCATTTAATGTGGCTGGGTTTGATATCTTTGAATTCTTGAAACCTTCCCGTTGCATAATATGTATTGCTCACGAATATAATATCATTCCCGAATTTCCTTTTCGTGCTTCTTCGGATATCAAACCCACATATCGAGCCATATTCCATGTAAAAACGCACACCGATCTCTAGCGTAGAAAATTCCATTCCAACGCGTGGAATTTTGTCTTGGTCTACCTCGAATCCATTTTTGTTGATCCGGTGAAATTTCAAGCCTCTCTCTTTGGTTTTCGATTATACCTATTAGCATAAATTTAACATTAAATATACACCACAATAATATTAAATAAGCGTCATAATACATATACGATATGTTTTTGTTAAAAATATGGATATTATTTTGTTCATTCAAGATGCAAAATAATATTCTTAACAAGACATTTTTTTAGATTAATTATGCACGAATAGATATTCTCGCCCATTAATTTATATTTATGCGTTATACATGCAACATAATTAGGGATCCTAAAAATATTTATATATTAAATATGCACGATTGCATTTAAATGGTCCAATCGAGATGATGCTAGGAAAAATTATATAATGCCGAAGATATTAGTTATTTTTAACTATACATTTTATATGCGACAAAATATCCGTAAAAATACATCATTTTTCAACTAAATATACACTAAATTCATAAGAATAACATAGTTTTCAATTAAATATGAATATGCAACTATTTATGAATATGCATACATCATTATTCAATTAAATATACATTAATTGAAATAGCATTTTTACCATGCCTTATCGGTTACATCATGGAATTTCTATTTCATAAAAATTCCAATATTGATTTCCAAAAAAAAAAAATCAAATTTCTAATATTGCTAGTTGACATGATCATGCACACAAATTTTTCTACCATCTTAGATGCATCACAAGTTAGTTATATATACATTAATACAATACTAAAAATGCAACATTACGAGAATACATATATACCTCAAAGTGTTTAACAAAATATACAACAAATTATGAATACGCATACATCATTATTCAATTAAATATACATTAAGTGAAATAGCATTTTTTACCATGCATTCTTGTAAACATCATGAAATTTCTATTTCATAAAAAATAATAAAGTTTACACGATTATGCACACATTTTTCTCCGACCAAAGACCAAAATGCATCACAAGTTAGTTATATATACATCAATACAATACTAATTATGCAACATTACGAGAATGCATATATACCGTAGATCGTTCAACAAAATTGTTCAAACTTGTAGATTTTTTTATCTTTTAATCATCTTCTTTATTAATCATGCAACGATTTCGCGGAAAATATATAGACAATTTTAAGAATATACTTACCAAAATCAACATCTTCACTTTGTAGGTATCATCCGTAAAATCACTCATCATGTATTTTTCACGATCGAGGCGCGTACTAATTTTTTTTTTTTTCTTCTTTGCTGCAGATTCAATTGGTTGGAACCGATTCTTTTGTTTTAGCAAAAATGGCGTTTCTTAGAGGATAGAGATTAGAAGATTTTTGGCTTTCATTTGATTGATTTCATGCCTAAATTAAAGGGATGAGATATGGTAAGTCCTATTAATTAGGTGAACGATTTTTTTAGTTTCCACTGAAATACCCTCTGAAAAATGATGCTACAAAATGCAATAATATCTTATATTTCAATCTTATCCATCCATTAATTAATTGCAACGGTTGAGATCATGTCTCACGGTCTCACCCCAATATATGGTCTCACAAGAACCGTCCCCTATATATATATTTTATGTAAAATTGAACTTTTGTCAATTTCATCTACATTATACAAAAAAATAAATAATCAGCAAATCTCGAAACTTTTTTGAAAAATTGGGAAATTTGCCTTATTAAAATAAAATATATATAAAACATATAAAATTAGTCACTACAAGAAAATTCCAGTTTACCAATAGAATTTATCGACAAAAAATAATTTTACCACTGAATTTCACAATTACCTACAAAATAATTTTTTTCCCTCAACACATCGTTAGTTTTTTAATTTGCCGACTGAAATAATTTAGGTATTTTCCAAAAGTTTTATATTCTGTATGTAAATTTTTACGTGCAATGATTTGACCTACATTTTACTATCATCTTAATATTTGTCTACAAATTCTTTAGTAGATAAATTGATTTTTTATTATACTGAGACATAACATATTCCTGAGTCTGCTGAAATTCGCCTATCTTCTCCATGGCCTTTTCCTTTGAGCTCGAATTTCAGTCGACAAGTTGAGACTACAATCTATTTTGGGGTTCCAAATTGTCTGGGAACCAATTTGGGAGTAAAAAATTTAGATCAATTTGTGGATAAGATTGAATTAGGTTTTCAAATTAAGAAATTAGAGTTTGAGATCGATTTGGGTGAAGAAACCAGTGCACATAATGAAATAGATATTGCAACCGATTGATTGGGCGGGTTGTTGATCGCTCCAAACCTGAAATTTCATGTCAATTCGTTAGTCATAGATGGTCAATAGAGTTGTCAATTTTGGCCCCTATAAAAAATAGCCACACTGGACTATGTTTTCATAGGCCGGAAATAAGTCGGGCTTTTATGGCACGACATATTAGCCTCGAAAAATTGAGTTGTACCGGTTTTTTCTTTGTATTTATGTGGGTTGGGCCGGACCAGGCTCAAGAAATAGTGGCCTAATTATTGTTTTAAATTACGTGGCCTGGCCCGAATTTTTGCTCTGTCGGCCCATTTGATACCTCTAATGGCCAACTAACGTCAAGTAGGGTTGTATAAACCCTGATAAAAAATTGTAACGTTGGATACTATATTTGATGAATTGGGAACATGAGGTACTAGAATCAAAATGTAAGTAAATTTAATTTGCCGGTACTAGTTAATTATCCATCCTAAAAAATCTATCCAAAATTAAACAAGTAAATAAATCTACAAAACAAAGTTAATAGATGGTGTAACAAAAACTTTGTTGTTTGCAAAAAATTAACAAACACGAAAAATGAGGTTTTGTTGGGATGCCTTTTTTAGCTACTGCTGGTTTTCTGCCCAATCAAAGTCATATTAAAATCTCAACAAATCATTGCCATTTTTATGTTACAACTGGTCTTCCCATGAGGTTTTGTTGGGATGCCTTTTTTAGCTGAACAGTCTATACTACAAACAAAATGCCTACACTACTAACATTTTGCCTTTTCAGAAATTATATATATGTAACTGATTATTCTCTTCTAAAAGTCTTTGGGTGTTCACCCATACAACATATAAACAAAAACTGAAGCTACTCTGCACAAATGGTACGTGAATGGTTTTCAAGAATTCCCAGTTAGAATTTGTCAACCCAAAAAGAAAAAGGAAATGAATTCTGGGAGCAAATCAAGAGAAAGAAAGATAGAACATACCTTTACACTTAGCTTGGAAATGAGGAAAAAAAAGATAAAAATGTATAAAGTTGCAGAGTCAGTATCGTGGAGTGGAATACTTCTTATTACACTGATGGAATGTGGTTCTCTCGTTAGTTGTTAACGGTTAGGTTCAGAGAAAGAGAGTGGAGCACTGGAGCTACACTGACAGAATGTGGTTCTCTCATTAGTTGTTAAAAGTTAGGTTTAGAGAAAGAGAGTAGAGCGCTGAAGCTGACTGCTGAGACGGTTGCCACCGTAAGAAAATATGGGGATTTGGGGGTAAAAAGGGGGAGTTTTTTTTTCAAAGGTTTAAAAAGGGGGAATTAGCAGTGGGGCGGGCTGTAGCTATTATAATACCTAAACCGTACGCAAAGACCCATATGGTGTGATTTTCTGTGTGGTGCAACTTTTCTTTTCTTTTCCTTTTTTTTGAGTACAACTTTTCTTTTTATTAAATTAATAAGTTTTGTTTTGTTTTTGTTTTTGTTTTTTGTTAGTTCCATTTTTCTTAAAATGAAAACTGTATTTAAGATGTAATTCTTTTTATTCGCTTGCTTAGATTATTACATTACTAAATCTCAGTTACTATTTGTGCTAGTTAAATCCTATGTCCTCAAATACAATATTTACATGAATTTTTTTTTTATAACTAAAAATCATTCTTTCTTAACACACTTTTACTAAACTTATATTCATAAAATAAATCACTATTTATATTTATATTGACTCGAGGTTTTACTAATATTACTTATAATCGAGGTTTGAAATATCGCCGGAGAATGAGCCCCCGGCCCGAATACCTGCGCCTCTGCCGTCTCCTCGACGAATCCCTTCAACCCTTTTCGGTAAACATTTCAACCACCTTTCTCCATTCTTCCGCCGCTTATTCACTCTTTATCTAATTCATTTTTTTTTTGTTTTTTTGTTTTCTGTTTCTTGAAACATTTCCGTCGTGTTTTGAACAATTTTCAGGATATTGCATCCGATTCTTTAACTGAAGAAATCGAAAAAGACCTTCTAATCGCTCTCTCTCAGGTTTGCTATTAATTTTCTGTTGAATAATCATTGCTTTAGATTGTTCTCCGCATCTTGTTAGTTTATCTTATCTTTTTTCTGTAAAAATTGAATCTTGATTCTCTTTTTCGGAATTTAGGTTTTCAGACAAGTTAAGCAGTGGACACATGATTTTGATTCTGACGAGGTTTGTACTATCTGTCAATCACTCAAAATTTTCTAGAAAGTTTTCAAATGTTTCTAGTTTTCCCTATATGAGGAGAAACATACTTTCAGCAGGAGTTGTTGGTGGAGCCTGTTGATGATGGGGAATGTTCGGTTTCCTCACCTTCACATTTGGACGATCGACATTGTTTGGCTAACATCATTGGTGACTTGGTAACGTTTCGTCCCCTGCTTAGTCATTATTTCCACGGGATCATATATCAGTTTTGCAGTGCTGTTGAATCTTTTTACTCTTTAAGAGTAAAATTTGGTGTTGTGTTTGCATAGAACTCGAGTGGGTACACCAAACTTGACGTGTTGAGCTAACAGTGTACTCAGATTGATCTCCTTTTTGTGTTATTGTATAGTTAGTTGATTGAGTATTACTCAACCCGCTGTTCACCCACTTGTCTTGGGAAGTCAATGTGAAACAAAACTAGATTTTTAAAGGGTTATTAACCTTAGTTTTGGTGGTTATATGCTTTCATTCAGATTCATTTCTCAGACATCAGTATTTGTTGATTTATTTGCAGATGTTTTTGCTTGCTGTCAATAGTCGATATGCTCAGCACTTGGTGGGGAATACTCTTGTTGCCATTTCTGAGTTTTTGCTTACATCAGTATGTTCCTATGAGCATCTTGTAATCCCTGTCAATTGTGGCATCTCTCATAAATGTCATTCCAATAATAATTTTTTTATTTGCAGGATAGCGGTTGGGATGATTTCATGCAGTTGTTGTGTGTTTGCTTAGAATTGGCAATTTGTAACAGTGTTATATCTTCTTCAGAACCTGGTGCATTTGAAACCACATATGTAGATTATGAGCCATCCACTTCGAGATCTTTGTTGAAGCTGAAACTGAAAAGTGCAAATTGGTCTGTGGTGGCAGCTATTTTTCGAGTTTTACGTAATATACAAAAATATTTAAAGCAAGATTTTGATTGCGAAGTTGTGAAAGCATATCTAGATTCTGTCAGCTCTTTAATGTTAAATTTTCCCTGGGATATATTGAGAGAGAACTATGCTGGTCATAATACTGAAGCTCTTCAAGGGTCAGCCAAAGATGTTTTAGTACAAACAGAGGTTGTCAAATTGGAAGAAATAAATGTGTTCTTTGGAAATTTCATTCAGTTTCTCTGTTCTTTGGTCACGCAAAGCAGTTGTCTAGATAATGGAGTTGGTTTAACACCAGTTATTAGCAAAACTATCAACCTTGTCCCCAAGATCACAGCCTGGTGCCATACCGAGCTTCAAAGTCTCCATCATGTCCCCATATCTCACTATTTTAGACATAAAGTGCTGGTAATTTTTTCCTCAGTTAATGTTCTGCATTATATTTTAGAGTTTATAGAAAACTACAGGTGAACATCATTTTATACAAGTAAAATTGCATTTGTGTGGTTTGACTACTGGTTCTGCTTATGCATTAGCTTTCGAGTTGCATGCAAGACCTGGAAATATTACTTTTTTTCTTTTTTAATTAATGCCCTAGCTGTCTATTCATTGTTTTACTTTCTCGAGCCAAATATGTTTCAACCTAAATGAAAATCAGTTTCCCCAAACCTTGTGTAATTTCCAAGGTTATTACGTTGATGTACTCGCACTTTTTAGTTGCTTCAAAGTTGCTTGCTATCATCATTGATGCTTGGTTTAGAGTTGATGTTTTCCTTGTCAGCTTGATTGAAACTTGTTATATTGACTGTTAAATTCGGGGGGACTTGGTACGGTCTCACACATGAAGCGTACCCAATATGGGGAAGAGAGCACAAGCCCACCAAGTGAGGTTCCATCCTAAAACCAATTGGTGATAGGAGGAGTAGCTCACTTGGTTTATAAATTGGACTCTCTTCCCTTTCTTAATCAATGTGGGACAACTCACAAGTGACATATCTCAACACGCCCCCCTCACTTGTGAGTCCTTCGTCAATTCATTAATTATCATCACAGGATCTTCCATGCTCAATCACATCATGTGATGGGCCCACCTTGGGCCGAGCAATGGGGCCTGCTCTGATACCATGTTAAATTTGGGGGGACTTGGTACGGTCCCACACATGAAGCGTACCCAATATGGGGAAGAGAGCACAAGCCCACCAAGTGAGGTTCCATCCTAAAACCAATTGGTGATAGGAGGAGTAGCTCACTTGGTTTATAAATTGGACTCTCTTCCCTTTCTTAATCAACGTGGGACAACTCACAAGTGACATATCTCAACATTGACAATGGTCATGATACTGAAGTGGTCAATGCTCTTGGTTTCTGCTAGTTAGATGAAGAAGTTAGCTTGACATATATCAAGCATAAACATGGTTTGTTGCTATAAGTATGTTCGTCCAACTCTCGTTTAGTGTATGAAAGAGCTAAAGACAGAAATTTGTCCGTTAGCATAAGTACTTTTACCCAAGTGGCTTTTTATTGAAGAATACTTTTTTTTGGGACCTTTCTTATGTTGGATGCTATATTTCTATTAATGAAAGATCTATTGCCATGCCCAACCTGATTGATGTTGAATGCACAGATGCTAATGATCAAGCTTAGTTCTAGTAGCCACATTGAGCAAACGATACACGTGACATGGATGCATCTTGTTCGCAAGTATTTTGAAGATCTATTGTTGCTACCTATATCTGGGGGTAAATTCGACGAGGATGATTTTCTGGAAGGCTCACCATTCTGCACTAGCATTTTTGATCCTGGAAAACAAAATATGTTATCTCGCCATTTGCAAAGGCTGACTGTTTTTCTTTTCTTGAAGTGTTCCCTAAATTTGGTCAGTATGAAGGGAAGTCCTGATGAACCACAACGTGCATATGAAAATTTGAAGCATAATTGCACTAATGACCTGAATTTGGATTCAGAATGTCGCAGTGAAAGTTTAGGTTTAATAAAGCTCCATGAGTGGCTTCAAGCTCACGCTCCTGCTGATATTCTTGCAAACGATGAATTGTATTTTGATCGATGTGTGAGATTTACTTTATCATTCCTCCAGCTATTTATGCATGAGGTTTGTTCTCATTCTCTTATTTTGTCATGGGCTTTTATTTTATCAGCTTACCGTTCATGGGCTTTTAATCAACTTTCTCTATATCCACTTGTATTCATTTGTAAAAAAATTACATATTTTTTTATTTCTGCTGTTCTTGCGCTAATACTTACCTAGTTGCATTCATGTTTTCTAGAGCACATTGACCCAAAACGAATATTAACTTGAGGGTTTTATCATTATGTTGCTGGCTCTGGTAGTTTGGTCTTGTTCCTTTCCAAGTTAGGGAGCTTCGGGAATGTTTGATTTTATTTTGGGTGTTATAAGGGGAGGTGTTTTGGGAGAATGTGTGTATATGGAGGAAATTATATTGAAAAACGCGACCGTGTTTAGGGTTTATTTTGGGAAATAAATGGAGAACAGAAAGGTGGTAGGCAAATGAACCCAAACATAGCTGACTCAATTCCACATTATGTTTTGTGCGGAGCGTATTTATGCTTCATAATTTTGGAATTCCTATCTGTTGAGTAATGCTTGGGCAACCAATTTCTGCTGGGTTCTTTTCTTATTTGATCTCCATTGGCTTTGTCCTTTCCTTTATTTACCTTCCTCTTCAGTAATTCCTGCATTAGTAGGGAAGTAAAATTGACTTTGAAAATTAATATCCCTAGCCTTATTAGGCAGATGAAATATTTGTTGGCAGCCCTACGTGGATGTAAGATTTGAGGGGGCTATTTTTTGCAGTTATTGTATAGATCGTTGTTTATAATGGCAAAACTGTAAAGTTACACTATAGTATCTTGTTTTGTCTCTCTGGATGTTCAAGACAGCCCATACGTCTTAGATTTGGGAAGTGAGGATGATGCTCTCATGTGTTTATGATGAAAAATGAGTTGGGCAGTCTCATTTGCCCTTAAATGAAGCATCAATTGAACTTTGCAATTACTTAACACGGTAGTTTGTGTTATAGTTGATCCATGTTTTCTTTTTTTTTTGGTATTCTTGTGAGTTTATCCTGTATTTTTTCTCATTCAGAACGTCCTTTGAATTGTAGGATGATATCCTGTTTGAAATGCTCTTGCAACTGTTTCGTGTACCATTTTATCCGGAGCATCGGTAAGCGATACCAAAATCACTGTTTAGTGGCCTTTAAAGAGTTTACCAAAGTGTTTCTAAGTTGTATTTTTTTCTGTAGGATTATGAAAGACGAGCCCCTAGCGGAGAATCACATAACCTTTCTTGCTTCTGACTTGTTTAACCCTATACATCTTTTTCATCTATTTCTTGCTGAGGTAATATGTTTGCGGAAAACCTAACCACCACTTTTCTTGTGATCTAGCATGTTCTTCATATTTGATTTCATTAATGTATCAAGTTATGTCCCTAGTAAAAGGTTTCTGCATTTTACTTTCCTACAGATACACTATGATCATCAAGTTCTACTTGACTATCTTATCTCGAAGGACACTGGATCCAGCTGTGCTGAATACCTTTTGAGGTGTGTATCTGGAAGTTCCTTTATCTTGCAAAGCTTTATGCTTATTTAACTTCTCATTTTTAGTCTTGCTGTTTTTGACTTAAACATGATTGCTGCCAGGTCACTACGGATTGTTTGCAATTCATGGAGCTTATTTGTTGAATTTCCGGGAGTGGAAGAATGTTTAGGTCAATTATATCCGAAGAGGCAAAAAGTTATGGAAGATTGTACAGCTTTCAAGGGAGTATTATCTCCTACGACATTGAAGGATGGTGGCAGAAATTATAGACAACCATTTGTGGCTGCTAGGGATTGTTTGGTTTCACTGAAAACATCCATCAACAGTCTTAACCAAAAGAATTTATTTCCATATAATCCTCAAGTGCTTCTGCGGCGGTGAGTTATTGTCTGTTACTTTTTTTTTGGGGGGGGCTGTTCATTTGTGCATAATGAGGATGGCGTCCCACTGATTCATCAACAATGTCGAGTTTACTTCCCAGCGAGTTGAATGAACTAGACTAGTTCTTTTTAAAAGAGGAATAATTGAAAAGAACTGAAAAGACTGAGCATTATTTAAGTATGAATGCCAGCCTATTTGTATGTCTTATGCTAGATTTTTGCTCCATCTGGGTAATTCCATTAGTTCTTTTTGAACTACCTAATTAGATTATCAGGGAAAACCTTTCCTTTTTGGTGTATAATATTCTCTTAGTTCTTCGTCATCTTTTTCCAGTTGCTACTTCTTTTTCAACTCTTCCAAATGATGGTATAGGAATTTGATTTTTCCCTTACACATGGCTCTTGAATGTCGCATTATAAGAAATTTGGTTCATTAGTTAATATTGGGTTACGAGTGCTCTTTATTTTTGGTATAATGAAAGTCTTGTTAATCTTTGCACTTGAGTTTATGGTCTAGATAAGTTAGCACTAAATGGTGTTCGCATAGTTTGGCTTTTGGATCACAAAAGTTTTATGTATTTCTCTATACAAATGCTCGTCTCAATTATACAATTCAATGAGCTCATTTCGTCAGCTATCTTACATTGAAGTTTTATCTCCCGATTGACTACTTAGAGCTTTTTCTACTCATTATTCTGATTACAATCACCTCTGCTTCTCATATTTGGAATCTTTGTGCTCTTATTGCAGTTTGACGAGATTTCAGGAGCTCTGCATTAAGCAATAAATTGTGGAAATTTCATTCGACCCGTCGCCTCTACGTTGCTTGTGCTACAATTTTCTATGTGGTGGTCGAAGGATGATGGTTCCATTATGTAGCTTCAAAATGGACAAGTGAAACTTAGAAAATTGTTTGCGGTAAGATCTCGATTTTTTGACTCGGCACGACTCCAATGTTTTTTCACTTCTTTAATTCATCCTTTTGTATATTTCTACTACTGTTCGAAATTGTGTTCTTGTTTAGCCTTTGTAGCTCACAACAGTTGTACCAAAATGTTATTCTTCTTTATCCATGTAGATCATATAAGATACATTTGGAAATCAGATTACCCATACTTATGCAGGCAGCGTTTTTCTTAATACTGCTGGAGCATCGGTTATTAATAATTTTATACTATAGTCTATCTAATTGAATTGGTAAGTTCAATTTTTCTTATTGCACGCTACCCTAGTACTAAATTGTGCACAGATAAAATATGAAAGTTATCATTGGGCCAAAAATTGCTGAGTTTTCTTGAAGTAGAAAAAGAATTGTGAATAATAGTGTCATCTGGTTTTTTAATAAGCTCTTTAGCTAATAAAGTAAACAAATAAATACAAAAATATATTTCTAGTTATGTCCGATGGCAGATACCTTGTCCTATGTGGATATCGATGTTACATGGATGCATTCGCTCAATGATTGACACCAACTCTCAACTCTATTTAACAAAGTTGCTTTTGTCAAAGCCTTTTTACAAAAAAACTCGATCAAAAATGGAACAGGACAAAAAGCAGAACCACTTTGTGCTGATTCACGGAGCCTGCCATGGCGCCTGGTGCTGGTACAAAGTGGTGACGTGGCTGAGATCGGAGGGCCACCGTGTAACTGCCCTCGACATGGCGGCTGCCGGAGCTAATCCTAAACGTGTGGAAGAGCTGAGTTCAATCTCCGACTACTATCAGCCGTTGATGGAGTTCATGGTGGCTTTGCCGTCCGATGAGAGGTGGTTCTTGTGGGCCACAGCATGGGAGGAATCTGCATATCTCCCGCCATGGAAAAGTTCCCGGAGAAAATTGCTTTGGCTGTTTTCGTAACGGCAATCATGCCTGGTCCTGATCTAACTGTCTTAGATGCTGTTGGAGAGGTAAACTTTAATTATTATTATTAGGAAAATTACAAAAAGTACCCTGAGGTTTGACCTAATTACAGAAAAAACCTGCTAACTTTCAAAATTAAAAAAGGGTAAGTTTGATTTAACCTTAAAAGGGTAAACTGCAATGATTTTATAAATATGAAGGGGGATTTTGAAATTTTTTTGCTGTTGAAGGGTTAAATGTTAGCCAAAATAAAATGTGTGGGGTAATTTTTGTAATTTCAAAAGTTAGCTGTGTTTTTTCGTAATTAGGTCAAACCTCAAGGTTTTTTTTTTTTTGTAATTATCCCGTATTATTATTATTATTTTTAGGTAAACTTTAATTTGTGTATCAGATATAATTTCCATTGCTGTTATCTTCTTATCTTCAACTAGAAACTGTGCTAAAAATAAATTCTTTGAGGTATAATTTGTAAAATAGAAATATATATATTTGTAAGTTTGAAAAATATCTGATATTTTTTGTAATTAGGCTTAACTTTAAGCGTATTTTTGTAATTATTTTTTATATTTGTAACAACCCTTATTCTTTTGACAAATATACAGTACCAGAGACAAGTGGGTTCTTACGTGGATTCCCAATATTCATTTTCCAATGGAGACGACATACCTCCAACCTCCTTTGTTTTTGGTCCCAATTTTATGGCCTCACACTTATATCAACTTTCTCCTCCTGAGGTTAGCAAATATCAGCACAATTAATTATTCGGATAATTACAAAAGTCCCCTTGAGATTTGGCTTAATTACAAAAACCCAGAGGTGTTTCAAAAATTAAAAAAAGCCCCTTAAATTTTGTCATGTTTTAAATTCAAGGAGACAATTGTAATATTTCTAGAAATATTAGATTTTCTTTTGAAATGTTTTATTCCTATGGAGAAATGTAAGCGGAATCAAACCTCAAGTTTTTCTTTTTTTTTTTGTAATTTTCAAAAACTTCTGGGTTTTTTTGAAATTAGCCCAAACCTCAGGGTGTTTTTGCAATTATCTCCTATTTTTTTTTTTTTTTTTTTTTGATTTAATCTCTTAATTATTTAATTCAACGGAAAACTATGAAAAACGAAAAAATTGATCTACTGCGAACTGAACAAACAGGATTTTACTCTTGCAACCTTGTTGGTGAGGCCTGTAGGACTATTTGATAATTTGTTAGAAGAAGGTGTTCTGTCTAAAGAAAATTACGGTTCAGTTCGCCGCGTTTACGTGATTTGCGACGGGGATAAAATACTAAAGCAGGATTTCCAGGAGTGGTTGATTGAAAAGAATCCAACGGATGAGGTTAAGGTTATTTCTGGTGCTGATCACATGGTTATGTTCTCTAAATCCCAAGAATTATGTGCCTGTCTACAACAGCTGGCCAACAAGTATTGCTAATTAATATTGTAATTTGTACTTATGTAAGAATTGAATCAATTGATCCACGCTTTGTAGTGACTTGCTTGTGATCCTTTTGGCATAATAGAGTAATTTGTGGAAGGTTTGGATAAATGTATGGGTTAATTGCAAAAACTACCCTTCAAGTTTAGTCAATAACAAAAAAATCAAATTATCTTTCAGAATTACCAATATATACTTAACATTTGTTTTGGGATTATTACAAAAAATCCCTAAGGTTTGGGCTAATTACAAAAAATCCAGAGATATTTCAAAATTACAAAAAGTCCTATCAGATTTGGTCATGTATTAAATTCAAGGGGTAATTATAATATTTTTTATATATATTAGAGGTGTTTTAGAAATGATTTTTGCTTATGAAATGTGAAAATGCAAGATAGAATCATACCTCAAGGGGTTATTTGTTTCAAATTTTCTAGAGTTTTATTGTAATTAGCCCAAGTCTCATTTTTTTTTAATTATCCCTTTGCCTTTTTATCTACAAATTGCTCCGGAGGGGGAGCTTTTTTTTTTTTGTAAATTAAATATAATTTTCAAAAAAGATAATTATATATTTTTATAATTAAATTGATTCTCGGGAGAAATTTTAAGTAATCTACCTACATTGCTCACGAAAGAGAAACAAAAATGAGAATTCCAACAAGTATTCTTTGTTATTTGAGTACAACGAGAGATAATAGGAGAATGAACATACTCATATATGACCAAATTCGAATCAATCGCCCTTAAAACACAAATCTCAACCACTGGAGCATAAGGTTGGTCTTAGAAGCAGTCTTAATACCACAACATAGAGTAAGAAGCTGTCTTAATACCACAACATAGAGTAATTATGAAACATATAAAATGCATTGTATGAGTAGGAACCAAATAATTTATGAAACATATAAAATGCATTGTATGAGTAGGAACTAAACATAATTATTTGCTATGTCAAGTAGACATTGGCAAAGTTCATGAGGCTGTGAGAGCATGGGCATATGATCAGCAGTCTCAATTTCCATCACTTGGTTCACTCCAATGGTTTCGATTTGCCAACGTTGGAAATTTACGAGAATAGCCTTGTCTTGTGTGCACACTATGTAAACCCTCTTCACGGACCCAAACCCTTCTTTTGAGAATGCACTCTTCTTTGATAAATCTTCAAGAAATAGAGAGCTTGGCCTTAGCAACATTTTTGCTAATGCCACATCCTACCACAAAATAATTTGTTGTTACTTATTTTTGGGAATCTGATGGTGGTCAAGTGCTAAAGACTCTTAAGCCTAGACCAAAAGAAGTCTGATGTTCGATTTCCACCAACCCCACCTCTAAAGTATTGAAACTTGATTTATACCCCTACTACCCACCTCACTGTCCACATCATTGCCCACCAAATTCTGTTCGAACAAAAAAATCAAGTTCACAATATTTTTGCACATTTCAAGAATGATTACAACTATATACTCATCCTCTATATTATATAAAACAATGCCAATTTATACCCATTCTAAAAATCTTAAAATTTTTGTCAATTTACAATTTCAAGGAAAAATTAACTCCAAATTCAATTGTATAATGAACACCATCAGTACTAACCTGACTAGGATTTTTAGAACCCCTATAGTTTGACATTGTTAGATATAATATAGAGAATGCTAGTTCTAATTCTTCTTGGAATGTACAAGAGAATTGTCTATTCAAAATTTTCTTCGAACATAATTTGGTAGGCAGTGAGGTGGGCATTTACGTAAAATCAAGTTTTAATATTTTGGGTGTATATTTTCGAAAATACCCCAGATGGAGGGACAATTTATCAAATATCCCCAGAAATATATGTAAGAAAGAAATAAATAAAATAAACAACGAACCTCAGGCGAACATAGATTGTAAAGTTTGGATGAGACGAACTTGGGCCCAAAGAACATTGAAGTTAGAGGCTATTGTGGGGTGCCATAAGGTAAGAACTCAGTGTCTAACCACTCTTCTGCTGGAGTTCGCTCCCAGTACTTCAAATGAACAGGGAAGATTGAGAAACATATCTAATTTATATAAAAATTAAAATATATCGATTACATAAATGTTTTATATTTATATATTTAAGCATAGAAAAATAATAATTGAATAATGCATACCAAAATTAATCAACAGTGTTAGGTTAGACTAATAATCAAATCATACTATATATTTATTTCAAGAAAATTTTATTCTCTGCTAGTAACCCTATAATCTCCTAGTAATTATTAGGGGGCGACGTGCGACTAAAGTGGAAAGGTAGGCCTTGTTTGTTTATGTTTCTAAGCCCATTTCCATTCCTACTATTCATGTAGAAATGGAATCATGTTTGTTTATTTCCAATGAAATCATCATTTTCACTTTCCACTTTCCACTTTTCACATAAAACATCATCTCAAACCTACAATTTCCATTCTCAACCCTATACACTACACTACATCACTTATCAATCACTATTCTTATTTTTTAATCCAATTATATATGTGGGACCCTCCATTACCAACTTTATCTACTTAAAATACTACTATATATATCTAATGGGATCCACTTGGCTACAATCTTACAAATATAATATTATATATTCAATTAAAATATTCAACCACTATAAACTTTTCAAATTATTATATTCATAAAATACTATTTCAAAACTACTTAACCAAACATATTCTCATTTCCAAACCTACATAAAACTCATTCTCATTCACTCATCCAAACATAATTCCAGTTTTCACACGAAAACCAATAAATTCTCTGAAAATTCATTTTCCAACACTATAAACTAAATAATAGTCAATGGAAACTAACCATACAAGGCCGTACTCTTCCAAAAAATATGTGAAAAAGGTCAATTATGTGACATGGGTTCTAGTGTTTGTTCAACTAAGTTAAAGGGTTAGGTGAAATATCAAAAAGACAAATAAGGTTGCTTGTCGACTATTTTACAAATTGGACAGTTTTTTTAATATTCTGATAATTTAAAGATTAACAGTATAATATGTTTTTTAATCTTTTCACTATCAGATTAGTTAAATGACATGCTATTTCATTCGTCGTACTCGTACAATGATATTTTTTGGATTTGTTTTAACTTTTGTCGTAAAACACGTTTCAGAAGTTTTAGGTGACTATTTTACTACCCACCACTAGCTACACTACTATTAAGTTTTCTTGAAAATAAACATATATTGTTAACATTGTTGGATATGACCGCTAAAATATAATTGACTATGTTAATTGAGATAAACGAACTACAAACTAAAACGGTCATTAGATTTAAAATAGTGTAATTAACGTGTAATTATAAATCCAAATTAAAACTAGCTCCTAGCAAAGTAAATACATACAAATACTAGTCTATATCCCAATCATTCCCACCTAAAAGTCAAGAGCAAAAGCAAAATCAAAAACAATAAAACATGTGTGCAAGCAACTACTACTTTCAAGAATTTTTTTACTTCTTTTAATTCTCACATAATACTTTTTAACGAATTAAATAAATTGAAACCAACCACTCACTAACAAGAAATAAATTGCAAGCAACCACTCAATTTAATTTCAGAAACAACTGTTTGTTCCCTTAATAAGTCAAAACTAGTACAATAGGGGGGACAAGGGGGCTGCCCCTCTCCCAAAAAAAAATTCAATTTAAAATTAAAATTATTTAGAAGGTAAATTGCGTATTCAACCTCCCAATTATTCATAAATGTATTTTATTCTCCCAACTGAAGTTTCGCCCCAACTATAAAATCCCGCTTCCGTCAATGTTCATGGATATATAAATGCAAGCAAGGTTAACTAGGCGTAGAGATGTCAATAAGGGCCGGCTCGGCCCCGCCCCGCCCCGCCCTAGCCCTAAAAGACCCTAATCCTTAAGGGCTGGGGCTAAAAAGCCCTGAACTGATAAGGGCTTGAAAAATCTAAGCCCAGTCCTAGCCCTATAGGACTAGGGTCGGGGCAGGGCTGGCCCTATGACTTTTTTTTTCTTTTTTCCTTTTTACATTTTTGATGAAGTTATTCCGTCTAAATTAAAACATTACATCATGTGGAAAAATTAACTTGCGAATTTCTTATTTTATAAAAATAAGCCATATAATTCTTATATTCCATTTGGATTAAAATATTCCAAAATTTGTCATTTTTATTTTAGTAATCACATAGTATATACAAAATATATTTTAGTTATTTATAATTATTAACGTACTAAATAATCATTACCAATTTCATACTAAATTTAATTTTGTATTTTTTGTCAAGATAAATGATAATTGATAAATGAGATCAAATAATGGATTAATATTATTGCAAGTATAAATTCTGAATATAAACATATAAAATACAAAAACTTATAACGAAAAAAGCCCTAAGGGCCAGCCCTACCCTAGCCCTAGACGGCCCTAGGGCCAATTAGGGCCGGGCTAAAAAGCCCTCATGTTATGAGGGCCTATGAAATATAAGCCTAGCCCTTAGATTTTTAGGGTCGGGCTAGGGTCGGCCCTCAGGGCCTGACCCTTATTGACATCTCTAAATTAGGCGAGCCACATACCACTAGGGTTAGCCTAGTGATCACGACTATTACTCGCAATGACGAGACCCGAATTCAAGTACCTGTAATGATAGGGCCGACCTTTTTTAAAAAAAAAAAATTAGGCGAGCCACAAGTTTTACCTGTTCCACAACGTAGGATGGTGTATGCACACAATCAGGCATGAAAGCTGTCAAAAAAACAGCAACACTAATTTTTGAGGGTACATGTCCATGGCAAGGCCCAGGTTCATTCCACCAAAACTATGTCCCACTAGAACCACCTTCTCCTCCGCCGGAATTGAGGCCATCAGCTCCAGTAGTGGCTGCGTGTAGTCGGCGAGACTTCGCAGCTCGTGCAGACTTCTCGAGTCGATGCCAGAGGCCGCCATGTCAAGGGCCGTCACGCGGTGGCCGGCAGCCTCGAGCAGCGGCTTCAGCTTGTACCAGCACCATGCCCCGTGGCAGGCGCCGTGTGCAAGAATTATATGCACTTGTTGATTTCTTGTTTCCATTTTATTTTGCTGACTTTATATGCATTTTTTTTTGTGACTATGAAATGATTCATGTATATATAGCCAAGGGAAGTTAGTCAAGTGACGAAGTGTATATAGTACTTGTTTTGACTTATTAAGCAAGTAGCAGAATAGAAATTTATGACTCGTAACGTAACGTGAAAAACATGTCATGGTATGAATTTATAATGTGACAACCTGTGTCACGATATAATTACTTTTCGGGGTTGAGATCTCCTATTTAATTTTTTCTATTCCACTCTCTATTTCATATGTTGGATGAAAGACATGCTGATAATCGCGACATCACGCGACATCATCTTGCATACATGTATTTTATCCAATGTAATGAAATAGGAATGGATAGAAAAAAGTGGAATAATAAGAGATCCCATCCCTAAATTTCGAGCATGACTCAAGTTATCATGATAGAAACTTATGAATCATAAAATGAAAAATATGCCACGATATGAATTTATAACTTCACAATTTGTACCATGATATAAATTCCTATCGTGGCTATGTAGCCATGTTATAAATTAATATCATAGTATTGGTTCTTCATCTTTGCACTTTACAGCGTTTTAAATATTGCTAATTGGACCAATTATTGAGGCATCTCCAAAGTATATCCAGTTTCTCCTTTTTGTGTGTGGTAATATTTATTTTTTCTAATTGGGTTTTTCAATGAATGGAAATATATAAAAAGAAAGTAAAAGTCTTGATCACAAGCCGATCAAGTAGCAAATGAAAAACAATGCAAAACTTTCAGAAAACGAAATAACAAAAATAACTTAAAAACGCAATTTAAAAGAAGGGCGTCTATTTCTAAGGGATTTTCGAGTGACATTGTCATTTGTTTTTTCGCATGTATCTCGAAAGTATCATCTTGATGGTCGATGTAGCTCGTCGAATGTCATCCCAGATCCTCCACCCCACAATTTCCATAGCCTTCATAGCTTCCGAGGAAGACATGAGCGAATGACAAGTGGAGTAGTTGAGGAGTCGCTAGCTTGGTCTTTAAAGCTTCCGATTTGTCTGCGTTAACTTGAAAATCAAAGTTAAGAGGATAACTTGATGTTGGAGATGTTAAATCATGACTGGAAATCAAAGCCATTTCATCTGTTAGATTCGACCTCGATTTAACAACATTGGAATAAACCACAATAGCTAGCGGATTATCTTGCGTCATTACTGAGTGATTATTTGTAAATGTTTCAAAGATACTTCTTATACGAGATGAGACCCCGACATCGCAATCTTTTTCCCGTAGAGCATCAAATGGATTGCGGTAGAGATATTTTGTTGAGGCGTGACGGACTTATGTTTTTACCATTACTAGCCGATTTTTGTTGACGCCACAAATTCGTCTTTGTCCATCCCAACTACATCAAGCGGTTGGACCAGAGAAAATGATTTCTCAGTAGGAGGTTGCTCATCAGCACTATGGTGGTCTTCCTCGGCATAATCCGCCCACCGTTTATTGGCGGTAGCCTGAGAGGGTGAACCAACATATAATGTAGACATTTCTTCTAACCTGAAGTTAACAACCACCTTACCCTTATCCGTAAAGGTGTGGACCGGGCGATAAACTTTACGAACATGTGACCTACCACGCCTAGTAGAAGTGTCACGTCTAGTATGCTCTCTAGGATTAACATGAGGCACATCAACCCGTTCCCTAGGAGTAATAGGAGGCACAAGATGATGACGGCATGAAGCGCTTTGGTGTCCGTAATACAACAATTTGAACAGTCGTCGGCAATTTCTCATAACTTAGAGAAACGAAAGAACAATGGCCCACTCTTCCACCATAATATAATCCTGAGAGGCTTAGCAAGATCAATATCCACGAGAACCCGTACAAAATGCCCAAGGGATCCATTCAACGATTTTCATCAATTTGTACCGGTGTTCCAATAGCTTTGCAATTCCCATGATAATAGAAGGGTGCCAATACTCTATGCTCATCTCAAAAATGCGTACCCAAACACGTGCAATGGAAGTATTAACCTTATATGGATTAAAATCGGGCACCCATGGGTTAATCGAATAGATCCCGATTGATATGCTAAGAAGAACGCGACGCAAAATTTGCGAGCACGATCCAATGAATTAGAAAATTTAATACAAAAATACCCCTTTCCCAATGGAATTAACTTCTAGTCGTGTTGGACCACAATTCAGAGAGCGTGTTTGTAGGGGGATCAAAGGCCAAGGTTTGCTACCTTTATCAAGCATAATACGAACAATAAGCGAAAAAGAAAATTCTTGAATACGTTGGTGATACAGGTTTTCATCAATCGAGACAGAGAAATAATCCCCCTTTTTAATTGGTTGAAACAAGATGTGAAACCATTAACCCACAGGCGCAAAAAGAAGGTTTTTAGCCTCTGCGGAGGGGACATTGGTGTAACAAAGAGTGGGGATGGAGATACCTGGTCGATTGAAGGAACTCTTGCATCGAGATCATGTCGCCATGGGCGGAGAGATGTATTGCGTTGTCAAAGAAATCGAAGAACATCCATGGCGTCCAATTGAATCTGCATTAACGTGAGATTGCATCGAAGAACACGGTTGAACCTGTGAATCCAAATTCTGGAAAGAAAGATCTGAAACTGGATTAAGAATTGGATCGGGATTAAGTTCAGGAAAAAGAGCAGCATCCAAGTCCTCCATCGAACGCCGCCGTGGAGGACGGCGCGAGGAGAGGTCAAGATCGTGACCTATTTTTTTTTGCGAGAGACCCACTTCGATGCTTCTTGGTGAATTCCTTAATAAAATCTTGATGCTAACATCTTCGGATTTTTGTAATTAGCCCTATCCCATGTATGATTATGATTTATCCTATTTTTTTTTTTTTTTTTTCTAATTGGGTATGTTTACTTTCATAATTAAATTAACAATGAATACTTTTTTTAACACTTGGTCCCATGTTTGCTTTATGTAATTCACTTTGATGGATATCACAAAATCTAGTGATATATCCTTTTTAGAATCGATCAATTGCATTTTAGTAGAAAAATACAACTGATAGCACACATCAAAATTATAATATCCGTAATATCATAAACTTATACAAATTTAAACTACATATAATATATATTTTAAGGGTAAAATTTACTTTACTCATTATATTATTGGTTCTGCATCAATTACCCTCATCTACTATTAAAAATTCAAATTGCCCCCCTAAATTAAAAAGTTACATTGATGGCCAAAAGTCCACTTGGCCCCATTGATTTAAATATAATATTTAATTTACTTGACACTCTCTATTATAAACTATAAATATTTGCCCCTCTATATATAGTTATATATCAAATAATTTGATTCTAAATTTTGTTCAACACTAGTTTCATAAATAAATTCATTCTTAAACTTACTTTACAAGAAATAATTAAAAATACAATATTAGTATTATCGACAAGACACATTAAATTCTTTCAAAAATATACATATGTTACATAAATCTATATTAGCAATATATTTATTAGGGATAAAAACATTCAACCCCCAAACTATTCAAGTTTTACACTTAACCATACGAACTTTAAATAGTTACACTTAACCCTCCCAACTATGCGAAATTTTACATTTGCCTTAAATTACGATATACCCCTAGTTTCATGAAAGTTGGTTTGATTTACCCTCTAAACTTCAAAGTTGTTGCACTTTACCACCCATGTGATAAATTTTATTGTATTATCTACATTTACTCCTCAAGGTCTTGCGATCCTCGAAAATAATATCAAAGCCTAGGTTTATTAAGAACTTTTAGTTATATTTATTATATTTATGTAATTAACAATTAGTGAGGAGAATTTCCTCCGAGAATATGGATCGGACAATTGTCCAAGATGTACACCTTACAAGACATATCGTCAAATTTTGACGATGTATGCACAAGATCACCAAGACAATATAGCATATTGGAACAACCAATATGTTGAAAAGGAACGCAGCGCATGAGCCAATAGGGAAACCTTGAGACACTCGTGAAAGACAAGCAACATAATATCCGAGGTTTCCTTACGAAATCGGATATTATATGTTGATCGATGAATCATCGGGGAAGAAGTCCATGAGAATGCTCATCAAAATCATGATTCCCGATGGAGTACGAGAATGGAACGAGATACTTCCGCATACACATCTAAGATCTCCAAAGATATTAGGGAAGTCTAAAAGACGGTGCGAGAATTATGGCAACCACCATATTCATCTACCAATACAAGTTCATCGGATCCAAAACCGGATGGAGACGATGGTGAAATATCATAAGGAAACTCTTGAAATCCTTCATGATATTCGAAACGAGTCAAGAACCTGGAGGACAGACCGAGTTCATCCGGAGGAAAGAAACGTATTGATTTTGGAACAAGACCTATTTACACCAAAAAGGAAACCAACCAAAATTATACAAAAATGACAGATGATGGAAAGCTTATCGCTATCATCAAAGGAAAATCCTTTACACATTAAAAAGTGATGGATATGAAAAAACGAATCTTAAAGATCTACATGACCTTGCGAATCCTTCACGGGATTAGGAATTGTAGATTTAATGATGAACGCAGGAGATGGATCAATTTTGGTTACTTTTGACCCACAAGATAGACCAATTCCACCACCGCCACCAAAAATCCTAACATTGCGAAAGTTCGGGTTCAAATCATGGAATCCAGGACGAGAGAATGCATCACGTTGGAGATTTCACCACGGGGAGTGAACCACTTTCGGGAACAGAGCTCGACCACCTCTTACATGAACTCGACTATCTCCTAGAAGGCCAAATGTTTATCGGACGCCTTATGGAAGATCGCATTTTGATCCCATATATGGATTGATGATAAATCGGATATCCCGATTTCAAAAATCGCGAAGTCCTCATTGATGAATGGGCATCATCCATGAGGATTGCAAAGAGTACCCTCGATCTTACGAAAGAATGATTCATTTTACTTCTTGAAATGAGTCTTGAAGGATCTGTAAAATTGTATGGGATATGACCAAGCAAATATGAAAAGCGCGGTCACAACCGGAGAATCATTAAAAGGATTTGTCGATCAAATGGCAAAATTATTCAAAATCCATTTTATCGGCCAAAGCTACCCGAATAGAAGGAACCCGAGTTTGGGAAAAATTCGATCCGAACCCGACCGACAAGACCATGCAAAACTGGAAAGGATAAGGGCCCACTCACAAGACGCGTTATCCTCGGGGATCACGCAAATCAAATTTTAAAAGATTCCCGACAAACAACACATGGGTTGAGTCACGTGGAAAGAAAAGGAAGGCAAATTGGCGAGGCATAATTCAGAGTATGACATAAAACAAATGACACGCGTCTTACATATCAACAAGATTTGAAGTCCTGACTTATCTCTATAAGTAGCAAGAATTGAAGGAAGGCGAGGACTTGAACATTTTCCTTAGTTTTCTTATAATAAATTTTGAGTGAAAATTTGTATTAGCCGAGTGTTTTAGTTTTAAGTTTTATGTATTTACGAGTGCAAGCCTCATCTATGAGAGGCTAAACAAGTATTCTCCTCCCAAAAGGAGATTACTAATGTAATAAATATTTCTATAAATTCTTAATAAAAAGAGGCTTTCTGTTTCAACATGTGTTCATAATGTACTATTAATTCATCCCGTTTAAGAATTACTTATGCGCATGGAGTAGGAAACGAACCAAAGTCTTTGAAACATTCTTTGAAGGAATTGGTTACCTTCGGATCATCTTCCCTAAGGGTTGGAGTTGAACAGTGAGGAGTGAAGTTTGTTTGTCAAAAGATCCGGGGCGAATTTTCCGATTGGTGGTGTTGCGAACCATCTCACCCGGATCAAGCTTTCGGTCAAAGAAGGTATGAATTTTAAGGAATTTATTAATTTTACTAAGCATATTGGGCACCCGAAATTGTCGTAATGGACTATGTTCATTTCCAGTCTATAGACCTAATTTTTATACGGATTTATTTTGAAATGAGAATTTTGATTAAAGTGTTATCTTTCAAACGAATCCCATGTCGTTTTCATTTTTTCAAGTCTCCACGCTCGGCCTTCGAACAATTAAGAGAACTGAATAATAGTCGGCAATTTTATTTTGATATTGATGTGCAAATTAATTTATTAAACTTCTTGACTCGCGGGCCAATGAGGGCGATGAGTGATCACTAGTATAAAAGAGAAGACACGAATAAGATTGATATTGATAGTCTTCTAAGTAGACATCACTACAAGAAAATTGATTTGTAATGACGGAAAATTTCGTCACTATATGTCAAAAATTCGTCATAAAAGACTTTTAATGAGAGGAATTAACGTCATGGACCCCTCATTATTGTCCTTTTAGGTAAAAGTAAATAATGACTGTAGATAAGTCTCGTCATTATTGATTTAATATATTCAATGACGAAATTATCCGTCATTAAAAAATTAATTTAAGTAATGGCAAAATTTCATTATTAACAACCATTTACACCTCATTATTAGTTATTCCCGTCACTAAAATTAATCCAACAAGAAAGTTACCCCTAAAATCAGTAATAACCCATTAAAAAAGTATTTTGAAATTCACGTTCATTATTTATATAAATTCCTCATTACATATAAACAAATATAATTACTAATAAAATATAAATATTGCTGCATATTCAGGACAAATAATTTAATTAAACAAGAATTAATATAAAAAAAAAACTACATTCACACTTATTCATTTGTCCAAAATATATACAATTGTAATATGGTTCCAAAATATGAGTTTCATCAACTCGATAGATAGCTAAACTTCTCTAATATCTACTCCATGGATTACAACAATATTTGAATTTTGAGCACCATAAAGGCGAATCACTTGGTTGCTTCAAACTATCATGTACCAATTTCCCAATCCATGCTAGAGTTTTCTCGACTTAAACAACCTACAAAAAAATTTTAAAAAGGAAAAGCATTAATCCCAGTAATAAACAGTAACATCCAAACACTAAATATGTTAAGAACTACTATGGACAAAACTTAATCTGCAGATTAAGCTACTAAAATCAAGTGACAACTGTGTCATAATTGTAACAAGGTATAATTACAAGAAGGATAAAGGAAAGGTAACCAATTCACAGTGCATATCATAAAAAACATACAAGGGGAGACTCGTCAATCATTAAATACATCTCCAGATATAAAACAATAAAAATCTGTATTATACCAACCCTAATCAATATAGAAGTAGGACATTGGCTTGTTGCCACAACTCATAAGATGCTTCTGACATGAGGAAAAACAAAACAAAACAAAACAGTTGAAGGAACGAAGTATGCAACCGCCAAAAGTTCAATAAACACAACAAACGCACAAAACAACCCATGATTTATAACTTTTAATATGGACAAAGACACAAAGTAGCTCCAAACCAATTGGAGTAAATTATAATTATAAAATGTAATACAAAACCAATTCGCAGAAATCGAATAGCAGAAAGAACGATTAAAGTGTAAACTATATAGACCTTTCAACAATCTCCAGGCATTTTTATAAGAAGAGAAAATGTATATTTTTACCCGTTTGGGTTTAAGAAAACACTTTCTTGACCAACTTTTATAAAAACAACTATTCTACCCACTTTTACTTGGAAAAGTCATAATTGCCCCTCAACTCTCTCTCTTTCTTGTTTAAAGTAAAACAAACTTCATCCCTCACTTCTTTTCAAATTTTCTTCCTCCCTTCTTCCTCATTTTCTTCCTTCCACAAATTGAAGACGATTGAAGACTTGTATTTTTCGATTTTTGAAGCTACAACAAATGATTGAAGACACATTTTGAACCAAGGCAATGTATTACTTTCTATAAATATTTATGTATAAAGATAGAAAATTCGCTTGATTTTCGTAACTAGAAAAAAATTCAGAAACTGGAAAGTTTAACGTGGCATTATCGGGCTCTCAA
Source organism: Rehmannia glutinosa (assembly GCA_016081115.2). NCBI lineage: Eukaryota > Viridiplantae > Streptophyta > Magnoliopsida > Lamiales > Orobanchaceae > Rehmannia > Rehmannia glutinosa. Next base: position 39,524 of record JABTTQ020003504.1, on the reverse strand, counting down.
CATGGTACTATCGTGCCATGTTGATCTTTAACTGAGTACGATCGTACCCAGAAAACACCAGGGTACTATCGTGCCCTACAAAGATGTAGGGCACTATCGCATCTAGTAATCCGGTACGATCGTATCCGCACTACCTGGTATTATCGTGCCATGATGTATGGTACTATCGTGCCCTACTTTATGTAGGGCACTATCGCATTCCCTAGTTCCAGGGCACGATCGCATGCTATCCACGAAATTTTTTTTTCCAGTGTGCATTTGGTTGATAGTGGTCATATATGGGCGGCCCGATAGTACCCCTTTGAACGAGTGCGATAGGGTCAAAGCACATATGGACGGCCCGATAGTACCCTCGAACGAGGCGATAGGGTCGCACATATGGACGGGCGGCCGATAGTACCCCCTTGAAAGGGGGTACAATAGAAATTTGCACATATGGACGGATGGATTAAGGGGTACTATCGGGCCGTACTTTAGGGCCCGATCGTGCTGTAAGTATCCAATCCATTAGTAAGGGTAGTTAAGTCATTGTAGGTAGAAAAGTTATTTTTATAAAATTGGGTAGAAAAGTAGTTCCACTATCCATAGTGGCTAGAAAAACAATTCTCCTTTATAAGAATCTAGATTCTGCAAGTAGACATATACCCTAGCTATGAGATATTACATATGGGGACTGAATAAAGTTGCATATTTAAGATCACTAGTAGATATTACTAGTGAAAGCATGAGTAAACCACTTCAGAGCTTATAGAAGAAAAAAACTTAAATTGTATTTGTGTACTAGAACTAGCAATCTAGCATATGGCCAATTAATCAAAGCCTTCGAAATTAACTTGTTATTCGCAGATAAACTATTCTACTAAAAGACATCCCAAATCCACCATTCTCCGATGCTTTGACAATTAATCATGTCAGAATGAAAAACCCGACAGACAAAATAGAGGTTAGTTGTTGCAACATACTAATGACAAGATCAAGGCAGCCACATTATGGAACTTTATATGATATTAAGGCAAGGTGAGGAAATGGAATAACCATGTTGTATATAGTTCAATAGGTGTATCCATCAATTACAAAGGTAAATTCATTGATATCAGCTACTTAAAATTCTGTCATATCCACCAAATTTAGAACCATTTGGTTAATGAAACATAATACATCATGATGGCTCAAAAGCTACTCTATAAAACCGTAGCCAAGTGCACCTATCATTTTGTAGTATAGATTATTGAGTACCGAGTGTCATTCCCACGAGGATTGTAAGTACTAATAATTACCGTCTTTGTGTTATCTAATCTAGCAATTTTCGAGTTTTATTTAAAATGGAAAATGAAAAATAGAGAATTTAAAATAACTCGCAACTTACAATAAATCAAATAAAAATAGATTATGGAATGAGAAATCAAGTGATAGAAAGGTGTTGAATGTAAATCCCTCTAGAATGTTTTTGTGATTCAACAAGATAAAAATACAACCATAAGCCCTTAAGCAAAACCAACCTCTTTTAATAAAATCTCATGTTATGTGGACCGTAGAAATTCTGATTTAAGTTAAACCCTCTATCGAGCGAATAACTTCTAATCTCAAGTTGATTAATCAAATCTCTTTCTAGTTAAAACCCCCAAGACAACATTATAACGATTTATGAATTCCCATATTAGGTTTGACCCTAATCCGGAAGATTTATGTCGTCCTATATCTAGGATTGCATGCAACTCTTTTCACTTATATAGGTTCTTCCCCATCATAAATCTTTCGATTACCCGACGAGGAATAGATATCAAATTAATATACCGGAAATATCAACTTGAATGAAATAAACATGATATAAGTGAATCACACAAGACATGAGAATTTTATTAAAAACATACAAACCTTAATCACAAATCAATTCTAGAGTTCATTACATTCAAACACTAGTAGTTTAGCTACTCATGATTTTGACAAAAGAATAAATTACACAAGAAGATTTAAGTGTTGTAGACATGATGTACTTATCTTTCTCAAAATCTCAATGACTTCTTCCTTGATAGATGATGTTGATCCAAGCCTTCTTCTCCAATGTTGCTACAAGCTTACTCCTCCAAGACCTCTTGATCCCAATTCCACTCAAAATGTTGAACACAATGAATATTTTCTAAGTGTCTATGATGAATACACAATGAATCTCTATATGAATGAATATTACATGAATTATATATCTTTCCCAACTCAAACTCTTGGCTTTTATAGGTATCATCTTTGTGAAAGAACACATCAATAATGCTAACAAATGCTCCACTTCCATGGTTGTTGGTTGAATCATTGTGTCCACATGACAATTGAGGGAATAATAGAGTTTGGTGCATCAAAATGAGGTGTAAAAGTTGCTCAAAGGTTGTCAAAAAGCAAAAGGAAAGTCTCCATAATTTCCGCCAAAGAAAAACCAAGTCGGACGAAAAGACGCCCGAGCTTTCAAAGCACGGCCAGGCCGTGTTCGCGGATTTTCCCGAACACGGCCGTGCTTCAAAAGCATGGCCTGGCCGTGCTTCAAAAGCATGTCCTGGCCGTGTTTGGTACGTCTTAGCCGAAAATTTGCTCGGTTTTGGCTCCTCAAAAGCACGGCCGTGCTTAAAAACACACCTGCCCGTGTTTGACTGAAAAGGCCCCGAAATGACGCGTTTAGCTTGGGATTTTGAGTATTTTTGCATCCAAAAACCCCGGGTATGTTTTGACATGAAACCATGGCCCAAAATTCACCAAAAACAACCCCAAATCATCAATCTACATCAATAAAAGCACCTCGGTAATGTGAACTATGTACAATAAAAAATTTATGAAACTAACAATAAAATAACTCAAATCATACTTAAATATACACATAAAACATGTATAAAAAGACCCTTATCAAACCACCTCCAACTTTGAACTTTGCTTGTCCTCAAGCAAAACATTAAATCAATAAGAATGGTTCAATAAATTACAACACACAAGGATTTTTTTTTTCAACACATTGAACACAAGCAGTCAAGTTCTTAGCCTTCTCAACCCGAATTAACCATTCAGTAAAAACACAGTTTTTGCAAAGCGATCGACTGTCAAGAAAGACTGTAACATCAGCAGGCATTATTCAAACTTGAAATCATCACTCCACAAATATTGATAGTTATGAATAACTTCAATTCAATAATGTCATGAAAATACAAGAATTCAATGGATCATTGTAGTTAGCCTACTAGTCATATAACCAAGCTTCTTGAACTTTTATTGGAATGAGAATTCAAGGAATATACATTCTCCCTTTCGATTTTTTTTTATAGGTCCTTTCGAGGCATTCTTCCACTAGGTTTATATTTTGAATTTTCGTTCAAACACTCCTAGGGTGGTTTCCCATACTCATATTTGTGTCGCCGTTTTAAAAGACAAACATGAGGCTCATGAATGCTCCTAGTTACTAAGCAACACCAAATAGAGGAGTATAACCTCGATTGGATTCCCTTTTTTTTTCTTCTTCTTTTTTTTTTTTCATTTATTTTTTTCACAAGTTTGGTATAACAACTAGTTAACCACCACTAAATCATGAATTCTCAAACGTTCATAACACTAAGTTTTGTCGTAAATGCCTTAACAAATCAAATATTATGGAGTTGGAAATCTCGTCAAAATTTAGCCCGCATCCACGCTCAATCTATCTTAGACAATCAATTGTTTCACATTAAAACACAAATTAACAAGTTAATAAATGTATAATTGGGCTAAGTTATTGACTAGCAAGCACTCAATTTGTTTAAAAAAATAAAATTATCTCTTGTCGACAAATTCAAAATAAAAACAAGCACACACATACTGAACAAGCACACAAGCATTCTAAAAATGTAATTGCCCCCACCTCCAACTTTAAAGGTTCACATTGTCCTCAATGTGAAAGAAAGAGATGAACGAAAACAAAACACTCAAAAATCAACCACACTAGAAGAAAATAAAAGAAGTGGAAAAGAAAAATACGACCTTACTAGAAGAGTGAAATCGGTATTGAGCGACCATTGGGTTGTTTAGTACGAGACCTTCATCGGTATCTTCATACCTAATCAAGGATACACAACTCGAATACCGTGAAATCATCAAATATATTTTTTTAGTTTTTTTGAATTTTTTTATAATAAAAACACGACCGTGCTTAAAAAGCACGGCCGGCGTGTTCTGCATTTAATTTTTTCGCAAATTTTTTTAAAAAAAAAACACGGTGTCTTTTCAAGCACGGCCTGGGCGTGTTCGATGCAATTTTTCCTATAAAACCTTGGATTTTTTGAACACGGTCGGTGTGTTCGCGAATGGGTGATTTAACACGGCCGTGTCTTTTTAAGCGGCCAGATCGTGTTTTTTTTTAATTTTTTTCAATCCCCAAACATTAAAAAAATTAAGTAAAAGAAAATGCACACAAAATGCCGGGTTGCCTCCCGGTTAGCGCTTTTTAAAGTCGTATAATCGACCATTTACCCAAATGTGGAGATTAGTCGGGTGGAGCTTTGGACTTATGAAAATCCCTTAGGTATTTAGTAGTATTACCTCCAACTTTATGCTTCAAAATGTGCTCTTTGAACTTTCCGGTCCCCTTTTCGGGCATAAGCTTCCAACATGGACTTTGAACAACACTTTTCTCCAAGAGATTTTTAGATTTCTCATCGTGCAACGAAATTGAATCGAAAAAGAACAAGTAGTATCCTTTTCAATATCAACATGAATTTTAAAAAATTACTTGTTCATCCCCCCCCCTCAAAGTTAATTTTCCCTCATGCACATCAATGATTGATTTTGCCGTAGCCAAGAAAGAACGCCCAAGAATTAGAGGAACCTCAATATCATCATGCATGTCAAGAATAACAAAATCAACTGGGAATATGAATTTATCGATCTTGACTAACACATCATTAATAATACCTCTAGGATGTTTAATCGATTTATCGACTAAGTGTATGTCCATCCTAGCAGTTTGATTCACTTAATCCCATATGCTTGAATGTTTCATAAGACATCACATTGATACTAGCTCCTAAGTCGGCTAGTGCTCTATCAACAGTAAACCATCAATTGTACAAGGGATAATAAAACTTTCGGATCATTACATTTTTGTGGTAGATCATTGGAAAAACATTTATCATTTAATTGCACATTTGATAGTTCGTTAAGCTTATTTTCATTAGAAATGATGTCATTTAGATCCTTAGCATGCTTTGAAAGAGGTTGAACAAATGGAATATTAGTATGTAGTTGCTTGAATGACTCAAGGTACTTACCAAATTTGTCCTCCCTTCTATCTTCTTCGGTTAGACTCCGGTAAGGGATCTTGGGCTTGTATTCGGCGACCACCTTTTCATGGGCTTTTCTTCGTGTTTGTCGTCCTCCACATATTTCGCATGGTGGCGTTGGCATAATCATGATCATGTGGAAAACGATGGTGATTGCCTTTACGCGTGCTCCCTTGGTTTGGCTCGGTGTTACCTGGCAAACTTCCTCGTGGCCTTTCGAAATCATTTTTGCAATCATCTGTTTGGTTTTCCGGATTATGGATAGATGCCTCTTGATTTCTCAAGGATGTTTCCACCGCCGAATCGGGTATCATTAATTGCACAAACTTTGTTATAAGATCTTCCAAGTTAGGTTTACTTTGATTTAGGTAAATCCGGAGACGTGTGTAGATCGGGATTGGGATTAGGTCGTGGTTGGCCTTGGTTTCCCAACCGAAATTAGGATGTTGTCGCCACCCAGGATTGTATGTGTTGTTGTAAGGATTACTTGGGTAATTTACGCCTTGATTCCCAACGTAATTAGCCCATTCGATGTGAGGTATTGTGTGTGGGCGATCTGATGATTATGCAATCCTCCGCAGTTTCACAAGATAAAACATGCGGTGGTGGTGGTTTAAGAGCCGCTAGATCGTCGATCTTTTGGGTCAAAGCTTCGACTTGTGCCTAGTGTAACCACCGCATCTGCATTATAAACGCCCACTGCTCATAGTTTTACCTCGTGCGGATTGCCATTGATAGCCATTCATGGCCATTCCCTCTATCGAGATCTTGGGCAACTTTTGGTGTTTTATTGTTCAAAGTTCCCCCCGGCGCATCAATCATTTGCCTTGTTGACGAGAGTAGCCCATTGTAAAATGTTTGGACTTGCATCCAAATAGGAAGACCATGATGTGGGCATTTTCGCAAAGCAATTCTTTGAATCTCTCCCAAGTGTCGTACAAGGTCTGCAAGTAAATCTACTTGAGTGAATGAAGAGATTTCATTCCTCAATCATGTGCGATTTTGGCGGTGGAAAATATTTCAAAAGGAATTTTTCGCCATGATGTTCCATGTTGTGATTGTTCCCTTTGGCAAAGTATTTAGCCATTGTTTAGCCGCCCCAGAAGAGTAAATGGGAATAGGCGCAAGCGGATGGCATCGTCGAGACTCCATTTATTTTGAAGGTATCACAAATTTCAAGGAAATTTGCGATATGATTGTTCGGATCTTCATCCGGTAGGCCGTCAAATTGAACAAATTGTTGCACCATTTGAATGACATTCGGTTTGATTTCAAAATTATTGGTCGCAAATAAAATGGCCTTACGATGCTTTAGATGACGTCGCATCCATGGATGGTTTGGCATAATCATACATAGTTCTTTGTTCATCCGCCATGACGAAATCTTTACTTTCGTTAGTATCCTCTTAAGTGCGGGTCTACGTGTTAGTACTTTCCTCTGCGTGTTTGCTACCGGCGGTGTCGCGCTTCCAAATTCGGCGACGAGTAGGCATACACATGCGGTAAACAAAGAGGATAAGTATAAACCAAGACTTACAAAGATAGATAAAAATAAATAATGGTAAAATAAAAAAAAAATGATTAAATTAATAAAAATAAAGCGTTCTTAATATTACAATCCTCAAACAGCGACCAAAAACTTGATGGCTCAAAAGCTACTCTATAAAACCGTAGACAAGTGCACACCTATCGTTTTGTAGTATAGATTATTGAGTCACAAGTGTCATTCCCACGAGGATTGTAAGTACTAATAATTACCGTCTTTGTGTTATCTAATCTAGCAATTTTCGAGTTTTGTTTAAAATGGAAAATGAAAAATAGAGAATTTAAAATAATCGCAACTTACAATAAATCAAATAAAAATAGATTATGGAATGAGAAATCAAGAGATAAAAAGGTGTTGAATGTAAATCCCTCTAGAATGTTTTTGTGATTCAACAAGATAAAAATACAACCATAAGCCCTTAAGCAAAAACCAACCTCTTTTAATAAAATCTCATGTTATGTGGACCGTAGAAATTCCCGATTTAAGTTAAACCCTCTATCGAGCGCGAATAACTTCTAATCTCAAGTTGATTAACTGAAATCTCTTTCTAGTTAAAACCCCCAAGACAGCATTATAACGATTTGTGAATTCCCATATTAGGTTTGACCTTAATCCAGAAGATTTATGTCGTCCTATATCTAGGATTGCATGCAACTCTTTTCACTTATATAGGTTCTTTCCCATCATAAATCTCTCGATTACCCGACGAGGAATAGATATCAAATTAATATACCGGAAATATCAACTTGAATGAAATAAACATGATATAAGTGAATCACACAAGACATGAGAATTTTATTAAAAACATACAAACCTTAATCACAAATCCATTCTAGAGTTCATTACATTCAAACACTAGTAGTTTAGCTACTCATGATTTTGACAAAAGAATAAATTACACAAGAAGATTTAAGTGTTGTAGACATGGTGTACTTATCTTTCTCAAAATCTCAATGACTTCTTCCTTGATAGATGATGTTGATCCAAACATTCTTCTCCAATGTTGCTACAAGCTTACTCCTCCAAGAGCTCTTGATCCCAATTCCACTCAAAATGTTGAACACAATGAATATTTTCTAAGTGTCTATGATGAATACACAATGAATCTCTATATGAATGAATATTACATGAATTATATATCTTTCCCAACTCAAACTCTTTGCTTTTATAGGTATCATCTTTGTGAAAGAACACATCAATAATGCTAACAAATGTTCCACTTCCATGGTTGTTGGTTGAATCATTGTGTCCACATGACAATTGAGGAATAATAGAGTTTGGTGCATCAAAATGAGGTGTAAAAGTTGCTCAAAGGTTGTCAAAAAGCAAAAAGAAAGTCTCCATAATTTCCGCCAAAGAAAAACCAAGTCTGGATTTAAAAGCACGCCCGTGCTTTCAAAGCACGGCCAGGCCGTGTTCGCGGATTTTCCCGAACACGGCCGTGCGCTTCAAAGCACGGCCTGGCCGTGTTTGGTACGTCTTGGCGAAAATTTGCTCGGTTTTGGCTCCTCAAAAGCACGGCCGTGCTTAAAAACACACCTGCCCGTGTTTGACTCGAAAAGGCCTCGAAATGACGTTTAGCTTGGGATTTTGAGTGTTTTTGCATCCGAAACCCCCGGTATGTTTTGACATGAAACCATGGCCCAAAATTCACCAAAAACAGCTCCAAATCATCAATCTACATCAATAAAAGCACCTCGGAGTAATGTGAACTATGTACAATCAAAAATTTATGAAACTAAAAATAAAATAACTCAAATCATACTTAAATATACACATAAAACATGTATAAAAAGACCCTTATCACATCATATGGTGTTACAGCTAATTGCAATGCTTGCAAAGTTATAATTGTTTGTATGCACACATCCATGCTACATAAAACATGATACCAACTGATACAATGAAAGTGTTTACCATTTATGAATTTTATTAACCCAACAATTTGATGCAGAATCAACATAAGAACTAATATATAGGTACAATTAGGGATTGATAAATTTCAAGAGCTACTGGTAAGAAAAGATTTTTCCATTGATACATTCCTTTCCGAAAATAGTAATCAGTCATAAAAGATAAAGAGAGGGGAACCTAGTCATGAAAAATCTACAGAGGGTATGTAAAACCCTAAATTTTTACAATTTATATCTTAACTTTTTTTTTTTTATTATAATCAAAATTTATATTAAATATATATGTAAACATTTTTAGGTTAACTTTAATTATGCCATCCCACTAATGCCCAACATCACCAAGTGTACTCATTATTATCCCCACTTTAGGCCATGTTCTTGCAAACTTTAAGGAAAGTATTTCTTTTCCATCCATTCAACTCACGTCCCAATTCGTTGCTTTCACAATCTAATTTGATCTATCATAGAACTTGATCAAATGCAAACCTCTTTCATTTTTGTTGGTCTATTATTCTCTTTTCCATGCCAAATACACCTCATTCTTTGCAAAAGTTGAGATACATAACAGTAAGTAATTTTCTCCTTGTATCTATACTATGACCATCTCTTATTTTGTTGTGTCATTATCCATGGGAGTTAGGAATAGATTTTAATTCATGATTTGAACAGAAAGATATAGATTAGATGATGTAGGTTTGAGTGTTGCAATTTGGGTGGGATAATGTGTGAGTTGTTGAGTGTGTGACTGTGTGTGTGATTATGTGCGTCTGTGTGTGTGTGTGTTGAATTAAATATATATGTTTGTATGTGTATTGTGGGGTGTGTGTGTGGTGTAATACAGAGAGTGTTTGCATGTGTGTATGTGTGTGTTTTAGATGTGATTTGGTTTTTGTGCTGGTGTTGTATGCATGTGTGCGTGTGTTATGTTTTTGTACGTGTGTGTTTCAGAGTTTGTTAAGTGTGTGTGTAACTATAAGTGTGTATATATATATATGTATATGTGACTGTGTGCGTGAGTGTAAATTAGTGTGTGTGTGTGTGTGATTAAAAGAAAGTCAGGGGAAGGGAATGAGTTTGGGGTAGGGCCTAATTTTGAGAATTTGATAGAAAATTGGGTTTGATTTCGATTAAGGATTTTTAATTTAGCCCCAACAGTTTCATTTTAATCCAAACTAACTTTTCAGACTTCCTAATTTAATCCCAAAGACTTGGTTAAATTTTCTAAATTTTTCGGTTTAAGTCTATAACTTTTCAATTTAGTTCACAATTTCATATTAACTTTTAAATTATTTTACTTAGGTCCAAAACTTATATTCTTAGTCAATTTCACCTATTTAAAAGCTTAAACTAATTTATAAGTATAATTATTTTAATTAGAAATTACTACTTAATATATAAGCTTAAATCATGTTAAATTTATATTGTAGGCGACGAAGACCCGTACAATTAGGACTTCGATATTCGAGCAACTTGTGCACCTATCTTTTAATTTGTTGATTGAGGTAGGGATTCTTATCACATTTTATGGTATGATTCATTGTCTATGTTAAATGCCTAAACTGTTCAATTATGTGAATTACGCATTTTAAATGTTTACATGATATGCATAATTATGTGCATTATATGCTTTCGATGTATTACATAATATGCATAATTATGATTTATGTGAATTATATGCTTTTAATCTGCTACATGATATGACTAATTTTTATAAATGACATGTTTTTCATTTCAATGTATGTCATGTATGTTTATGCAATTGAAAAGAAAAAAAAAATTGGCCACGTGCCACGGGAAAGGAAAATATGGCATTCGTGCCACGGGAAAGGAAAATTTTTGGCCTCGTGCCACGGGAAAGGAAAATATGGCATTCGTGCCACGGAAAGGAAAATTTTTGGCCTCGTGCACGAGAAAGGAAAATATATTATTCGTGCCAAGGAAAGGAAAATTTTTGGCCACGTACCACGAAAAGGAAAATATATTATTAGTACCACGGAAAGGAAAATTTTTGGCCACGTGCACGAAAGGAAAATATGGCATTCGTACCACGAAAAAGGAAAATATTTGGCCTCGTGCACGAAAAGAAAAATATGGCATTCGTGCCTACATGAAAGGTTACGTGTTATTCAAATTTTATGCCAACGGAAAAGGTTATGTGTTAATTTATGTAATTGTACATTTTTCGTATTTAGCTTGGACAATCTTTATCCCTCTTGAGTATGTGATTACTCACCCCCTAAATTCAAATTCTTTTCGGATCATATGGACAGATGCGTTGCAAATGTGGGGGAATAGCCGATGATTTCACTTTTAATTATTTAAATTTCAAGAACTATGAATTTATTTTAAATTTTGAACAATTGTGATGTACTATTTTTTTTTTATTTATTTCAAAGTGTTTTGAATGGAATTTTAATTTTAGGCAAAAACTTTATAATTTTTCTTAAGAATTAAAGTATTCTCATTATCGCTTCCGCTAAACTTTTCATCTATCTATGTATTTTAAAAAAAAACTATACACATTTTCTTAAATTTTTAGTAACGCTAAAAATGCATTTCGAAAAAAATAGGGCGTTAAAGATGGTATCGGAGCAGTCTACTTTCCCGTAGACTTGCAATTTTTAATTTTTTTCCTCAAAGATAAAATTGGCTATCCCTCTCCAACGCGCTCTGTCCAACCAGGTAACAGTTATTTAATTTTCGCATCATTAGAAATTGGGAAAGTATGATATGCTATGTGAATTATGAAAGTTTAAGTGAACTTTTATGTGACTTGTTAGAACTTACGAATGTGTTCTTTGATTCATTACATGATTTCAAATTTCTTGCATGCCACTTTAAACGTTGAGAACATCGTAAAATAGCGATTCATAATAACCATAGAAAAATGTGTATTTTTCTTTATAAAATGTTATAGATTGAATGACTCATATGATCAATTTTGACTTTAGACTGGCCCGTACATTTAAAAATACTAGAAAGTTTGGCGCGTGTAGAATCATTCAGTGAGGAGAGTTAAACTTAGATATTTTATTTTCTCGCGTAGAAATAATTCAAACTCGTCACTTAACCCAAACCAGAGTCTATGGTTTGTCGGCAATACACCTACTCTAGTGCTATTTGATATTGATATTATGCATTCTTTTATTTATTTTGATTTCCGAGCTAAATCCAACCCGTGAATTACATTGTTAACGACACACTAGAAATGAGCCCCACATCCGGAATAAACAATAAGTACTTATTTGGTGAATTAATAATGTGGAGTTGATTTTGACGGGATGGGTCTAGAAGGGATTTGCATGTGACTATGATTAAAGATTTTGATATCATCTTAGGAATGGATTTGGTTGAATAAGTACAAGGCTAACCTCAATCACATAAGAGACTAAGGAAAAATAATATTGTGACCCTTAAATAGAGACAAATTCACAATTGTTTTGTAGCGAGCGGTGAGTGAAGTGCCCCGAGATATATCAATAAGGACGGTCAAGATGTTGAAAAAAAATAATTATTTTATCTAGGGGTATCGGTGAATGTAATAGTCACTTCGATTGATGAAAAGACCATCATGGAAGTCCTTGTTGTATGTGAGTACACCAACGCTTTCTTGAAGATTTAGGAATACCTCTAAATCGACCGAGAGTTTACAATTGATTTGATTCCTGAGTCGCTTCAGATCGAACGCACCATATAGAATGGTACCTAAGGAGCTTTAGGAACTTAAAAATTCATTGCAAGAACATTTAAATATTGGTTCCATTCGACCGAATGTGTCGCCTGGGGGAACGCGCTTTATTTGTAAAAAAAGGGACAATAAGAATGTTTATAGACTACAAAAAGTTGAATAAGCTCACCATAAAGAATGTATATCCATTGTTAATGACGAGGATCTTTTTGATCAATTGAACGGAGCAAGTGTACTTTCTAATATTGACTAAGTCCTGAATATCATCAATTTAAGATTAAGGAAAAAGATATACCCAATACAACTTTTAAGACCGATATCGGCACTATGAACAATGATGACGCCCTTCGGACTTAGTAATGCTCCGATAATACTTATGGATTTGATGAAATGGGTTTTCATCATCGTACTTGGATCAATTTGTGATTGCATTCATAGATGATATTTTAGTGTACTCAATGGATATAGAAGAACACGAGAAATACCTTAGCATAGTGTTTTTGAAGACTTTCGTAAAAAAAAAATTTGTATGTCAAATTCTAGAAGTGCAAGTTTTGACTAGATCGAGTAGTTTTTTTGGGATATATATTTACATTGAAAGATATTGAGGTCTACCCAAAGAAAAAGTTGAAAATGTGGAAAATGGTTGGATCCTACGAACACCAATGAAATGTGTAGTTTTTTAAGCATTGTTGGATATTACAAAAGGTTTTGGGTTTTTCAAAAAAACAATATATATATATAGCATACTCGATGACCCAACAAGGAAAAGTAAGAAGTTCGTTTGGGTTGAGAAGTGCGGCGGAGTTTCTAATAGTTTAAACGACTAATAGTCTCAACATCGGTTTTAAAAATTCTTAATACTATAGAGGATTTTTGTAATCTCTGATGATGTCTCAAAAGATGGGTTAGAGTGTGTTTTAATGCATAATGGTAAGGTGCTTGATTATATTTCAAGATAGCTAAAGGTCACGAGCTCAATTATCCTACACACGACTTTGAGTTGGCGAATCGTGTACCCTTAAAGATATAGTGTCACTTTATATACAGGGAAAATATGAAATTTACAATGATCACAAGAGTTTGAAGTATTTCTTCTCAACAAAAAGAGTTGAACATGAGTCAAAGAGAAGATGGTTGGAACTCGTGAAAGATTAAGACTATAAAATCCATTATCATCATATTAAAGCTAATGTCGTAGCAAACGGATAATCTGAAAGAAATATTCAAATCTTAGAAGATTTACTTGAGAGGTTGTATTTTGTTTATGATGATAATTGAGAGGAGTATTTGCCTCTCTATCGAATTTTCTTTAATAACAACTATCATCGACTATCAAAGTGGCTCCATATGAAGCCCTATATAGTAGGAAAAATAGATGTCTTATCTATTGGGGACGAAGTTGGCGAGAAGAAAAATGTAGTGTTTTGAGCTAGTCGAGCAGATGGTCATGGTCAGGTTATTGAAAATGTCGAAATAGAAAAAAAAATAGCCATGACGGCAAAATCTTATGCGGTCGAGAGAAGGAAGGACTACATTATGAAATAGGAGAGAAAAAATTTTCTTAAAGTTGCACTAACCAAAGGAATAGTAAGATTTGGGAGAAAAGGAAACCGAGACTTAGGTTTATTATACCATTCGAAATATTGGAGCGAGACGGGGATGTAGCTTACATATTGGTGTTACCGCTAGAGCTAGCAACAATTCATAATGTATTTTACGTGTCTATGTTGAGATAGTAGATCCACGATCCAAGTCTTGTAGTCAATCATGAACCACTAGAAATCAACCTGACATGACTTACAAAGAAAAATCGGTGGTTATCCTTACCAGAAAGATCCACAAGTTGAGAAATAGAGACATCACCCTAGTTAAGATTCGAGTGGAATAGACATGGTAAAAAAAAAAAAAATAACATGGGAGCGTGAAATTGAGATTTGAGCCAAGTATTCCGAGTTATTCCATCAATCGAGTAAGCTTAAAATTTCGAGGACGAATTTTTTTATAAGAGGGGTAGAATGTAAAACCCCTAAATTTTTACAATTTATATCTTACCTTTTTTTTATTATAATCAAAATTTATATTAAATATATATGTAAACATTTTTAGGTTAACTTTAATTATGCCATCCCACTAATGCCCAACATCTCCAAGTGTACTCATTATTATCCCCACTTTAGGCCATGTTCTTGCAAACTTTAAGGAAAGTATTTCTTTTTCCATTCATCCAACTCACGTCCCAATTCGTTGCTTTCACAATCTAATTTGATCTATCATAGAACTTGATCAAATGCAAACCTCTTTCATTTTTGTTGGTCTATTATTCTCTTTTCCATGCCAAATACACCTCATTCTTTGCAAAAGTTGAGATACATAACAGTAAGTAATTTTCTCCTTGTATCTATACTATGACCATCTCTTATTTTGTTGTGTCATTATCCATGGGAGTTAGGAGTAGATTTTAATTCATGATTTGAACAGAAAGATATAGATTAGATGATGTAGGTTTGAGTGTTGCAATTTGGGTGGGATAATGTGTGAGTTGTTGAGTGTGTGACTGTGTGTGTGATTATGTGCGTCTGTGTGTGTGTTGAATTAAATATATATGTTTGTATGTGTATTGTGGTGTGTGTGTGTGTGTGGTGTAATACAGAGAGTGTTTGCATGTGTGTATGTGTGTGTTTTAGATGTGATTTGGTTTTTGTGCTGGTGTTGTATGCATGTGTGCGTGTGTTATGTTTTTGTACGTGTGTGTTTCAGAGTTTGTTAAGTGTGTGTGTGTAACTATAAGTGTGTATATATATATGTATATGTGACTGTGTGCGTGAGTGTAAATTAGTGTGTGTGTGTGTGTGATTGAAAGAAAGTCAGGGAAGGGAATGAGTTTGGGGTAGGGCCTAATTTTGAGAATTTGATAGAAAATTGGGTTTGATTTCGATTAAGGATTTTTAATTTAGCCCCAACAGTTTCATTTTAATCCAAACTAACTTTTCAGACTTCCTAATTTAATCCCAAAGACTTGGTTAAATTTTCTAAATTTTTCGGTTTAAGTCTATAACTTTTCAATTTAGTTCACAATTTAATATTAACTTTTAAATTATTTTACTTAGGTCCAAAACTTATATTCTTAGTCAATTTCACCTATTTAAAAGCTTAAACTAATTTATAAGTATAATTATTTTAATTAGAAATTACTACTTAATATATAAGCTTAAATCATGTTAAATTTATATTGTAGGCGACAAGACCCGTACAATTAGGACTTCGATATTCGAGCAACTTGTGCACCTATCTTTTTAATTTGTTGATTGAGGTAGGGATTCTTATCACATTTTATGTGTATGATTCATTGTCTATGTTAAATGCCTAAATTGTTCAATTATGTGAATTACGCATTTTAAATGTTTACATGATATGCATAATTATGTGCATTATATGCTTTCGATGTATTACATAATATGCATATTTATGATTTATGTGAATTATATGGTTTTAATCGCTACATGATATGACTACATGATATGACTAATCTTTATAAATGACATGTTTTTCATTTCAATGTATGTCATGTATGTTTATGCAATTGAAAAGAAAAAAATTGGCCACGTGCCACGAAAAGGAAAATATGACATTCGTGTACTTAAAGGAAAATTTTGGCCTCGTGCACGGAAATGAAAATTTTTGGCCTCGTACCACGGAAAGGAAAATATAGTATTCGTGCGCGGAAAAGGAAAATTTTTGGCCACGTGCTTTAGAAAGGAAAATATGGCATTCGTACACGAAAGAAAAATTTTTGGCCTCGTGCCGCCACGAAAGGAAAATATGGCATTCGTGCCTACGGAAAGGTTATGTGTTATTCAACTTATGCCAACGGAAAAGGTTATGTGTTAATTTATGTAATTGTACACTTTTCGTATTTAGCTTGGACAATCTTTATCCCTACAGAAAGGTTATGTGTTAAATTCAAATTTTTTTCGATCATATGGACAAATGCGTTGCAAATGTGGGGGAATAGCCGATGATTTCACTTTTAATTATTTAAATTTCAAGAACTATGAATTTATTTTAAATTTTGAACAATTGTGATGTACTATTTTTTTTTATTTCAAAGTGTTTTGAATGGAATTTTAATTTTAGGCAAAAACTTTATAATTTTTCTTAAGAATTAAAGTATTCTCATTATCGCTTCCGCTAAACTTTTCATTTATCTATGTATTTAAAAAAAAATTATACACATTTTCTTAAAATTTTTAGTAACGCTAAAAATGCATTTCGAAAAAATGCGGCGTTACAGGGTATGACCATTTGAGGGCCTCACCCTGAAAATTCATCCTGCTCCATATCCCGTAATTCCTTCATAAAAACCTTTTGATTTCAAGTACCTTCCCCAAAAATCAGTGTAGAAAGGAAAAAATCTGAATTTAAAATCCCAATATTTCCCAATTACGAACAAAAATTAAATATATCAGTTGTAGATCTAGGGTTTCTTAGAATAAGGGATTTTATGAAATACCGAATTAATGGCGGAGAGTTGGGGACTGGAAACGAGTGGCCGGTGGATGGTGACATTGTGCAGGTATAAGTTGGAAGACTGAAGAATCTCGGCGAGATGAGAGAGTGAAGACAGAGATAGTGAGAGACTACGAGAGTTGAGAATGATAAAGTTTATTTGATTCAGATTGATGGAAAATTACAAGGTTTTTTATTTAAGAAAACTATTTTTTTCTGTTTTTTAATAATAAAACATATAATGGTACTTTAGAGAAATATGGGGTGCCTAAAATTTTGTATTCAATAATGAGAGGAATTGGGGTTGTATGGATGTATTTCCAAGTCCAATTTCAGGTTTCTAGTGTTGGAAAATGAATTTTCAAACTTTATTTGTTTTTCGTGTGAGAATTGGGAATATGTTTGGTTTGTTGTCTAAATTTCTGTTTGAAAATGAGAATATGTTTGGTTATAGTTTTTCAAATGTATTTTTGACATAGGCTGCGTGATTGTAGTGTATTTTTACCTGGTTTTGCGTAATTGGAATGAAAAATTGTTTGGTTGTGTTTTCAAAAAAGAATATTTTCCACAAAAAGTGAAAACCGGAAAGGACTTCATTTCTCATCAAAAACTTTTGAAACAAACATAAACTCATTTTTCCTGGAATAGTTGAAACCTGAAAAATGGTTTGGAAACACAACCATACAAGGCCAATTTACTTTTCATACAAATAGTGACCGATTTAGTTATTAATAACTAGGAAATTAGGAAAATCCTCATAAATAATCAAACTTTTTAACTACCATTTTTTCCCCTCATTAAAACCTCATGAATTATGCTTTTAATGACGATTATTTTATACTCTCATTAAGTTTTCGTCATTATAGGTAGAAATTCTTGTAGTGCTGCAAAACATGAATAAAGTGATTCCACAATCGATGTAGATGAAATTGTGAGACTCAGTAGAACTAAAAAGAATTTAATGATTTAATAGGTATTACTTATGCACATCTATAAACTGCAAAATTAAGTGTGTTTGACAAGTTGAAGTTAAGCATGCCCTAAACCTGGAGTAATCTTGAGATGGGTGACCTTTGATTAAAAATTTGTTTGTGAGGATAATCGTTTATCTATAAGATGGTATGTTACACTTATAATTCTATCTTCGAAAATCATTAGAATACAAGATAATTACAAAAAAGCCCGCAAGGTTTAGGCGGATTCAAAAAACCAAAAGATATTTTGAAAATTATTTATAAAAAAAACACGAGGTTTGATTGTATCCTAAATTTAAGGGGGTACATAAATCGTAATATGATAAATGTAAGATAGTTTTTGAAATATTTTTTTGCATAAGAGGGAAAATATAAGACGGATCAAACATAAATATATATTTTTAATTAGCTTAACCTCATGATATATATATATATATATATATATATATGGGGGTTATATGAGACCACCTCATAGGGTAAGTCTATAGGGACCAATCCTAGACGCATATCTAGATTTTCTAATGGCCGTGATTTTAGAGCTAAAGGTACAAATTAAATCTTTGGAAAATAGAGGGAGGGGTAAATTAGTAATCCTACAAAATTACCCATATTCATGGGATTACTGTTCACATTATGATCACACAATCTCTCCAAATCTCACATCAAATTCAACGTGAATAATCTCATTCTCCTTCTTCTTCGAACAAATCTCGCCACCTTCTTCTTCGAATAAATCTCGCCACCTTCTTCCCGTCGAACAAATCTCGATCACCTTTGCTTGTATAGAACACGCATAATCCTTCCAAATCTCATAGCAAATCAACGTGAATAGTCATCCATCTTCTTCTTCAACGCACTCTTCAACGCACTCTTCAACGCACTATTGTGTGAAAAAAGTTGTAGACAATTCGCCATAGTTGCTAGAGCTCGACTTGATTCGAAGTTTGCTTATCAAGATGTAATTTGTTGCTTCAGAGATGTGTCATGTTGCTTTTATATACCATTAACTACATAAGCAAGTCATAAGCAACAAACACATACTACATAAGCAACAATCTTATACTACATAAGCAACGAATATACACTATGTATGTATGCACTTAATAAGTTAACTACATAAGCAAGTCATAGCAACAAACCCATACTACATAAGCAACAAGCCCATACTACATAAGCAACGAATATACACTACACATGCATCACATATACATTAACTACACAAGCAAGTCATAAGCAACAACCCTATACTACATAAGCAAATGAGAAAAAAATTTTTGAAATCGAAACGCTAGAGAGAAAGTGTGCGTGAAGAGTGGGTGAAATCGCGTGAACAATATATGTAGATTATGAATGGGTTAATTACAAAAACTTCCCTTCAAGTTTAGTCAATAACCAAAAAAATCAAATTATCTTTGAGAATTACCAATATCTACTTAACATTTGCTTTTGGGATAATTACAAAAAAAAACCCTAAGGTTTTGTTAATTACAAAAAGTCTAGAGATATATTACAAAACGCCCAATAGATTTGATCATGTCTTAAATTTAAGGGGTAATTGTAATAATTCTATATATGTTAGAGGGGTTTTTGAAATGATTTTACTTATGAAAGGGAAAAATATAAGATATATAATCAAACCTCAGGTTCTTTATAATTTCAAAATTTCTAGAGTTCTTTTGTAATTAGCCCAAGCCTCATTTGTTTTGAGTTATCCCTTTGTTTTTCATCTACAAATTGTTCCATTGAAGGGGTTGTTTTGTAAATCAAAACAATCTTCAAAGGAGACGTGGGAGCTAGACACTTCATGTTGGGGGCTAATTTTTTTTTTTTTTTTTTTTTTTTGCGGGGATGGTTTAAATTACTAAACAAACAAATTCTTAATTACTAAAATTAACATTTTAAAACAAAATATATAGAGATTAACTAAGTTTTCTAAAAATTTGGGGCTGCTAAAGTCCCCTAATATACCACAGGTCCACAAGGGGACGCCCCTTGCAAGGAGATATTTTTAACGTCTTGTAATTCTAAAAGATAGTTATATGTTTTTTATAATTAAATTGATTCTCAAGGAAAAATATTCATAATCTACATATATTGTTCACACAAAACGGAAAATGACAACTCCAACGAGTAGTCTCTTTTTTTTTCTTGAGTACAATGGAGGATAGTATGAGAATGAACACACGCTTAGATATGATCAAATTCGAATCAATCACCATTAAAACACAAGTGGTAGAGTCTCTACCACTGAAGACAAGATTGATCCAATAAGCAGTCTTAATGCCACTACATAGAGTAATTATGAAACATATAAATGCATTGTATGAGGTAGGAACTAAACATAATTATTTGCTATGTCAAGTAGACATTGGCAAAGTTCCTGAGGCTCTGAGAGCATGGACATATGATCAGCAGTCTCTATTTCCATCACTTGGTCCACTCCAATGGTTTCGATTTGCCAGCGCTGAAAATTTGCAAGAATAGCTTTGTCTTGTGTGCACACTATGTAAACCCTCTTGACGGACCCAAACCCTTCTTTTGAGAATGCACTTTTCTTTGATAAATCTTCAAGAAATAGAGAGCTTGGCCTTAGCAACATTTTTGCTAATGCCACATCCTACCAAAAAACCATTTGCTGTTACATATTTTTTTAAAAAAATTATTTAAATGTATAATTTGTGTTCATACATATATGTAAGAAAGAAATTCAACTCGCAAATCGAAGAACAAAGTCGACCATTTTTGGGAATCGATAGTGGTCAAGTGGTTAAAGACCCTCAAGTCCGGACTGGAGGCTTAGAGTTGGATTCCCACCAAGCCCCCTATTAATGAAAAATACCTCCCAAAGTATTAAAACATGATTTATACCCTATACCCTTACTACCCACCTCACCGTCCACCTAATTGCTTACATCACCGCCCACCAAATTCTGTTTGAAAAAAAAAAATCAATAGTTTTGCATATTTCAAGAATGAGTACAACTACATACTTGATAGGTGTGAGTTTTGCATGTATTTTGAGGTATAAATATGACTAAAATGGTGATTAAACATGCAATAACGTGTATGAAATGGTATATATTCGCTCTTTGTGGAAAAAGATATTACGCTTGCTTGTTTTGTAGGAATTTAACGATATTTGGAGTGATTTTGTGACAAATACGAGCATTGCTACCTAGAATCATCAAGAATCGGCGATTACACCCAATTGGAAGCCAACTATGTGGAGTCTAGAGTCATAGTGATGAGTCGTGTGTCAAAAGAAGCATGGATGATCAAACAACAAAGAGATTTATCTCAAGGAACATCCAAACGCGTATGGAATTTCCAGCCTTTTGGCGGGTTTAGTATTTTGGCCATAACTCTCTCTACAAAATTGATATTGAGGTGATTCAAGTGGCTATGGAAAGCTAAGAGAGAGGGATACAACTCTTCTGAAGACCCCTTGCAGCAAATTCGGACGTTTGGGTGGCGCACGGGTAACCAGTGCGTGGGCGCACGACCCGTGCGCCCTCGAGACCGGATGTTTTCTATAGGATGGCGCATGGGTAGACCGTGCGTGGGCGCACGACCCGTGCGTGCTACTGACTGGTGTTTTCTACGAAATGGCGCACGGGTAGCCGTGCGTGGGCGCACGACCGTGCGTGCTTGCGAAAAACTCCAAAAATGACAACAAATTGACTAGACTTCCAAAAGGGTATAAATACCACTTCTTGGCGCACACCAGGGGAGGAAAGGTCCGGAATACACCCAAGAACACAAGAAACACATCAATTTCATCAAGGAAGAATCAAGGGAAGAATCGGGTTGAATCGGAGCTTGAGGATTGAAGATTAATCGAGAGATTATTCATTTCCCTAAGTTTTCTCATTCTTTGTGCTTTAATCTTTCATTTTAGCTTCTTATGAATATGAACAATTTGTCTATGAGTTGTTTATTTGTAATGGGTAGCTAAACATCTTGTGATTTCCGGGTTTTGGAAGTAGATTAATTGAACTCTTGTTGAATGTTTTAATCTTAGTTGAAGTTATTGTCTTGAAGCTATTTGAGTACTTTGTTCTTATTCTTGTTTTATCACTTGGCCAATGATTTAACTTGTTTGATATATTGATTCATAATTCAAGAGATGAGTTTCAATATTAGATCTTGAGTACTTGACATGAATATTTGCATAATCGAGAGGTTTGTGAATATTTGTGAGGATATTTGATCTTTTGAACTTTTGGGAGTTGTGTATCTTATGTTGAGTAGAGATGCTAGCATAGATATTTCAATCTACACTTTATATACATCTCGAGAGGGAAGATAAAATACCGTTGTGATCGTCTTATAGGTGTATTGATAATAACTTTGGCTTTGATTAAATCGAAAAACAAGAGAAATATTAATTAAAACCATAACCCGGAATCCATTTCATTCTCTTGATAATTCCATTATTATTTTCATCTTGTGTTTTTGTGGTTATTCTTGTCTTTACCTCCGCAACAATCATCGATTTCGATCGTCTAAATAAAAATAAGACTATCTTAGTTCAATACTTAGCGCATAAATTTATTAGTCTCCGTGGATACGACCTTGCTTACCCTATTCTATAAACTACATCGCACACTTGCGGTGAAGCTAAAAATAAGGCGAACAAGTTTTTGGCGCCGTTCTTGAGACTAATACAATTTTTGGTGCTAATATTGCAATAGATAGAATTATTCTTAATTTAGACATTTTTCTTTATTATTTATTTTGTTTTTTTTTTTGTGTGACTTGAATTCCACATTATTTGACTTGTTTCTTCTAGTTTGGTCCAGGTAGTGCCACGAACACCTGCTCGGATGGAGAATGCCAATTATTTCAATAAGCTCGAATTCTTACGCTTATTGGAATAATCCTACTCCTACGTACTATTATCCAAATTGGGCGAATTACGAAGATTTTTCATATGCTAACACGGAGAATGTGATTCCACCACCATCAAGCTTCAATGTAATGAATGGGTTTACTAATGCGAGGCAAAGCCATCTTTGGAAGACGCCCTCATTGCATTCATGAATCAAATGACTTCATTTGTAAGTGAGACAAGGAACCGGTTCGATGCACAAGAGGCTAGGATGGACATGATGGAGTTGCAAATGGCGATTCGATAAAAAATCTTGAGACTCAAATGGGCCTATTAGCTACGATTATTGGTGAACAACAATAAAAGAGCCATTTTTGGAGCATCACCGAAGTCAACTCAAAGGAACAATCTAGTACCATTCATCAAAAGAGTGGTGCTGAATACGAGGAGTCGAAGAACCCGAAAAACAAGAAAGTTTGGAACGAACACGATTGTGTGTCTATGCACTTTCACTGTGTGTGTGGTGCGAAAAAAAGCGAGAAGACGGGCGAGGAACACATGAACAAAGTGCGTGGATGCCCGGTCGATGCATGCGTGATATCATAAGAAAGCTATTTCACAAATAAACGAACAACCGTGGTACATACGTGCATGGACAACATGAGCATAATTCAAATCAAAGTGTTCCAACATCGGGACTCAATACTTGCTTGAAATCCCAATTATGCATTACTAGATGCAAACAATGGAAAAACGGTTCTTGACCATGATCCAAAGCAACTAATATATGCATTCAAAGGTGGTACGAATCGAAATTAACAAAGCGTCAAGCTAAAGGCGTTAAATATAGCGCTTGTTGGGAGGCAACCCAACGGTTTGTGGTGTGATTTTTGTTTTTGTTTGTTTTCTTTTTGTAAAAAAAAATAAAAAAACCTGAGTGTTCTTTATGCCGCATCACGCACGGGTGACCCGTGCTTTAGCGCACGCCCGTCGTCATTCATTGAGATAATATTAAGGTAGAAAATTTAAAGTGATGGTTGAAGGAAGAAGTCCTAGCGATATGAGGAGATGCCAAGGAGGGCCACCACCCGCCGATGAATCGGTAAATCCACACGTTTTATATTAAAATTCTATCTTCTCTTACGTGCGATATAATTTCATTTAAGTTTGGGGAGAGATAATTATTTTTATATGAAATGTGTGGATTAAAAAAAAAAATTGCATTTTGTGTGTTTTCATATAGTTGCATGTAGAGCATTTTAGGTTGCATTGCATTAGAAGCACGTTCTGACTTTAGCACGTTTATTGCTTTAATAGAGTTTAGAGAGTGAGTTGACCAATATTGAGATTCTCGTGCTCTATTTTGAAAATTTTGTATTGTTTGGATTGGGTGTTGAGTCACGAGTGATTGAGCCGTGAATAGATGATATTGAGCATGTGGATATTGAGAACATGGTTTGATGCTTTGAATTACGTATTTGCAAGCACTGTGAGCTTTTGAGCCTTTCTTTTCTTTCATCATATGCGGTCTTGTTGATTGATTTGAGTGTATCATTCATGTTGTTAGAATTCTAGAACTTGCTCACGGTATCTCTGTCAAGGTCACATGTTGTATCGCGGTGTGAAAATGATCAAAGGCCATTTTTGTTAGCCCTTCAAGCCTTTTGCTTACCTAATGATGATATTGAAATCCCTAGTTAGCCAACTTGAGCCTGTTGCCTAATTTCTTGATAGCAACAATTCAAGCCTTAACTTGATATATTTGTTACCCTACACTTGAGCGTATAACATTGAGTAAAGGGAATGAATGAGGTTGAATGAGTTGGAATTGAAAAATTGGATAATTGTGCAAAATTGGTTGATGGGAACAAAAGAGGAAGAAAAGGAGGAGAAAAGAAATGTTGAAAATTCATAAAAGTCGGGAAAAAAAATCGATTTTATGATGTGAGTTTTCATTGAATGAACTTGGAGGCTAGGAATTGTAATGTGAGGTGATAATGTTTACAAAAGAAAGGGGATGGAGATAAGAAGAGTTGATGAAAATGAGAGAAAGAATTTAGTAGCATATTGAGCTTTAATGTAGATGATTTATATGCTCATCGGTCTATACGCTCGAGTTTGAGTCACTCTATCCATATTTTCCTACCCTAACGAAAGAGCCTTCATTATAACCAAAAGAAAAAGTCCTTTTTGATTCACAAATTGCATACATTCTAGTGGCGGAGATATGAGACGATTTGCAAGCTTATGGTAGTTACGCAATATTGAATTGAATTGAGCGTAAACACGTCCTATATTCATGTGAGATGAGTATACACTTGATCTTGAGAGAAGTGATTGAAAGCATTTACCATGATTTATTTGATGTGTGCTTTATGTTAGATATTTGAGGCTTGGTTGATTCTTTGCTTGACACCTATGACGAACAATACGAGTTTTTGTAGTTGTTGTGCGTCCTACTTTTCATTACGCCCTATGTTTTGTCTAGTTTTAAAAAGCGTTAATGGGACGGCCAACAATTTAAGTTTGGGGGATTTTGATAGGTGTGAGTTTTGCATGTATTTTGAGGTATAAATATGACTAAAATGGTGATTAAACATGCAATAACGTGTATGAAATAGTATATATTCGCTCTTTGTGGAAAAAGATATTACGCTTGCTTGTTTTGTAGGAATTTAACGATATTTGGAGTGATTTTGTGACAAATACGAGCATTGCCACCTAGAATCATCAAGAATCGAGCGATTACACCTAATTGGAAGCCAACTATGTGGAGTCTAGAGTCATAGTGATGAGTCGTGTGTCAAAAGAAGCATGGATGATCAAACAACAAAGAGATTTATCTCGAGGAACATCCAAACGCGTGTATGGAATTTCCAAAGATCGGCAGGGTTTAGTATTTTGGCCATAACTCTCTCTACAAAATTGATATTGAGGTGATTCAAGTGGCTATGGAAAGCTAAGAGAGGATACAACTCTTCTGAAGACCCATTAAGCAAATTCGGACGTTTGGGTGGCGCACGGGTAACCCGTGCGTGGGCGCACGACCCGTGCGCCCTCTGAGAAATGGATGTTTTCTATAGGATGGCGCATGGGTAGACCGTGCGTGGGCGCACGACCCGTGCGTGCTCTGACGACTAGGTGTTTTCTACGAAATGGCGCACGGGTAGCCCGTGCGTGGGCGCACGACCGTGCGTGCTTGCTGAAAACTCCAAAAATGACAACAAATTGACTAGACTTCCAAAAGGGTATAAATACCACTTCTTGGGCGCACACCAGGAGGAAACGTCTGGAATACACCCAAGAACACAAGAAACACATCAATTTCATCAAGGAAGAATCAAAGGGAAGAATCGGGTTGAATCGGAGCTTGAGGATTGAAGATTAATCGAGAGATTATTCATTTCCCTAAGTTTTCTCATTCTTTGTGCTTTAATCTTTCATTTTAGCTTCTTATGAATATGAACAATTTGTCTATGAGTTGTTTATTTGTAATGGGTAGCTAAACATCTTGTGATTTCCGGGTTTTGGAAGTAGATTAATTGAACTCTTGTTGAATGTTTTAATCTTAGTTGAAGTTATTGTCTTGAAGCTGTTTGAGTACTTTGTTCTTATTCTTGTTTTATCACTTGGCCAATGATTTAACTTGTTTGATATATTGATTCATAATTCAAGAGATGAGTTTCAATATTAGATCTTGAGTACTTGACATGAATATTTGCATAATCGAGAGGTTTGTGAATATTTGTGAGGATATTTGATCTTTTGAACTTTTTGGGAGTTGTGTATCTTATGTTGAGTAGAGATGCTAGCATAGATATTTCAATCTACACTTTATATACATCTCGAGAGGGAGGATAAAATACCGTTGTGATCGTCTTATAGGTGTATTGATAATAACTTTGGCTTTGATTAAATCGAAAAACAAGAGAAATATTAATTAAAACCATAACCGGGAATCCATTTCATTCTCTTGATAATTCCATTATTATTTTCATCTTGTGTTTTTGTGGTTATTCTTGTCTTTACCTCCGCAACAATCATCCAATTTCGATCGTCTAAATAAAAATAAGACTATCTTAGTTCAATACTTAGCGCATAAATTTATTAGTCTCCGTGGATACGACCTTGCTTACCCTATTCTATAAACTACATCGTACACTTGCGGTGAAGCTAAAAATAAAGGCGAACAATACTCATTCTCTATATTCTATCTAACATTGTCAATTTTACCACTCTAAAAGTCTTAAATTTTTTGTCAGTTTACCATTTTCCAATAATATTTAACCTCAAATTCAGTTATAAAATGAACAACATCAAAACTAACCTCGACTAGAATTTGTGGAACCGGCATAATTTTACATTTTTAGATATAATATAAAGAATATGTTTATAGTTCTAATTGTTCTTGAATGTACAAGAGTAATTACATATTCAATTTTTCTTCAACATAATTGGGTGGACAGTAGGGTTATAGGGGCATAAGTTAATACTTGGGTATTTTTCAAAACTATCCCCGGATGGAAGGGGAATTTCTCAAATATCCCCAAAAATACATGTAAGAAAGAATAAATAAAATAAACAAACGGACCTCAGGCGAACATAAATTGTAAAGTTTGGATGAGACGAACTTGGGCCCAAAGAGTATTGAAGTTAGAGGCTGTAGTGGGGTCCCAAAGGTAAGAACTCAGTGTCTAACCACTCTTCTGCTGGAGTTCGCTCCCAATACTTCAAATGAAGAGACAATATTGAGAAACATATCTAACTTATATAAAAACTAAAATATATTGATTACATAAATGTTTTATATTTATAATTTAAGCGAAGAAAAAGTAATAATTGAATAATGCATACCAAAATTAATCAACAATGTTAGGTTAGACAAATAATCAAATCATGCTATTTTATTTCAAGAAAATTTTTTTCTGCTAGTAACCCTATAATCTCCTAGTAATTACTAATCCGGGGTAAACAAACGTGCGACTAAAGTGGAAAGGTACTCTTCCAAAAAAAAAAATGTGAAAAAGGTCAATTATGTGACATGGCCACATGGGGCCTAGTGTTTGTTCAATAAAGTTAAAGGGTTAGGTGAAATATCAAAAAGACAAATGAGGTTGCTCGTCGACTATTTTACAAATTGGACAGTTTTTATTCAATATTCTGATAATTAAAGATTAACAGCATAATTATGTTTTTCTTTTTCAATCTTTGAGTTAAATGATATGCTCTTCATCCGTCGTCCAATGATATTTCTTTGGATTTGTTTTAACTTTTGTCGGAAAACACGTTTCAGAAGTTTTAGGTGACTATTTTACTACCTGCCACTACTATATTAAGTTTTCTACCTTGAAAATAAAAATATATTGTTAAATTGTATAATATAACTGTTAAAATATAGTAATTGACTAAGTTAATTGAGATAAAAGAACTAAAAACTAAAACGGTCATTAGTTTTAAAATAGTGTAATTAACGTGTAATTATACATAAATCAAATTAAAACTAGCTTCTAGCTAAGTAAATACATATGAATACTCGTCTATATTCCAATCATTCCCACTTAAAAGTCAAGATCAAAAGCAAAAACAAAAGCACAAAAACATGTGTGCAAGCAACTACTACTTTCAACAAATTTTTACTTCTATTAATTCTCACATAATACTATTTAACGAATTAAATAAAGTCACAAAATGGTCAAATAGAATATATTTTGGACAGGGTTAATAACAAAATCAATGCTACTATTTATAGTTTTAAAACAATAATTTTTTTTTTTTTTATATAGAGTTAGACAAAATCTCACTGATAATTTTTAAATCCACCTTCATGGTAAGGGACGGAGGGGGACAAGACAACCCAAAAAACATAAATAAATAAATAAATAATTAATTTTAAATATTAAAATTATTTATAAGGTAAAATTCGTATTCAACCTCCCAAAATTATTCATAAATGTGTTTTATATATAAATGCAAGAAAGATTATTAATTAGGTGAGCCAGACATCACTTGAGTTAACTTAGTGACCACATGTTCAGTACCTGGAGTAATAGGGCCGAACTTTTTGGGGAAAAAAAAATTAGGCGAGCCACAAGTTTTACCTGTTCCACAACGTAGGATGGTGTATGTACAGAATCAGGCATGAAAGCTGTCAAAAAAAACAGCAGCAACACTAATTTTTCGTAGTACATGTCCATAGCAAAGGCCAGGTTCATTCCACCAAGACTATGTCCCACTAGAATCACCTTCTCCTCCGCCGGAATTGAGGCCATCAGCTCCAGTAATGGCTGCGTGTAGTCGGAAAAATGTGCGGATCTCGTGCAGGCTTCTCAAGTCTATGCCGGAGGCCGCCATGTCAAGGCCGTCACGCGGTGGCCGGCCGCCTCGAGCAGCGGCTTCAGCTTGTACCAGCACCATGCCCCGTGGCAGGCGCCGTGTACTAGAATTATATGCTGCTTTTTTGTTTCCATTTATTTTGCTCACTTTATATGGCTTTGTTTTGTGGCTATGAAATGATGCATATATATATAGCCAAGGTCGTCCAAGGGAAGTGAGTGAAGTGACGAAATGTATAGTACTTGTTTTGACTTATTAAACAAGTAGCACAATAGAAATTTATGACTCGTAATGTAACGTGAAAAACATGTCATGGTATGAATTTATAATGTAGCAAACATGTGTCACGATATAAATTTCGATCATGAATCAGGTTGACATGATAGAAATTATGAATCACAAAATAGAAATAAACATGCCAATATGAATTTATAACTTGACAACTTGTGCCATGATATAAATTCCTATGATCCTATCGTGGCTCTGTAGCCATGTTATAAATTAATATCATAGTATTGGTTCTTCATCTTTGCACTGTACAGCGTTTTAAATATTGCTAATTGGACCAATTATTGAGGCATTGATACGACTACAATAGCACTACTTCGAGTGTGTCTGCTGTGCAAACTCCCAAAGAAAATTGAAGAAGGATAGTCACCTATTTGAGTCGGTGTAACTCAAAAGAGAATACAAGAAAAACGAGATTACAAATCATTCACCTCCTTTCTTTTTGTTGCCCAACTGATTATAAAGCAGGATAAATGGTTGACTGTTGAGCCTATTTTTATGGCCTTGAGCATTCAATTGGGCTCTATTCACGTGTTGGGCCGTATCAGACATCTCCAAAGTATATTCAGTTTCTCCTTTTTGTGTGTGGTAATATTTATTTTTCTAATTGGGTATGTTTACTTTCATAATTAAATTAACAATTAATACTTTTTTTTTTAACACTTGGTCCCATGTTTGCTTTATGTAACTCACTTTGATGGATATCACAAAATCTAGTGATATATCTTTTTAGAATCAATCAATTGCATTTAGTAGAAAAATACAACTGATAGCAAACACCAAAATTATAATATCTGTAATATAATAATTAAACTTATACAAATTTAAACTACATAAATATTTTAAGGGTAAAATTCACTTTACTCCTTATATTATTGGTTTTGTATCAATTACCCTCATCTACTATTAAAAATTCAAATTCCACCCTCCTATATAAATTAATAAAAGTTAATAAAAGTTACATTGATGGCCAAAAGTACACTTGATTTAAATATAATATTTAATTTACTTGACACTCTCTATTATAAACTATAAATATTTGCCCCTCTATTGTTATATATCAAATAATTTGATTCTAAATTTTGTTCAACACTAACTTCATTAATAAATTCATTCTTAAACTTACTTTGCGAGAAATAATTAAAAAAAAAACATTAGTATTATCGATAAGACACATTAAATTCTTTTAAAAATATACATATTTTACGTAAATCTATATTAGCAATATATTTAGTATATTAACTCATGTTGGTGTTGACAATGTCACACTCTTACCAAGTCAACTCAATTTTGTTTACCCTTATCTGGTTGATTGGCACGATTATGGGTGTATTATCCACATGTATGTTTAAATCAGGTTATAGAAGAAGGAAACATGGCTTACAAATTCTTACATAGAAGTCCTACTTTTTATGAACTAATTTTCTACTAACTCATGCATGTGTTTTTAATTTGTTTGTGTTAAACCGTTTCCTATTTAGCACTTGTTAGGATTTAGTTTAGTCAGATTTTTATTTATAGATTGGTGTTTGAAGAGTTTCTTTATAGTGGTCTTATTTTATAGGACACTATATAACTACTAACCCATTACTCAATTTTAAGCTGGGACGGCAAGGAAAAGCGGGAGCCAAATTAGAAGTATTAAAAGAGTGCAAAAAACAACTCAAGAACAAACTATGCACGTTGTTGTTTAAGAAATTTAAGTGATGTTAAAGCCCTGTTGTTAAAGTGAGAATTATTTAACAACGGTTGTTGACCAATGTTGTTTCCTATAACAACATCGGTTTGTAACATCATTTTTAACCGTTTTAAATGTATGTCATAGAGTGCCAACATTGCACTTTTCAATACTTTCCATATCACATGTTCTTGAGTTATTGATGTGTTGAGATCTATTGTTGAAAACCAAAGCCATAAAGTGAGTGTCGATTGAGTTTTAATTGATACTTACAAAAGTTTAGTAAGATGTCGTCTAAAGTAAAACATTTTTCCTTTGAGTGTTTTCTTGTAAATTTTGAGAAGAGCCTCTTTTTGTGGCGGAGAGCTATATAGAATAAATCGAGATGAATCTCTCATGTAAAATAAAGTGTAATTTGGAACAGAGCTCTTATTCCTCTATCTCTATATTCCGTCTCGCCCTTCGTGTCGTCTTCTGTGGATATCAAGCTTTAGGCACGTGGCACTTCCCTTGCCTCACGTTCTTTTGTTGTTGTTGAATAATCCACATTCATCTCCTCGGTCGAATCTATCCCTCACCTCTTTTTGATGAATGATCTTATTCGATCCGTGTGGAATCACTTTCTTCCCTGGTTTGACACTACACTTCCACACACCACGATATGATATTGTTCGCTCATTTTGGAGGAATCGCACACACGGATCACACACGAGGCACTTGAGTTTCTTGGTTCCCTGATTGATTTTATGGTTTTTTTTTATGCGGACGGAAAGGAATAGTGTCGAGCATTGACACCTTCCTCTTGGCATCTCACATTATTTGGCGGTGTGGCGATATCTCGGATTCTTATTTACGGTCGGCGTCACAACCGCTTGGTTAGTGCGGATCTTCCCTCTTGTTGGCTTTTTGCGGGGGAGTGCTCCACCACGGGTTTCACGTAGGCCGATGATTGTGATTTGGCGAGCTCCTCGGTCTCCCCGGATCAAAGTTTGAACACGGATGGTTCGTTTGATCGAGGCAGCTTTGATTCTTTGGCGGAGGGGGATTGATTCGAGATCATTCATGCGGGACTTATGTTGGCTTTTCATTGTTCTCTCGGGCGGTGTCTAGCTTTCATGCCCGAGCTTAGCGGGAGATGGGGCTATGGCATGCCCGTCTTTTTCTCTTGATTTGGATCGAGTTGGGCGCGTGTGGTGGTCACCACGATCACTTCGGTGGCCCAGCTCTTGGCGGAGTTCAAGACACACCCGATTCGCATTCGGAACATGCTTTGAGGACCTTGATGTCGATTTCCCACGTGCAGAGAGAGGAATCGACTCAGTGATCACCTTGCGAGTTGGGAGCTGCTGCCGCGATCGCACATTGTTGATGAGGGACTTCTCACACCACCTCTCTAGCGCTCATTCGGATGGACCACCGGGATATTCGAAACTTGATTTTCATAGATCATTGGTTCTCCTTTTATTTTTAGATATCTCATTTTGATAGTCTTTCTAGATATCGTAGTGATAGGTTATTTGTTCTTTGACCTTCTCCCGCTTGAGCGGACATGACATTGTATGGCATTTTGATTATTTGATATACGGAGTAAGGATCACGCCTCAATCCCCCACCCCGGGGTGAAAAAAACAAAAAAAAATAAATCTTGTAATTTTAGAGCAAGTTCAAAAGCAGGCTTTTGTCTTGTTCTTATTTTGTACTTTTTTAATAAACATTTCACCTAGTGGATTTTTAAGCAAAAATTTGCGGTATGTGAATGCCTTTGAGATCAACGACTATCCCCACAAATTAACACGAGTCTTTTCAACACGATTTATTCTCGATCGCGTGCTCTCAGGGAGCGAGTTCACTGGAGGTCACCCATCCATAATTGCCCTGCGCAGCGTAAGCATACTTAACGTCGAGTTTCTATTTGATGACACCGAAAAAGAAGATGCATCTTGTTGATATGAGTAATACCTATCAAATCATTTAAGCACTCTGTAAACTAACTATCAATCTCATACTGCACAATCTTGAGATTCTCTTCTTTTCGAGTATGGGATGGATTCATTCATATTCACCTCGACTGTAAACTACCCCGAACCCACTAATTGTTTGTGCCTCTATTGAGCTCTGATCACCCCCCGCCTCATTGGCCCCAGTCGTCACAACCCCCAAAATATTTTTTATATATTTGTGCAAAAAACCAAAACCTTTTTGCTTCTTGTGTACTTTCAACCATGCATTCATCTCATCTTTTCATCTTTTTTTTTCTTTTAGTCTTTTATTGTTGGTGTTGTGATACTTTGCACGTCACCTAAACATTGCACATAGATTTCCAGCCCTTAATTTTTTTTTTAAATGGCATCAAGAGTACTTGATGCTACTAATTGTGAGATCTTGTGTTTTTGAAATGTTCGAGTTAGCTTGGATTTTTGAGGAAGCCATTGTACTTTGTAATAAATATTCAAGATTGAGGTATATGTTAGGTAAACACAAACTTCACGGAGTATTTGTAACACGTTATGTAACATCCCAATTTCATAAACATAAAAATATACCATTTGCAATTTATTAAAGTCTTGAAAATAAAACAAGCCCATGCTTGAAAACGCATTTCTTAAAGGGAAATAAATAATACTTTCCATATATGCGGAAATAGTCATGAAAATGTGTCCCAAAAATTTAATTAATAAAACTACTTAGTTTTTAATATTATAAAAATTAAAAACAAAATAAAGGGGCCCTTTAATTTCTTGATTAGACTTCCACCGCCCCGCGCCACGCTCCGACTCCTTTTCATCGCATGGAAAACATGGGGTGAGCATACAACAGACCAGTGGGACGCAATGTCTAAAATTAAATACACAATATAATCACTCCGCACACACACCTATCTTTTCATGCTTGTACAATTAAGTACCTTGCTTTTCATGCTTGTACAATTAAGTACCTTACTTTTCATGCTTGTACAATTAAGTACCATGCTTTTCATGTTTAACGTGCCCGCACAAAATAATCATATAATGCATTTAAAGTAGACATAAGCGAGTAAAATCCCCACCTTAAAAGTAGAAACTCGTAAAAACCAAACGCGGTGTGTGAGCCTAAAGTCGGAATCTTCGTCTCCTACAATAAAATAAATTTCTAATTAATAAGGTGTTGGAGATGGGTAAAGAAAAGAAATTGAATGAAAAGAAAAAGAATAGGGCTTAGAAAAATTGGATTGGTAGATGGCTTGTTGGTTAAAACTTGGCTTGGCAAGAAATCAAAGAGTTGGGTTTAATTCCACTTTCTCATTTCCCTCAATTTTCTTCTTTTCTTTTCTCTTTTTCTTTTCTTCCTTTCTAGTGTACTCCCATCTCCTCAACTCTCTCTTCTCATCTCTTTTCTTCTCCTCACTCTCTCACGTCCCCAACCCCCTCTCTTTTCTATTTTTTTCTTCTTCTATTTCTTTCACTCTCTTTTCTTTCTTTCGGGTTTTTGAGGTTTGGGGTTTGAAGAGGATTTGCTAGGGAGCCGATTCCGTGGCGGCGGCGCGGTGGTGGCCGTCATTGTGAGGAAGGAGAGGGAGTTCTTACCTCTATAAAGATTCTTTGAATGGGAATTTGTGAAGAAAAACCTAATGGGGCTTGTCAATTTATAGGCCAAGGATTTCATGATATAAAGGTAAGTGTATTCTTTAAATCTATTTCCATATGTGGAGGATTTCTCTTTCCTTTCATGTATTTGATTTATTGCCATTTTATCAAGATTTTTCCTCTTGTTTTTGGAAATAAAATCAGAAAATATTATCCCCAATTTAGGAAAATTAGGGTTTGAATTTTACCATTACCTCAAAATCGGTCGAATCGAGCCCTAATTGTGCCCTAATTTAATCCCCAATTTTTTTGAAGCTGGTATTACACATTAAGAGGTTATTTATAATTTTAATAGATAATTAGAGAGTTTTGTAATTAGGGATTGGATAAACGTTTCTTCTAATTATCCATTTATTTTATTGATTCATCGTTTGTCTATTCTTTGTTTTTAACTACAATGTTAAATTGGAATTTGGTATCCATCTCACATGCGTAGGCATATCCATATGTAAGTGCGACCAAACTCACCCAATGAAGTTATTCTAAAATTAATTGGTGATAGGAGAATTAGCTTTGATTTAAAAGCTACACTTATCTTCTACTAATTAATTAACGTGAGACAATTCAGAAATGACATATTTCAAAGTACAAAACAATTGAGTGTTTTTCCTAAGCATATTATCTTGTTTATAGGAACAAAAACCTCGATAAATTCTGTCCAAATTCCTTGATAAAATTTTAGCTAATAGAGCTAGCAAACAAATAAATACAAAATCCTGTTTCTAGTTATTTCCGATGGCCGGAGCCGCCTAGTCCAATGTGAACTTGTCTTATGCATTCGCTAAATGGTTGACCTTAATTCTCAAGTCTATTTAACAAAGTTGCTTTCTCAAAGCCTTTACAAAAAAGTCTCAGAAAAAACAAGCAAAAATGGAACAGGACAAAAGCAGAACCATTTTGTTCTGATTCACGGGCATGCCATGGCGCCTGGTGCTGGTACAAAGTGGTGACGTGGCTGAAATCGGAAGGCCACCGTGTAACCGCCCTCGACATGGCGGCTGCCGGAGCTAATCCTAAACGTTTGGAAGAGCTGGATTCTATCTCCGATTACTGTGAGCCGTTGATGGAGTTCATGATGGGTTTGCCGTCGGATGAGAGGTGGTTCTTGTGGGCCATAGCATGGGTGGGATTTGCATATCTCTAGCCATGGAAAATTTTCCGGAGAAAATTGCGTTGGCTGTTTTTGTTACGGCCTTCATGCCCGGTCCTGATCTCACCGTCTCAGATGCTTTTGCAGAGGTGAAGTTTATAATTTGTTTATCAAATATAGTTTTCCATTACTTTTATCTTTAACAAGAACACAAAATCTTCAATTCGGTTTTGTTTACCACTTGGTTTTATAAATTTCAATTGATATCACTAAACCTTTATAAGGGTGTTAAC
Organism: Rehmannia glutinosa; assembly: GCA_016081115.2. Taxonomy (NCBI): domain Eukaryota; kingdom Viridiplantae; phylum Streptophyta; class Magnoliopsida; order Lamiales; family Orobanchaceae; genus Rehmannia; species Rehmannia glutinosa. The sequence continues at coordinate 3,473 of JABTTQ020003504.1, read as the reverse complement.
CGGCGGATGAAATCTTCATTCGGAAGTGTTTCTCTCATTCCAACCGTGTTAACCGGGGTTGAAATCACATGTATCTTTGAGTTTATTTGAAATTTATCTCATTCACTCAACCAAGATTTAAAAGATTAAAAAAATTCGGTTTTTTGCTTTATTTCATCTTTTTAATTTTCAGTCTTATACTTTGAAATGTCCTTTGGTTCAGATTTAATGTTCCACGCTTCCATTTCATTAGATGATGGGCGCGTGTGTATTTACATCTAAAAAATCAACCATACATATTCTATCTATTAACAAATATGATATACAATTTATTTTATTCACTTTTTATGTTTCACTGCTGTATTTCCGCTACATTCGACGTAGCCAAAACAAGTAGTAGAGCATAAAAAAGTGGAACATGAATCTGTTCAGCCCGTGACAGGGATAATTGTTTAGTAAATTTATTTGCTTTACCATCTTTCAATTATTATTTTCAGGATTAATTACTAAAACACCCATGAGGTCTAGCCTAATTACATTAAACCTTGTTGTCCTTCTAAAAGTACTAATATACCCCATTGACATTTTCTCCCTTTTACAAATAACATGTGCGTATTTGTAATTTTGATAGATAATTGGAGTATTTTGTAATTAGGCTAGATCTCAGGGGGTGTTTTTGTAAATATCACTTATTCTTAATGACCCCTATGCTTGTTGACAAATATACAGTACCAGAAGCAAGTGGGCTCTTACATGGATTCAAACATTCATTTTCCAACGGAGACGACAAACCTCCAACCTCCTTTCTTTTTTGGCTCCAATTTTATGGCCACCCATTTATACCAACTTTCTCCTGCCGAGGTGAGCAATATCAACACAATATATCATTATTTAATTGATGGCTTAATTGCAAAATTGGTCCCACACTAGTAAATTTGGTCTCCTAAATATTTTAGGAAGCAATTTTGATCCCATAAAATTTTAATTCTAACTAATTTTGATCTAATAAGTTCTAATTTGTGTATTTTTGGTCCTATATGTTATGTATTGTGCAATTTTGGTCTTAATTGTGTGTTTCAAAATTTCTAATGTTCATACATTACCCTTTTTAAAACCAAAATACTCATGATTGTTAAAGGTTATGAGACTAGAATTGCCATTTGTGCTTAAAGACCAAAATCATCAAGACCAAAATGTCACATTATGAAGTTACATGACTGACATGGATTGCGAATTCGTTCGAGTTCATGACTAAAATTGCAATTAAGTCGTAATTCAGTTGTTGAAACTGAAACAGGATTTGACTCTTGCAACCTTATTGGCGAGACCAGTAGGACTATTTGGTGAATCAGATTCGTTGAAAAAGGTGCTCTTACAAAAAAAACTACGGTTCAGTTAGCCGAGTTTACGTGGTTTGCGACAGAGATAAAATACTAAAACAGGGTTTCAGGAATGGTTTATTGAAAAAGAATCCAACGGATGAGGTGAAGATTATATCTGGTGCTGATCACATGGTTATGTTCTCTAAAACCCAAGAATTATGTGCCTGTTTGCATCAGCTGGCCAACAAGTATTGCTAATTAATATTGTGCTTATGTAAGAATCAATCAATTGATCTACTACGCTTATAATGAATTTCTTGTGATCCACTTGGCATAATGGAATAATTTGTCAAGAGCTTGAATAAATGTATGGGTCAATTACATAAGCTACCGTTCAAGTTTTCCTTTTTTTTTTTTTTTAAGAAACAATCAATTAAGAAGTTTACAACTGATAATAAAGATCAAAATAAAATGTATAAAATCATAAACATATACAAATCTAAAATATAGACATGATATTTTAAACATATCTGAATCTAGTTGATCCACTAGAATCGAGAAAAATCACATAAGCTTTGGACAAATCACGAACCCGCATCTATCACTAATTTTCCGGTAATAGATCATCCGGATCATATGCAATCGAGTTTTTTCATATTAACTTATCAAAATTATTAGTTAATTATAATTGTTCTAAGTCAATAGAAGGACAATTGCCCAAATAATATAATATTATTATTTTATAGAGGTTATTAAGTTTAGAATTTAGAATTGTGTTACTTATTATGGTTTTAGTTTTTATTTTGAGACTACATTAAAAAAAACTAGAAGTATATTCGTTTAGTAATTTTTATATTGATTTCTTTTTTTTTTTTTTTTTTCAAATTTCTATGCTTTATTTATGACTAATCTCCAGCCTCGAACCATATCGTATCGTTCCATTAGAACTGAATCTCCGTTCGAACTTTCGCTTTTGATTCGGGACATAGATTTTTCTATGGTTCGGTTCACGGATATTTAATCGAATGATTTTAATTCTTTTATTTTATAAATTAATTTGCTAATATTTCTTAAATTAATTAATTATTAAATAAATAAAATTAAAAAAAGAAAAAACTAACTTGGGCGCTAGTTTGACTATCGCCCAAGACCTAAGAAAAAAAAAAACTAATTTGGGCACTAGAAAAAAATATGTGCAGCTACTCAGGTTTGGCGCCTCGCCTTATATATATTGGCCCAATTTTACCATACATTTGCAATAATTTCTCACAAATACTATAAATTGTTAAAAAACCCGTGGGAAGGCGAGGGAATATAAAAGAATAAGACACTAGAATTTCTTAGAGAGAGTTTCCCCCCTTCAAGTTTAGTTCATTTACAAAAATCTAATTTTCATTCAAAATTACAAATATCCATAACATTAGTTTTATTTTCAAATTGCACCGAGGTATTTGTAAAATAAAAACAATCTTCAAGGGTTATTGGAATTTTAAAAGATAATTAGATTTTTTATCATTAAAATCTCACGAGTAATTTCGTAGGGTGGCCAAATAGAACTAAAATCGGGTTCCAAGTCGGAGGCGGAGCCGTCGTGGTCAGGTTCTAAAATCGAGCGGGCCGTGTAGGTCGGTTCGGTTCTTTGGTTACAAAAATCGTAGGCGGTGGTTTTAACCGTCGGTTAAGAACCGTATGTGTCGTAGTGGAATGCGACAATTAAGGCTTAGAAGTCGTTTTTCAAGGTTAAAACCAACAATTTTAATTTTTACGATTAAAATATGCTAAAAAGAAATGTTAAATATTAATTATAATGTTTTATATTCATAACTACATGAAACACATTTTAAACCAAATGTTTATGTGAACTTTGATTCATCACATTCTCTAATCGTATATAGACAATTTAATATTATTATAATATAAAGTACAAAAACTTAATTGAATATTAAGTTCAAGTATTTTCTTCCTTTCCATTTCTTTTTATGGCTGAAATTGATAAGCCATTTTTAAAAAATAATTTTTACAAAGATAAGCAAGCGGTTCACGGTTAAAGCAGGGACCCGAGGAACCATGGAGGAACCAGGTTAGAAAGGCAAGAAATCATTGGTTCACGGTTTTAGAATCGAAAGCAGTGAAACATTAGTTTGGTCCAGGATTCTTCAAGCAATGGCTTTA